>OZ024829.1:31851100-32233600 GCA_964016985.1 Anodontia alba
TGAAAACTTAGATATATTGAAAATAAACTTCTCCTCTTTTCTACAATATTTTGTTACCTATTGTTAGATTTTCATCTTTAGGCAGGGACCAGATTTTCACTGCGAGATAAGTGGTTATTCGAGATAAGCGAGGTCGATATAGCGAGAGTCAGCTGTATTATCCCTTTTATCTGAAGCTATGTATAACATAGTAAACCCATTTGGGACTGGCAAAAACTGGTCTTAATAGCGGAATTTTACTGTATGTCCGTACATTGCATAAGAGTCATCATAATGAAATGAGTCCCAATATGAGAAAATCTGCCTTCAGACGTGTGTCCTATCAAAGGCTGAGATCTGGTTCCGAGGTTTTAAAACTTTTTTCATGCTCAACTCAGCTGCGCATGAAATTTGTTCTGCTAATCAATCTCGAAGTACTAACAATTGCAAATGCTTTCTTTCTAAGTATAGCTGTGCATGAAAATTTCTCTGGTAATAGATATATATAATACTATTGTTGGCATTTTCCTTTGAATTAGTTTTTTACCTTGGGGCCAGGCCCTGAGCTTATGAATATGAAAATGCCAACAGTTTTCATATTTATTAGTAGAGAAAATTTTATGCACAGCTATATTTATCAAGAAAGAATTGGCAAATAATTGTTAGTAAGATGAGATTTATTAGTAGGACAAATTTCATGCTCAGCTGAGTTGAGCATGAGAAGTTTTATAACCTTGAGACCAAATTTAGATGAACAGTCTGATCTATGTCTTTTTTCTGGATGTACGTCATAGGGCCTAAAACAAAAAAAAAAATGTGTGTTTCAGGAATGTCATGCTCAGCTTTGTTTAGCAAGAAATGATATGTAATTGTTAATATTTTGAGATTCATTTGCAGGACAAATTTTTATGCTCAGCTGAGTTGAGCATGAAAAAGTTTTATAATGGGGGTGTGTGTGGGGGGGGGGGGGGGGGGGGGGGCAGCCTGTGCAACCATATAGTTTGATGAGCACTCAATGGATAGGTTTCAGTTGAACATTGAAGGCTGGTCACACTGAAGAGTTGCAGGCTGAATAAAGTCCACTGGGTGTCCTTGGGTACATTTATTCACCTTACATTTTTCTTGAGTTGAGTCAGTCAGCTGATTTATCTGTTGCAGTTATCAGCCCATGATGCAGCAATAAAGACATGTGAGGAAGCCCTCAAACTTCAACCAACAAATGCGAAAGCTTTATATAGATGTGGGAAGGTAAGTTCTCTTGCTAGACTACTTTGGTGTTACCTCCCTTGGATTCAACACTCTAAAACATAATGAGTTGTGCATAAGAATACATATGTAGTGATCTGTCATAACCTTTTTGGGATTGATTGTTTACAGTCAAGCTTAAGTGCATGTACACCAAATTTTCTTAAGGTTGTTGTCCATGTGATTAACATTGATCAGTGAAATCAAACTGCACATTATGAAATCCAGGTAACAGTTATTTATAACTGCACTATTCTTGTCACTGTGACATCAGAGTGCCATATAAAGAGGGTTATCTGTAAAACCTGGACTGGGGACATTGGAAAACAGTGGAGACACAGATTAGATGCCGCAGAATGTGGTGACAGATCAGGAGTTGCACTGTATGCTTAAAGAAAGTTAAGGGTTAAATGAAACAGTTTTAAGTCCCCATTGAGGACCGTTTCCTCAGCCTACACTTGGAGACACTCAGCCTACAATTGGAGACACTCAGCCTACATTTGGAGATGCTCAGCCTACATTTGGAGACACTCAAATCAACAGTACTCAGTGCTTTGAATGATTTTGCTATATTTTCTTAGAAAATAGATTTCTGACATTGCTTGCAAATAGACTGCTCAAGAGAAATATTTCAGAATTTTGTTTGGTGAATTTTTAACCCTTGTCATGGTGAATATATTAAGATGCCACACCCACTTCTAATTTTCAGCCGATCAGATTACTTGTTTCAGGTTATGGATACAAATTCACATTATTAATGACATACAGTGCAGATCCAGATTAGTTGGCATCTTCAGAAGCCAACTGATCTGGATCTACACTGTTTGCAAAGGCAGGGTGTATCCGGGTTCAGCAGGACAAGGGTTAATTAACCAAGCCTATAAACTGTTAAACGAGATTTTATGTAAAAAAAAAAATAACTTACCATATTTACCTTAAGTATTGGGACACCTAGGGACACCGTAACTCCTTACCATACTTGTCCTACAATTTGAAAAGTCTATTTTACTACCTGTTGATATGTCTAAAATGGTGCTGGGTGAGTGGCAAACAGTGTAGAGCCTCATCAGATGTCCGGTTCTGCAGCATCTGACCTGGGTCTACACTGCAAGGATTGAAATAGTCCATTCTACTACCTGTTGATGTGTCTAAAATAATTTGTATGTATGACAAACAGTGTAGACCCTAATCAGACATCTGATCTGGGTCTACACTGTTTGCAAGGCCTATCTGTCCCAATACTTAAGGTTATTAGGATAGTTAGGGATATTGTAGTGTATGTTTATTTTCAAGTGGTTAAATTGTGTCACACCATTCAGGAATGAGGTGGATTTTTTTTTCCATCTCAGTATACCTGCAACTGCAATGTATGAATATTGAGGTATTGTGTTTTCAGGCCCATGAAGTTAAAGGTAACAAAGCAGAGGCTGTGAAATACCTGAAACTGTCATTGAAACATGATGAGACTAATTCAAAGGTAAGTTTTTCTATGTATTTGAACCAGCACATAGCAGAATTGCCAAAATGAAATTTTTTATTTAATCAGCTAATTGTTGTCCTAATATGTGCCAAACAGCCTGCATCATTCTGATGTAATGCTTGGCATGATTTCTAAAGGGTTTTGGCCAGGGCTTTATACGAGGGCTAATACTGAAAGTAACAAGGATATTTTTTGATAAAAATGGAGGGTTCAGGAGGGCCAGTAAGTTATATAGTATTAACCGGGCAAATATTTTAGGGCGTTAACCAGTCGATGAGACTTTAAACACAGTGATACTTCTTCTGTTTGGTGCTTAGAATACATAAAAAATGTGATTAATAAAAAATGTCAGGAAATGGATGTTTTCACATTAGCCCTGTTACAGGTCCTCAGCAAATCATATTGGCCTTAGGATGACTGTATTGGCTCTCTGCTTCACCTGAGGCCAATACAGTAATCCTCAGGCCAATATGACTGCCCTCAGACCTGTAACAGGGCCAGTATGAAATCATCCATATAATAAAGTATTTACCCTAAACATTGGGACACCTTAATTCCCTACCATACTTGTCCCAAAAATTGAACAAATTTATTTGATAACTAGTTGATGTGTCTGCACACTTCTGGATGAGTAACAGATAGTGTAAACTCACATTCTTTGGCATCTAGTCCTGAGGTTATAGAACTTTTTTCATGCTCAACTCACCTGAGCATGAAATTTGTCCTGCTAATAAATCTCAAATTACTAACAATTGCAAATTCTTTCTTGCTAAACATAGCTGAGCATGAAATTTTCTCTTTTAATAAATATGAAAATGCCAACTATTGTTGGCATTTTCATATTTAGTAGCAGGGAAAATTTCATGCTCAGTTGAATTGAGCATGAAAAACGTTTTATAACCTCGGTCTACAGTGTTTGGTTAGACCTGTTCTATCCCAGTAAGTAGGGTCATTATGGTTTGAGGACAGAAAAAGCCCAGAACATATTGCGCATTGGTTTAGTCTGGTCTGGACATGTGCTGTCCACACACACAAATTTCTGTAGAATTTAACTCTTAACCCTTGTCCTGCTGAAACTGTATATATCCTGTTTTGCAAACAGTGTAGATCCAGATCAGTTGGCTTCTGAAGAAGCCAACTGATCTGGATCTGCACTGTTTGCCATCAAGTATGCAAATTTATAGCAACAATGTGGATCAAGTAACCTTATTGGCTGAAAATTAGAAGTGGGCATGGCATCTTTATTTAGCAGGACAAGGGTAAAAGTACCAATCACAATTGCAGCATTTGACATTCTAAAATATAATATAGTTTCATATTTTTTCTGAAAAAAAAACAAAACAAAAACAAACAAACACACACACACACACACATGCATGCACGCATACACGCACACGCGCACATGCACACACACACACACACACACACACACACACACACACGCACACACTCACACACACAAATACAGAATAATGCAAAACTATTTGTTGTAACTACTTATGCACAAAAAGTTTTATTCTAGTCTTTGGTTTTTAAAATATCAAATATTTTCACTTTTTCCCATGGAAAAAAAAAGAAAGCAAATTATGCAGAAAGTTGTAGGGTAGGTAACTTGGAGGCAGATTTTGAACAAGTTCCACTTGTTCAATTTTTCTGAGATTTTCACACTATTGTTGTAAAACATCAATAATTCAAATTCAGCAAAGTAAAACATTTTCTTTGACAAAATTTTGAAAAAAAAATCACTTTTCTATAGAATTTTCATAGGTCAGACCAATTTTTGGTTGTAAATTTATTTAGAGTAAATATTTGAGAACAAAAGACAGAAACTTAAAAGACAAATTGTTTCTGATAAGATATGGTCAATCAGAACAAAATATTATCATTTAAAATGAAATGCCAAGCAAAAAACGTCTTTCTGATTGATGTCAGAAGGACAATAGAAGTGCCTCTGTACTTTTAATGAGTATCTCCCACAATGTATTTTTATATGGAGAAACAAGAAAATTGTCCATACTTTTGGTTAAAAAAAAAAAAAAAAAAAAAGAAAAATTATTGGGCACTATGAAAGGTAGGGCAAGAACCTATTGCAGCAGTTTGGGTAGAGGCCTTTTTGCCCATTCTGTCTCTCATTTTCACGCTGTCTGTTTATACCAACTTTATGTAGTTTGAATTACAAACTGGTGGGCTGTCAAACAAGATATAAATATAATGAATCAAAGTCACCAGGCGTATAATCTGTGTCATATTCAATGAAAGTAAATTATTGTATTCACCCCACTGGTGATTTACTCTGAATAGTCCATTTTGGAGGATTTTTAAAAGGTTTATGAATTTACTTGTTATCAGTATTCTGTTACTGCACTGTTTATCCCTATTTCCATCATCCTCCTCTATTTCTTCTTCTCTACTTGCTCTTCTGACTGAGGTTATAAAATTTTTATTCATGCTCAACTCAGCTGAGCATGAAATTTGTCCTGTTATAAATCTCAACTTACTAACAATTGCGAATTGTTGCTGAACATAGCTGTGCAAGAAAATTTCTCTGCTTATAAATATGAAAATGCCAACTATTGTTGGCATTTTCATATTTATTAGCAGAGAAATTTCCTTGCTCAGCTGAGTTGAGCATGAAAATTTTTTTATAACTTGGGTCCTACCTCATTTAAACACATTAAATTATCCACTAGTGTTGACATATCATTAAACAAGAACTCAGAAAAAGAAAACTTGTGAAATACTTGCAGATGAGTCTTGTAATACCATGAAATTTCTGACTCCGAGGTTATAAAACTTTTTTCATGCTCAACTCAGCTGAGCATGAAATTTTCTCTGCTAATAAATACGAAAATGCCAACAATGGTTGGCATTTTCATATTAATTAGCATAGAAAATTCCATGCTCAGCTATGTTAAGTAAGAAAGAATTTGCATTTGTTAGTAATATGAGATTTATTAGCAGGACAAATTTCATGCTCAGCTGAGTTGAGCATGAAAAAAGTTTTATAACCTTGGGGCCAGTTGTTGAATCTTTTCAGGATGCACTGTACATATAACATATTGCATTTTTGGTATCTTTTGTCTTTCTTTCCTGCTCTTTCTATCTTTCTGTCTCTGTCTTTGTCTCTCTTTCTAATAGGATGACGATTTTAATATCCAGATGGTACATGCAGAACTTGCAAAATTAACTAAGGAATTGAAGAGAGAAACAGACAAAGAGAAACAGATCTACCAGAAAATGTTTGGTGGTCCAGCTGTAAAGAAGAAAGAAGAAAAAGCCTTGGTAAGCATGTTTAGCAATTTCTTGCAGATTGTATAAAATACAATATGAAAAAAAAAAAAGTTCTCTAGACAAGGGACATTTTAAGGAGGATTAAGGGATAATTCTGGGTTAATTTTCTCGAATTCTCCATAAAAACATATGTTGTGGATACTCATTAGAAGTGCCCAGGTCAGGCACTTCTAATGAGTACCCGTAACATATGCTTTTAGGGAGAAATAAGAAAAACCATCCTGGAATTATCATCAAATACTCTTCAGTGACAAGTCCTATACTTATGACATGTGCCAAGTGAAGTCAGATAAGCAAAGCAATCAGTGGGATTAAAAAGAGAGACAAGTCTGATCAAGAGTGTTTGCTGGGGCTCTTTGGGTAATCAAAGTCCAAGGCTTCTTTGGATGGCCTCGTCATGATCATTTAGGGCTCCCTCAGAATTATGTACCTCACATAGAAACTAATGTGACAACAGTATCATTTTTTTACAGCAAGTTGACAAAGATCTTGAACCTTGTCTGCAGCTTGATTTTGGCATATGCAAATTTGGCAGATCCAGATCAGACGGCTCCTAAAGGAACAGCCTGATCTATGCATAGCAACAGATAGGGCACTTTTTTTTATCCAAAAAATGCTGATATTTTTCTTATTTCTCAACAAAAACATATGTTGTGGGTACTCATTAGAAGCGCCTCGGCGAGGCGCTTCTAATGAGTAACCACAACATATCTTTTCATCGAGAAATAAGAAAAATATTATGTGGATACCCCCTCTTATCTGTAGCTATGTCTGTGTCTAGACTGTTTGCAATTCCACCAAGTATTTTGTGAAGCTCAAGAAGGACATTTGTCAGTTTCTGGCAAAAGATTGCACAATACTGGTTAACCACAAAGAGGACTAAGGCGGCTAGTCAGTAAAATTGTGATTAGAAAAACTGACCACGCTCAGCATGACCCCATCTAGTTGACTGGGCAGTAAAACCTCAACACCAACAAATTTTGTGAAACAAAAAATTAGAATTTAGGCAGAAGATTAATGTGGAATGCAATACTCATCAGTGTTGAAATAATTTTGGTTTTTCAGAATATTTATGCCTCATGTTGTTTCATTTTACTTTGTTAATCTTTATTTACCATGTCTACCCTAAATATTCAGACACCATCACACCTTACCAAACTTGTCCTAAAATCTGACTTGGAATAGGTGTATTTTACTACCTGTTGATGTGTTTTAACACTTCTGGATGTGCAAGCAATGTAAATCTTGTCCGGATGGTGTTTTCTATGTCATCTGATCAAGGTCTGTGCTGTTTGCTCGGGTGTATCTGGTTACTAAGGGTAAATATGGTAACCTTTTCTTCTTTTCTCTTTTTCTTTTCTGTATTCCTCTATTTCTACCTGTTGTTTATGTTACGTGTTCTGTGTCTCTGTGCTTAGAACAAGCTTGATTTACTAGTCTTTAGACTTGCTCTGTTCTTTTTTTTCTCACCAAATGTTAACCCTTAAAGCACAAAATTTAAATTTTAGCAGACAACAGTTTACATGTAAAATGTTTTTCATATTTTTCTGAGAAAATAGGATATGATGATTCACATGAAATGTTAAATTGTTTTGTTGTTTTGTTTTTAAAAATTAGAAACATATCACAAATATGTTATCAGCTAGTCTTGTTTATAAGCATTTTAAGACTTAAACTAAAGATGATGTTTAAACTAAATGACCTAGTTTGTCTGTGCATTAAAAGCCAGAGATGTAGTAGATGGTTCTATGATATTGAAAACAGAGGAATCCGGGAGTTAAAAAGGAGGCTAGATGAAATGAAAACCACATTTGAAATGCTGGCTTTGCAGGGTTACCACTTGTGGAAATCTGGTATAAACCAACAGAACTTTCAGTCCAAAGTTGATCTAGATGGTGCAAGTGCTGCAGCAGCCCCACAAACTGTTGGAAATGATGCAGCTGCCAGTGGACCTGGGGCTCAGGCAGGACTGCCAGAGAAATCTGACCAAATAACCTCAGAAGAACAGATGGTCCAGTTCCTACGTACCTTTGGTATCATCATTGATGCCAACAGTCCCTACACGTACCTGCAAACTCAGATGGCTATATCAGAATTGGTGAACTTTTTCGAGACTGTCAACAGGCCTGAAGTAAGATGCCTAAATGCCAAGGAAAGAAGAGAAAAAAGTCTCCAGCAGATTTTCAATGATCTACTAGCAGATGCCCGTAAAGAGGAAGCCATAAACAGAAGCAGATACCTTCAGAATCCGGAGCCAAAACCAAGTATTACTATGTGGTTGGTGAACAGACTGAGTGCTTTGATAAGCAAGAAAAACAAAGTTTCTAGAAATGGAAACCAAGGCTATTTGAAGAAAGATGCAGCTGCTTTAAGAAAAACAGGTGAAAAAGTGGTTCGGAAAAAGAATGTTGATGCAAATAGGAGACATTCCAGTAGGAAGGCTGAAGATGATAAAGCAAAAGTATGTAAGAAAGTAGGAAGGTATATATGGAACAATATGGAGTTTCAGTGAAGGTTATTGAGAGGCAAAATACTTGTAACAAATCCACAGATTTTTTTTTATTCTTTTTTTTATGTATAGTGTATTTTCATCTTGGTCTTTTTGCTTGTATGCCATTTAAACCCGTTTCCTTTGTAAATATATAAAAATGATACTTACAAATTTAGTAAAAGCGTTTTTGTTCTTTTTTTGTTTTTTTTTTCAGGCAGTTGTTTTGATATAATTGTTAGTTGAGTGTGCTGCTGTAAAAAGAAATAGATAATAGGTTTAACCCTTAAAACACCAAGAAAATCTGCATCTGAAAATGTCGTCTGTTTATATCGTCTGCTGAATATTCTTGCAAACTTTTCAAACCTGTTTTTGCATACAGGCAAACAGTTTGGACCCAGATCAAAGGAGCAGTTTTATCTGGGTCTACACTGTTTGCAGAAATGACTTTTAAAATCACAAGCAGAAGACAAAGCAGACAACAATTGTTGTGATTGGCAGTTTAAGGGTTAAATAATATTTGAGCTGCAACTTGAGGAAAGGTACCTTCTGATGTGCATCTAACAAAGATTCAAATCAGCCAGCACATCTGCACAGTCTGATCAGTCTTCATTGTCAGCATGAAGAACCATTGCATCTTTGGCTAATCAGAATGCTCCCAGTGAAGATTTTGATTAGACTGCGCAAATGCTTAGGCAGATCAGAATCTTCACTGGGTGCACATGTGTAGAGGTACATTTTCTAATGTTGCGGCTCATTTTTTACCCAGATATTTACAGTATTATAATTCTAATTAAGAACAGTTTGGTCAGAACCATATTTGTTTTTAAATATATCCACTGAGCAGCAATCTTGGAACTGTTTTCTTTGCACATATTTAAAATCTATTTTCAGCATAATTGTGAAGAAGTTGCAGTTATAAGAAATTAGTTCTATTATTGCAGATTTTATTGATTAGTATAATAATTATTATAACAAAATTGTGGTTAAAGATATCATGGTTTAGCATTAATCAGTAGTTAAATACTGCCTCTAAAAATATATGAGTGAATAACTATGTGAAATCCTTTCTTCACATTTGTCTAATCTTCTTAAATTTAATATACTGAACCCAAAAAAAAATTAATATACTGAACCGAAAATGAAACACAACACTTTTTTTTAGTAAAAATTGCGTGAAAACCGATAGTTTGCAGGCAGCTATTTTTGTTATTCAGTTTAAGACTTTTTACACTTCATTATGCATAAAACTTTTGAGCAATATCTTTAGAAATAAATATAGGGTCTGTTCTGCCATATGTTGACATGCCATTAACTCCACACTGACGTCAAGTTAGAATGGCTTGGCTCACTCAACACGGGCCAAAGTTGTTATCTCCTTGTCAATGGCTAACTGTCATGTTTTCTGATCAATCCAGGTGCTTACTGTTTAGAGCTGATGTCCATCAGTCAGTTACAATATGGGCCCACCTTGGTGCCTCAGCTGAATGTGGTCCAGCTGATGATCAGGAGGTAGCCTGTTCGACTCCCACCAGGTCAGCAACATTCTTTTGTGGAGATTGATCATGAAATATTTTCTACTGTCATTCTCTCCCTTCCGCTGATTCAAGAAGGGCGGTTGTCATTTTCTTGTGAAAGAATGCGCACCATACTGGTTAACCACTAAGAGGACTAAGCCTGCCCAGGAAAATGTATGGTTAGGTAAACTGACAGTGCTCAACATGATCCCACTGGGTTGATTGGGCCGTAAAACCTCAATACAACAAAATTTCAGTTTGGAGTTGTGTTTCTTTTTCGGTCCAGTATATCTGCCAGCGAGGACAATTTGTAAACTTTACTACTGCAATTTTTATCTTTGTTATAATACTAACCTTTAGCAACAGATAAGGCGCTTTTTTCATCCGAAAAATGCTGATATCTTTCTTATTTCTCCACGAAAACATATGTTGTGGGTACTCATTAGAAGCACCTCACCAAGGCGCTTCTAATGAGTACCCACAACATATGTTTCTGTGGAGAAATAAGAAAAATATTACGTGGCTACCCCCTCTTATCTTTAGCACTCCAGACAAGCTCAGCGGATGGTAGTTTGGTATATTTCTTATTTCTTCATGAAAAGGCATGTTGTGGGTACTCACTAGAAGTGCCTCGCCAAGGCTCTTCTGAGTAAAAACAATATGTTTTCATGCAGAAAGAAGAAGAATATCTGGATTCTCATCTTATTTTGAGTTGTGTAATGTCTGATGCTAACAAGTTACATGTATTTTGATAGATTTTTAATAACTAGAAACTGCTCATTTCTGAATGACCCTGGCTTACCTTAAACCTGATGAATTTCAATATCAACAGACAACATGTAAAAACTTTGTTCTTGTTTTCCTTGAAAATGAGTCTTATTTCCACTTGTCTTCTATAGATACTTGAACGAAACTGTTAACCCTTGTCCTGCTGAATAAATTAAGATTCCGTGCCCACTTCTAATTTTCTGCCAATCAGATTACTTGATCGGGTTTGTTGATATAAATTCACATACTTAATGGCAAACAGTGCAGACAGATCAGTTGGCTTCTGAAGAAGCCAACTGATCTGGATCTACACTGTTTGCAAAGGTAAGGTATATCCGGGTTCAGCAGGACAAGGGTTAAGTCCTGTTACTGTTTATGAAATGTAAGTCCTATTTCTAATTTTCGTATCTTGGCGCAAAAATATCTGGATACTCACTAGAAGTGCCTGGCTAAGATGCTTCTAATGGGTAATCACAATATACAGTTAAACTGCAATGGCTCGAATATCTTTGGGACCATAGAAACTTATTTGAGACATGGGTAGTTTGAGCCACTGAGGGTAAATCATGGCGCCGGGGCAGAAAGCAAATGGTGATAGTTTAGGGAATCCTTTCAATCTTCTTTTCAATCTTCTACACAATAATTATTGTATGTTGAGTGTACTCATTAGAATTGCCTCATGATATATTAAGAAAATTTCCCTAAATATTTGTTTTCTTGAGCTGTCGGAAGAATTTCGTAGGGACTCAAAAACAAGTTCGAATTAGCCATAGTAAAATAGCTATTGGTGTTTGAGGTATTGATGTTTGACTGTACATGTATATGTTTTAGTGGCAAGATAAGCAAAATGCCATATTTGTCTGATCTTATCTAGAGCTCTGGTACTCCTCATCTGGATCCTTGCATGCTTTACTGGGTGAGGCCTTTCTGTTTGACATCTCTTGTCTTTATTTTCAGTCCTCCTGGATGTGGGCAGCAGCCGGTGGTGCAGTGGCAGCAGCAGCAGTCAGTTTTGGTGTATACCGCTATATGAACCACTGATATATTATACCGCCATCATTCTTCCTTCAAATTATGTTAATCAGTGCTAATCACAACTGTGGCAGATGACATTTTGATATTTTGTTTTATATCAGAAAAATAAGGCTTGACATTTCATGTAAATTGTCTGCCTAGCAGACAATTCACATGAAATGCCAGTCTTATTTTATCCAAGAAGTTGTAAAAAGTAAAAATAACAAGACTGTTTACTGTTACAGTTTTGCTGAGCATTGTAAGGTGTAAGCAGGGACACTTGTTGCTCTTGATTTTCTTGTTTTTAGACAGACTGGTATCTGAGGTTGATATTTTCCTGAGGAATTTTTTTTTTTTTTTTTCTGACTTACTGTTGTATGTTTTTTTTACTCACCTGAGCCAAAGGCTTAAGATGAGCTCTTGTGATCACTCCCTGTCCATCGTCTGTCTGTTTGTCCTCTGTCCACAATTTTGAACAACTTGTCCTCTGAAACCCCTGAGCCAATTTTCTTCAAACCATGTGGATCCTTCTGTCAAAGGGGGGTTGAAAATCAAGGTCTGATAAGTAAGATGGCCGCCATGCCCATATATGGTAAAAACTTAAAATTTTATCTTCTCCAGACAAAAAAATTAAAACTGAATCTTGGTATATAACATCAGGAACTCAAGGTCTACTAAGTTTGTTCAAATGATGACCCCAGGTTGACTCTTGATCTTTTTAAGGCAAGGTCAAATTTGCATTCCTATGCATTTGTATGGGGAAAATATTGAAAAATTGTTTTCTTAAAATGTTATTAAAGACTAATGGCTGAAACTTAATATGTATGATCAAAGAAGCAAACCCTTTAAGTCACAATCAAACTTTTATCCCCCAGAGTGATATGCGCTTGCCCCTGGGCTATATACATGTATAAATGAGTTATTTTGAATGTCTTCTCTGAAACTTCTTGTCCAATTTTCACCAGAGATCACATGGGGCCTTCTGTCAAAGGGGGTATTGTCAATTTATTCAAATGGTTCTCACCAAGCCCACAATGTTAAAAAAACACTTAAAATCTTCTTCTCCAGAATCAAGAAAGCTATGAGGTTAAATCTTCCTATATAGAATTGGGGACTCAAGATCTACCAGTTTTGTTCAAATAATGATTCTAGGATTACCTTTGACCTTTTTTATGGCAAGGTCAACTGTTTGCTTTGGTATGGGAAAAATGTTGAAAAATCATTTTCTCAAAATATATGTAAGACTTCTGGCAGAAATTTACAATGTATGATTGGAGTAGTGAACCTTCTTACCTACAATCAAGAGTTAACTGCCCTTGTCCCAGGGCTGTATAAATGTATAAAATTATGTTATCTTAAAATGCTTTTTCTCTGAAACGGCTTTTTACCAGTTTTCACCAGATTTCAGGAGGCCATCTTTCAAAGGGGTGTTGACAGTTTGTTCAAATGGTTCCACATCATTGACTAAGATGGCTGGCATGCCCACATATGGTGAAAACACCCCAAAAAAAAACACTTTAGAATTTTTCTGCAGAACCAAGAAAGCTTTGAGGCTGAATCTTGTAACATCTAGGTCTACCAAGTTTGTTCAGATTATGATCCTAGGATGAACTTATTCCTTTTTACAGCAAGGTCACATTTGCATCTTAATACATATGTTTGGGGAAAAATATGAAAAGCCATTTTCTCAAAATATATCAAAGACTAACAGCAGAAATTTACAATGTATTATTGAAATAGTTAAATGTTTTAGTTACAATCGAACTTTTGTCCCAGGGAGTTATCTGCCCTTTCCCCTGGGCTTTATACATATATAAATTTGTGTAATCTTTAAATGTCTTCTTCTCTGAAACTTGCCTATGGGCTTTATACATATATAAATTTGTGTAATCTTTAAATGTCTTCTTCTCTGAAACTGCTTTACCAATTTTCACTGATTTCATATGGGGCCTTCTGTTGAAGGGGTATTGTCAATTTGTTCAAACGGTTCCACACCATTGAACAAGATGGCCACCATGACCATATGTGGTAAAAAAACACATAAAAATCTTCTTCTCCAGAACCAAGAAAGTTTTGAGGCTGAATCTTGGTACATAGCATTGGAGACACAAGTTCTACCAAATTTGTTCAAATGATGACCCTAGGATGACCGTTGACTTTTAACAGTAACTTTTAACAGTATAACAGTAAGGATAAATATCAGTCCTAGTATCTGTAGCAATAACGGAGGAATATAGCATGGCATCTGCAGATATGCAATGACTATTTTACTCTGGTGAGTGAATCTTGGCCCATGGGCCTCTTGTTTTATTATTGAAAGGACATTTTACACAGACTGGTCTATGAAAAAAATGTCTTTTTTTTCATTATGGAAAGGACCATAACTAAAACAAATATTTCTGGGAAGGTTTGGAGTTTCAGTTTGTTGTGTAAAAAGCAAATTACTTCCAACAGACTGACTGGCTTATTGTTAAGCAGATTAGTATTTACTCTGATTATGTATTTTGATAAATGATTGATGTAACACTACTTAAAAATTTCACTTGATACAGATTCTGTCTTTAATTTCTTTTTTCAAAAAACAGAGCTGTGTGGTTATGTTATAAAAAAAAAAGTAAAATTTTGTTCTGTAAAAGAATGTCATGTTTTAAATCTTATTAGAATCATCTCAGCTGTTATACATTTAGCTGTCTCTGGGCAAATTCAGTGGTTGAAAAATTAGTGTTTTTTTTTTTTTTTTTTTTTTTTTTGTCATTGTTTTTTTTTACTTCTCATTTTTCTCGGAAGTAGGATTTGGCATGTGATGCAGATTATCTCCTAATTTGCATCAAATGCCAAACCTTATTTTCTGGTGAAAAAAAAAAGCAATAAAAATATTTCATAGATGCTTTAACTCTTTCCCCGCTAGTGGGAACGTTTGTCATCTGCTGATAACATTAGCAAACAGTTTGGACCCAGATCAGGCCTGACAAAATGTTAGGTCTGATCTGGATCCAAACTGTTTGAATCCTTCAAGATTTTTTGAAAAAGTTAATTTATGGCTTTGCAGAAGATATATTTATGGCTATGGATACGGTGCTTTAAAAAAAATATGGTATTTTCTTATTTCTCCACAACAACATAGATTGTGGGTATTTATTAGAAGGGCCTTACCAACCCCAACGTATGTTTTTGTAGAGAAATGAAAAAAAAAATCTAGAGTTATGAATTATGTTGCTATGGAGAAATGCCAAAGAAAAATATTTAAGCTGGATTATCTGAAAAGAAGGACTTCAGCGGGTGCACATCAGGACAATATGATCAGGGTCTTTACATTTGAAAACTTTGGTACTTAGTTTAAAAGCCAAAGTGATGACCCAGATCAGACAGCCTGCTGCCTAAATGAGCCATATCACACATCAAGGGTTGTTAACCCTTGTCCTGCTGAATAAATTAAGATGCCACGCCCATTTCTAATTGTCAGCCAATCAGACTACTTGATCTGGATTGTTAATATAAATTCAAATACTTAATGGCAAACAGTGCAGATCCAGATCAGTTGGCTTCTTCAGAAGCCAACTGATCTGGATCTACACTGTTTGCAAAGGCAGGACATATCCAGGTTCAGCATGACGAGGGTTAAATAAGAACAGCCTGCACACCTGCCCTGTCAGAGGGCAGGTGTGCAGGCAGGTGTGCCCTGTCACAGGGCAGGTGTACAGGCTGATCTTACTTAACAGCCCTTTATGTGTTTATGGCTCATTTAGGCAGCTACAAGCTGTGAATTTGAGCACGTTTGTGGACAGTGAAGACCTGTATAAGCCTTCTAGTTTATGCTCTCTGATAGGAGCCTCACTGTTTGCTTGCAGAATCATTGGATAGTTTAGCCTATCATCAGGAAGCGTAAGCCCTGATGAGAATTGGATATGGCACACAAGCTGAATCTTATGCATTTTGTAGATTCTTGAAGACAACCTTCTGCCAAATGTTGGCAATTTGTCTAAATGAACAATTGTCCAGGAGCCCTGTATAGTGCCCTGCAGAATTGTAGCAGACATCTTTGTTATTATAAGTATTAGCTTTATCAAAAAGTTAGGGTGTTGTTTAGCTTCAGCAAGTGCATGCATGCTTGTGCCACACATGATGGCATATGTATCAAGATTCACTGAAATAACCTAGATGACTCCAGTCGTTTTCTGAGATTTGGCTCACTACAATTTGTCAAATTTACCTCTGACGTGTACACAAATAAAAGATGCCACAGACTTTGTTGATGGTCACTATTATCCTATGAGTTTTTCAACATTTAGAATAAAGCAGATCACTAGATATCTGGCTGTGCGCTTTAGCATGCTGTCCATTTCTTCCTGACTACACCTTGGTGTCCCAAACCTAACTGCCTTACTCCAGGACTGGACTCACAAATTCTTTACAAGCTGCTCCTTTAATGTCTTGATGAATTCTCATATTGCTGAAGCATTTTTCATTTGAGGGCGAAATCAATATGGAACAATCTCTTAAATACTATACCCAAAAGACGCCAAAACTGGATAATGAAATTATCTATTCTGTTGTTATCATATGCATGACTATTATGATATCAGTCTTGGTAGTTTTGGGGTCTGGTGTGTTGGGGGTGGGTATACTGTTTTCACATTGTCTGTCTGTATGTCTGTCATTACATTTTGGTTACATTGCAGGGGTTATCTAATAATTTCTTGTTTTTCAGAGAAAATAAGACTTGAAATTTCTAATGGTCTGCAAGCAGACCAAAACAAAATATAAAACCTTATTTTTTTCTGGATACAATTGGAAAAAATAATATGGCTTGACATTTCATGTGAATTATCTGTTTAGTTGAGATTGTGGCACTTTCAGGTTTAATTTTTATCCAGATATATGTGATGTTACAAATGCATAATGTACAACATAAGACCTTTATCCCAAATGCAATAAGCAATGTTCCAGATCGTTCTGTGCATCCTTACAGTCTGAACTGTGACTTATCTGTGTCGATATAGGAGCCACATCATGGTAAAACAGTTGTTATAACATATGCGGACAGCAAAGGTTCAGACACCCCTGTGCATCCACACAATTTCACCAGAATCTATACTTTTGGCTCATGTAAGCAGTATGCCAAGGGGAAACTTCAGCCATAAAACAAGACGTGGCCTTACTAAGGGTCCAGACATGCACCCTGAAAGATTGATATGATGGAAGGTCTGCAGAGCCTTTTTCTTGTGACATACTTATATGTTCTTCAGCATCAATTGCTATTGTGAGCCAGCAATGAAGGCACTGATCAGACAGCACATATGTATGGGCTGATCCAGGCCTTGGTAGCCAGAATAAGGGGCCTTTTTGTTGCATTGTGCATTGCAGAGATTTAGGATACTTACCCTTGTCCTGCTGACCCCAGATATACCCTGCCTTTGCAAACAGTGTAGATCCAGATCAGTTGGCTTCTGAAGAAGCCAACTGATCTGGATCTACAGTTTGCCAATTAGAATGTGAATTTGCATCAACAGCCTGGATCAAGTAATCTGATTGGCTGAAAATTAGAAGTAGGCGTGGCATCTTAATTTATTCAGCGTGAGTAGGGTTAAGATTATTTCTAGTCTTGGACATAAATGTTATATGTGTTATATGTAATTATATATATTTATACTGTATGCTGTAATCCCATCTACTTTTTATGTTATGGAAAAAAAACAAAAAAAACTGATATAATAATTTGAGACCTCTAGGGGAAACCTTTGAAATCAGTACTTATGCGATGCCTTCAAAACCTGAGTTTTGCTACAAAAAAAAAATAAATTAAAATAAATAAATAAAAATCTGTATTTTCATTTAATAAAAACTTGAAATGACAGGTTTTGCTGAAAATTCAAGTCAGGAAAGAATGATAATAGTTGATTGTAAAGTTGTAAAAAAACATTTCTGGAACTGCTGTCAGTGTGTTTCAACTTGTTTTTCCAGAGCACCTTATTATTACAGGTTTTATAAATCAAACACATTTATGTGAAAGATCAAAATGGCATAATACAGTAAATAACCTTGGAAACAGCAAGAAAATAGTTTAAAATTTGATAGGAGTGTGTAAAAAATATCTGTTTTTAACTTTCTTTTATGTTGAAAAGCCTACAAAAATATCTTTGTTTTGGAGGAAAAGAGCCTTTATAAAAAAAAAAAAAAAAAAAAAGAACTCCTTTTTTTTTTAGGCCCCTAGGAGGCCTGTTATATGCTACACAATCCACAGTTTAGATAGTTTTAACTTGATATGAAAACTCATCATGAAGGAGTATGACTAAGTCAGTAAATTAAAAATGTGCCAAAGGAACAGTTTGTTTGCTGTATTTACCCTAAATATTTACTCTTAACCCTTGCCTTACTGAATAAATTAAGATGCCACACCCACTTCTAATTTCCAGCCAATCAGATTACTTGATCCAAATTTTTGATAGAAATTCACATGGATAATGACAGACAGTGCAGATCCAGATCAGTTGGCTTCTGAAGCCAACTGATCTGGATCTACACTGTTTGCTAAGACAGGGCATGTCATGTTCAGCAAGAGAAGGGTTAACTTCTACCCATACTTGTCCTAAAATTGGATAGTCTATTTCACTGCAGGGTGATGTGCCAAAAAAAATTGCTGGATTTGATTGGGTTGAGGTTTTACGCCCCAGTAACCCATAAGAGTCATATTGATCCAGTCTTATAACCTAACTACACTTTTCCTGGGCAGGCTTAGTCATCTGAGTGGTTGACCAGTATTCCTGTACATTCTTTCACCAGAAACTGACCATTGCCTTTCTTGAATAAAAAAAACAAAGCAAAAAAAAAAAAAAAACAAAAAAAAAAACTGCTGGATGAGTGACAAAAACATCTGATTTAGGTCTTTACTGTTTATCCTAAGTATTCATATACCTTAACTCTTGACCAAACTCCAAATTTTAATGTCCATTTTACTTCCTCTTCATGCCTCTAAAAACTTCTTGAGTCACAAATTATGTAGACCCTTTACTCATTTTTTAGAGGGATTTTGGGTTATAGAACATGAAAAAGCCCCCCACACCCATTTTGGTGACCTTGACCTTATTTTCTAGGTCACTACATTATAAAGGCTCAAAAAGTGAGCTTGTGTGTGTGTGTGTGTGTGTGTGTGTGTACTCTATCTCATTAATCAATAGATGGAATTTGACCAAAATAATGCAGATACATCATTAGCAATGGGGAAAGAAGTGATTTGCTTTTGGTGACCTATATTTCCAAGGTCACACCGGCTCTTTGAAACTTTCATTTTAATAGAAAAAGCTTGTGTGCACATTATATCTGGAACAATGGCTGGAATATTACCAAACAAGTACAGGGTCGTCATTAGGACACCGGAAAGAAGTGATTAAATTTGGTGGCCTTGACCTTATTTTCTAGGTCATTACATTATAAAGACTAAAATTGAGCCTTGTGTACACTCTCTCTCATGAACCAATAGGTGGAATTTAACCAAACTAACCAGCTACTTCATTTTCAAGGTCACTGGCACTTAGAAACTCATTTTTTTATAGAAAGAAAGCTTGTGTGCACAGTATCTCTTGATTGAATGTCACACTGGCACTTTGAAACTTGATTGTTTATAGAAAAAAAGCTTGTGTGCACACTAACTCTCTTTAACCAATGGGGCAGGCCTTGATGGCTCAGTTGGATGTGCCTACGGCAGAAAATCGGGAGGTTGCGGGTTCAACCCCTGCCGGGTCGGCAACATTCTTTCATGGAGATCAATCATGAAGTTTTTTCTACTGTCATTCTCTCCCTTCGGCTGATTCAAGAAGGGCAGTGGTCAGTTTCTGGCGAAAGAATGCACAATACTGGTTAACCGCTTAGAGGACAAAGCCTGCCCAGTAAAAGTGGTAAGGTAAACTAAACGTGCTCGACATGATCCAATTGGTTTGACTGGGCCGTAAAACCTCAACACAAACAAACTTTAATGAATGGCTGGAATTCGACCAAAACTGGTTCTCATGATGCTGCTTGGATGAACTACTTATCTTACAAATCAGTGTCTTCGATTTTGAACAATAAGTTGTTGTAAGCCAGATTTCTTTACTGGTCATTACTGTGCGGGGGTATATTATAAGCATTATTTACTGACTTTTTCATTAATCTTAAAATTGCTTGATGAGTGGCAAACAGTTTAGGCCTTGATTAGATGCATCTTTGTGCAAAATCTGATCTTGTCTACACTGTTTGCCCAGGCCTGTCTGTCCCAGGACTCAGTGTAAATATGGTATACACATTCACTGTTTTCTTATTTTTCTTAAGATGCATTTGTTCACCTACATTGCCATGCTACCAGATTAAGTCAACCCTCGTTACACCGACACTCGCGAGAACAACAAAATTCGTTATAATGACAATTTGAATGTCACGAAACCTTCGCTTGAGAGGTGACAGTTAATAAGAAATTATGCAAGAAATTTGCATTAAAATTTCAAGCAACATATGTTTTGGATATTTGTTAGAATTGCCGCTCTGAGGGGATTCTAACAAATATCCAAAACATATGTTCTGTGAGGAAACAAGAATAAAACAAGGTCTTTCTTACAGATCATTCTGTCCATATAGGATTCTTTACAATAGCAAATTCATTTTAATGGCAATCTCTTTGGGAACAAATGCTGTCATTGTAACAAGGGTTCACTAGTATAGTTCTAGCTTAAACAATGGTTTGATAGAGTATATGTATTAGATTAAGGGGACTTGATACACTTGGTAGAGTTTCCACCATGTTTTTACAAGGGAGTCAACTTTTGTGACTTCCTATTTATTTTCTGCACATCAAGACCTTTCAGAAAATGTGTCAAATCTTAAAGGACAGAATTTGCTCCCATTCTGACTTTTTAAAGTGGACCCTTTCTCAGAAGGATGGCAGAATAATTTTGAGAGACTAACAAGTTGCCTATCCTAAAGTATCCATTCCCCTTAAAGAAATAACAAATAGAAAAGAATGAAAAAATATGAATAAATAAAATGAAAAAAAAAAAAAAAAAAGAAAAATGAAAAGTCCATTTTTGTGTGTGTTAACGTCTTGGACTGTAGACACATTATTTTACTGTTGAGCTGTGTAAGGCAGAAAAACAGGCATATTGAGACAGTGTTCTGATCAGCCTGCACATCTGTAGTCTGATCAGGATCTGCAGGCAAACAGTAAATGCATCGATCTATATGCACATACCCTGTTTGCAAATTAGCATATGCATTTAGGTGAATGGACAACTTGTGATTTTTGTTTGCTTTCAAGCGCTAAAGTCTCCTTCTGAAAAAGGATCTATTCTAAAAGAAAATAATTTACTCCCAAGGAGAGCAAATTAAAAAAAAAAAAAAAGTTTGATTCCAAGGAGATTACATCACTGAGGCGTCCAACTGATAATGGCTTACAGTTGGGCAAGGCCTGCTATCCTTGTAGTGGGTAAGGGTAGAGGGGGAATGTTTTTATTTCTTCTGTTTCTTCACTTTCATTCCTGTTCCTATTTCTTCCCTGTCCCTCTCTTTCATCTCCTCTTCTCTCTCTTATATCTCTTTTCTCCCTTTCTCTGGGAGACGACACAAAATGACCCTCAAGGGTTGACGTGTCGTTAAACCCCAACACAATCAATTGATTCCAAGGGCAAATTCTTTCCTTTTAGATTCCTTTTCTACATTAAATGGAAAGAATTTGCTCCCAAGCAGTAGGTCCCTTTTTAGAAGGGATCTAAAAGAATTTTGACAAAGTTGTCTCCCTTGAAAGTATCTACTCCTTTTAAAGCATTAAGTTTTGCATGGACTAATCATTTCAAGAATATATTACTACATATATAAACATTCCATTTTTGCGCAAAAGCATTAAAAACAGATGTACAGTCAAACCTGTGTTAGTGGTCACCTCTATTAAGCAGCCAACCTGTATTAAGCAGCCAGAGGAAAGTTGCCCGAAAATTCGTAGACTTACATATTTGAACTGTATTAAGCAGCCACCTGCCTTCAGCAGCCACATTTTAAGCTTCCCATGGGTGGCTGCTTAAGACAGGTTTGACTGTACATGTAAGGAGAGATGGTGTAATCCTGCAAAAGAAAAACAATAATACATGGAATAAGTGAGATGATGATGTTTTTTGTGTTTTACATCATAGGTCTAGATAAGGGTGGGTATCCGATAAATATTTTTCTTATTTCTGCACAAAAACATATGTTGTGGGTACTCATTAGAAGTGCCTCAGTGAGGCACTTCTAATGAGTACCCACAACATATGTTTTTGTGCAGAAATAAGAAAAATGTCAATACTTTTGAATTGAAAAAAGCGCCTTAACTAGTGCTATGTTTACATTGCTTTCAACATCATTTAAGTCCTATCTAGATGATGAAGAGGTGATACTGAAAGCCCCATATAGACATGAGCTGGGCTCCGCTGCCAGTGGTATTTGAACACATGACTTTGGAGGCATCTCTTAACCCTTAAAGCGCCAAGAAAATCTGCATCTGAAAATGTTGTCTGTTTATATTGTCTGCTGAATATTCTTGCAGACTTTTCAAACCTATTTTTGCATACAGGCAAACAGTGTGGACCCAGATCAGACTGCTCCTTTAGGAGCAGTCTGATCTGGGTCCACACTGTTTGCAAAAATGACTTTTAAAATCACAAGCAGATGACAAAGCAGACGACAATAGTTGTGATTGGCGCTTTAAGGGTTAGAGTGTAACATGCTGTATTTATTGTCTACATACAGCACTGAAAAAATATATTCCGTCTCCGTGGAATAGTTCCACATTACTTTGAGACGAAAAGCAATGTTGTTGTTTTTTCTTCTTTTTGTTATTGTCTTTTTTTATCAGGGTGGGTAGGGGTTGGGGACTTGGGGTTAGGAAGTTGAACTTGGTTGGAAGAAGAGGCATTTATGAAGTGTAATTAATCTGTGAAAACTAGATGTCATGTTTGTTGGGGAGGGGGCAGTATGAGTATTAAGTTCAACTTGGGTGTGAGTGGGAGAGTGGGTGGGTGGGCGGGGGAGGGTAGTGGGGAGCCATTTGGTAAGTCTATATTAAGAATTATATGTAAATCTGTGAAAACTGGATGTCATGTTTGTTTGTGTTGAAGTTAGGTGAGGGATGGGGGCTATGTGTATTTAGATAAATGAATAGTAAACTGGTTTTGAAACCTGTTTATCTGAGCCCAGTTGTTCAAAACTAACAGTGTCGTTAGTTAATGGATCATTAAAACTTTGATCATTGAATATGGCATACCGGTATATGGTAATATTTTTGCTGAAAAATGTGAGTAGCTTTTGCATATTTACTAAAACAGTTAATATTTTGGCCACTAACGAGCTCGTTAAGCTAACGACACTTTGAGCAACTGAGCTCCGAGTGCTGGTGTTTACAAATTGTATGAATATGCTGTTGTTATAGTGGATCTGTTTTTGTAACCGGTCCAGTTTGTACATGGTTGTTTGAACTAGTGTTTATCAGATCATAGATGATACTTGTTGATACATGTTTTTGTAAAAAATAAAAAAAATGAAAGACAGAGCTTGATTGGCCTTCCTGTGTTAAAATATGTTTTCCCTAAAACTCTTTTGTTGATCTTACATCTCTGATGGCTTGAGGGAAGCAGAATCAATATGTCCATAAGTTTTAGAACTGTTGACTTCTTGATAGCATATATTTAATAAAGTCTTGTCAAATAGCTCCAGATTAGGCATTTTTTTTTGTTAGTTTTTTTGACTGAAAAGTTTTGATAGTTTTCTTATTTCTCAACAAAGCACCTCAGTGAGGCGCTTCTGATGAGTACCCACAGTATATGTATACATCAAGAAAATAAGGTACTTCTAATGAGTTCCCGCAGCATGCATTTGTGGAGAAATAAGAAAAAATATTTTTCTGCTACCCCCGCTTATCTGGAGCTATGGATTGAGCACTTTTGATTGCCATGTACTTATTTATATTGTCTTATCAAAAGATTATGATTTACACAAATTATATTTGGGGGAAGGGAAACACTGTCAAGTGCAATAACTCTTGATATGGAAACATTTTCTTCTCTTCTCATTAGGGGCTACTCTTAAAGGAAAGAACTGGCTCCCAGAGGGAGCCAATTCTTTCCTTTAAGAGTAACCCCCTATTTTTCAAAGGTCTCGGATACTAGAGATCAACTACCTGTCTGCAGAAGTTGTCTCCCTTTGCAAAAATGGAAGCAAACTCTTTCAGTTGTATGCATTCACCTTGAAAAGAAACCTGTGTTAGTTTTGTCATGCCATACTATAGTTATTGAATATTGAGGAACAGGACATTATTTGGAATTTGGAGTTCACAACAATCACGTCAAGTCCCTTCTGAAAAGGGGACTAATCTAAAAGGAAAGTTTTCGGAAGGGAGGTAAAATCAGTTTAACAGTTGCCTCCCCTGAAAGTGTAACCATTCCCCTTTAGTCTTGTTCAGGGGCATCAATTGTAACAAAGTCAAGGTAAATCCAAGGTTATCATTTTTTCAAACTCTATTGGACCCACGACTCCAATGCTGCACAGCAAGCCCCAGAGTGATTGCCCTTTGGTTCCAGAGATGATTTTTAGAAGAGTTTTTACTATATATGGGGTTTGTGGCCATTTTGGTTATGTGACCCAGATGTGGTGAACAAACTTCCATTCCCTCTACCCATTGTGGCTCCATGTGAAAACTTTGATTGGCCCAGTGGTTCGTGCGGAGTTTTCCCTGTACAAGTCTTTGTAAAGTGATCCATTGGGCGGCACCATTTTTTACCACAGGGCTATCATTTGAACAACCGTGCTTGAGGTCCACAAGATAAAGCTACATACCAAATATCAAAGGCCTTGGCCTTCTAGTTTCAGACAAGGATTTTGAAAGTTTTGCCTATACAAGCCTATGTAAAAAAATTTGACCTTTCCCTAAAAAGTCATTTGACCTTCCATAAAAAAGGTCAAGGTCAACCCAAGGTTATTATTTTTTCAAACTTCATTGGGCCCGTGTCCCTAATGCCGCATACCAAAATCCCAGGACCATTGGCCCTTTGGTTCTGGAGATTTTTTAAAGGGTTTTCACCATATATGGGCAACCATCTTGGTCATGTGACCCAGATGCTGTGAACATACTTTTGTTCTCCCTATGCACTAAGGCTCCATACGAAATTTGGCTTTGATTGGCCTACTGGTTTTTGAGAAGATGTTTGAAGAGTGTGGATGATGGATGACAGACGGATGGACAGACAACGGAGCCTGCCTATACTATAAGCTAACCTATGAGCCTAAAGGCTCAGGTAAGCCAATAAAACTAAAACATACACTGTGATGAAGTAGAGGGAGACTTTATGACCACCACATGGCTCTTAACCCATTGAAGTCTGGAGACCCCTGGCATACAGTGCAGACACAGATCAGACGCCGCAGAATGTGGCATCTGATCAGGGTCTCCACTGTTTGCAAATAGATCAACCATTTTTCTTTAGGAATATCAATATCATATTGCCTGACATACCTAAGATCGAAAATGGACTCTTCCAATATATAGTTTGGGAGAGTTTATTCAGTCTTTGATGGGTTAACACAAGCTGCAGTGAAGTCGATATCTATAAAGTTTGCCCTTGGAAATGGAGTACGCATCAAAGAACAAAAATCGGAGTCTTGGTTTCATTGAGACTCTTCATATAATAGCTATGTAGTTTGCACAGCTGCATACACCTCTAGCATCAGTTAACCCTTGCCTTGCTGAAAAGATGCCATGCCCACTTCTAATTTCCAGCCAATCAGATTACTTGATCCGGGTTTTTGATAGAAATTCACATATTTAATGACAAACAGTGCAGATCCAGATCAGTTGGCTTCTGAAGAAGCCAACTGACCTGGATCTACACTTTTTGCTACGACAGGGCATGTCGTGTTCAGCAAGAGAAGGGTTAAAGTTGATCTGGATACCAGATGATGACGGTTTGGTGTTTTATGTCCCTTTTAACATTATTTTACACATATATTTTTGCACAGTTTACTTCACAATCAAATCTCAATGTTTCGGCTGATTAAAGCCTTTTTCAAGAGAGTTAAGTTCTTTCAATGCTACACCATCTTCTTATCAATACTGTCAACCACTTTGAATACAGATGTTATCAGTTATCTTATTGATATTGTGCGCTTATGAGGAACATTATTTTTGTCATATCGAGACGAAGAATGGGTGATAATGAAAGGCTATGCAATGAAACGCCATCTCCAGCAGAGATTGGAACCTGGAAGTGGTTAGCACTGACCACTTGGCCACCTGGATTTTTCATCTAAGATACTAGAATGGGTTCAGTGATCTCATGGAAAAAAATAAAAATGAAAACTGTACTATGAATTGTTTTGTTTGAATAAGTATGACACTGTTAATTTATTTGGATCAGGTAGGTTTCAGCACAATACTGATATATCTATATACGGATCTGTCTCTATCTTCCTATCAATTTAAATATGTGTTCAAATGAAGAAAAACATAAAATTGCATTTACCTTTAAATTTATTCAATAATTCAAAACAAATAGGCTTTGAATGTCTAGCACTTAATAACATAACAAATAAAGGCAACTGAAAATACAACATTACTTTGGGGAAAATAATGCTATTCTATATATATGATATTTACTATGTATTTGGACTAACTGTCATCAGCAAACAGTGTAGACCCAGATCAGATGCCACAGATGTGCATCTAATCAGGGTCTACACTGTCGCTCGTACAGCAGTTTTTAGACATATGAACATACAGTAAATGGACTTGTTTAAATTTTGCAGGAAGTACGGTAATACGTTAATGAGGCCCTCCCAGGAGTTTTGGGGAATGGGAATAAGGCCATTTATTTCAGGGGAACAAGGGAACAAAGTCTAAAACTGAAGATAACGGGAACAAAGGCAATTTTGGGGAACAGGGAACATAGAAAATCAAGATTTTGATTTTGGGGAACAAGGGAAAATGCGGGTTTTTTTCAGGGGAACAAGTGAACAGGTATCCCCCTGGGAGGGCCTCGTTAATGTGGTAAATAGGGTTATGCCTAAGAAAACAGTGTAGACTCAGATCAGATGCCACAGAATTCAGTGCCTGGTCAGGGTCTACACAGTATAAGAATATTGGTAAATGCCATTAAGCAATACCATGCAAGAAGGTGTCTTTAGGGTAAATGCAGATGGTGTAGGCCCTGAGAAGTCATACATTCACACACCTTTTCCTCCAAAGACATTTGCTGTCAGTCAGCCATACTAATGTTGTTTTTTCTGCCATAAATTGTTTATATTTTCTTATTTCTCCATGAAAACATGTTCTTGGTGTCTTGGTGCGGCCATTCCAATAAGCATGGAAAAGGTACTAAACTTTCAAAAAATATCCAATAGTTTTTACCTCGTTTTTTTTTTTTGTATGCATTTTTTTTCACTTAGTGGAATGTCAAAATTGTAGACCCTGATCTGACTCAGAAGCAGTCTGCACTGTTTGCACATGCTATTTTGTAAGAAAAATTGGTGTATGAAATTTTAGGATAATTGTGTCCCAACAATGTGTTTTCATTGAGAATTAAGAGACTCTTTGTCTGAATAGCCTGCTTATCTATAGCTATTGTGCTTGCAAAATCGGCACGTAGACAGGCAGAAGCTATGAAGCCTTGGCTTCAACATAAATGGCAATTTAACTTTATTTCACTTCAAACTCGTTCAGGCTACATCAAATGGGTCCGGCCACAGCATTTCCTACAAGACCACATGTCCACTAAGCAATGACTCAGATCAGCCTGTGCAAATGTTGGGTGCATATGCAATCTTGTAGGAAATGCTGTGCCTCGGCTGAAATTTCAGCGATTCTATTAGCAGGCTTCATCTTCATAAAGATCTTGGCTACGCCCCAGAAAATTATTAGATACTGCAGAATGCAAAATTATCAATACATGAAGTAAAAACTCGGATCAGCTGTAGATATGCAGGATGATCTGAACCTCCACTCCCAAACCATCTTTTCACATGGTATTACTCAGTTTTGAATATGGAAGCTCCAAAGCAACCTAAGAAATCATGATTATTTTTGCTTCAAAAATAAATTAGTTCATTTTTCATGAAAAAAAGAAGCTCAGTAGTACTCTCCATATGTTACATCTAATGCTTAGAGTGCCAGATGAAAATTTCAGCATATGGTCAGGAATAATTAGTGTGGGCACGACCCATTTTAGTTTACCATTGTTATACCAAACTGAAAAGGGTAATGTAACCTAAGCAGATATGGTACGGTAATATTTATAAATGTATAACTTGCTTTATTGGCCCATTTCGATAAACTGTCTTTAGATCTTCGTTTTGACACCAAACATAGCTGTGTTTGACCACTAATGATCTTTTAGGGGTGGGGTAGAGAGGGGTAGGGATGGACAGTGGCATCGAGACTGGATTTGGGGTGTCATCAGTTGTTCCTTCTCATCAATAGCTTCATTTTAACACCAAATCTGGCTACTGGAGGTTGAAATAATACCCATGATAAACACTTAGAGATGATGTCATTACCCATTTTAGGTTTGGGGTTTGGGCTAGGTGTGGATGAGACCATTTTAAGGCAACTATTTTCAAAGTTCTGATCAAAAGCTTTAATCTGACACCAAACACAGCTATATTGATCCCTATTGATTCCCTTTAGTGGTTGGGTCTAGTCTGTGGAGAGGCTGGTGGAGTCAGACTTACAGCCATCAAAGCTGGCTGACAGGAATGAATTTCTTTATAGTACAATGAATCTATGAGAATAATTCACAGTAAAGATTTCAGCAAAATTATTCCAGTAATTCCTGAGAAGTGATAACCAAAACAACTTCAAAGAGTGTCACTGCTGCTAAACAGATTGGAAAATTTTTATTTAGATAACTAGAACTTAAGGGGAACATTCCAGTCAAGTTTCAATGAAATCCTGTCTCAGATGATAACAAAGAAAATGTTTTATAGACATATGGGCAGATGACAGGGTCACATCTCATGGGAAAAGCTGTACTTGATAGTTGTTTAGTAGAACTAATAACTTGACTCATTATAGCATTATATATTTTAACATCTCTGACAAATCTTTTAAAAAGCGTAAAATATCCCTGGTTTGGAACAAATAATTCTTGCTATGTGCTATACTAAAAGAAGTCACCACATTCACCCTAAGTATTGAGACAGACAGGTGCCAGAGGCCCAAGCAAAATATATAGACCCTGATCAGATCCCACATTTTGTGGCATCCGATCAGGGTATACATTGTTTGCCATTCTTTCAGCAGTTTTAAGACATTTCAACAGGTAGTAAAATGGACTGGTTCAAATTTCAAGACAAATATAATAAAGAGTCAAGGTTTCCAAATATTTAGGGTAAATATGATATTTTTCTCTACAATGACACACAAGGTCAAAAGTCAGCAAGACCAAATGCATTTCTGGACAAACCGAAATAATGACAGGAAAAAATCTGAAATGTGGGAACACACTACAAACCTACAATAAAACGTGTGTGACAAAGGCTCAGATCAGCCTGTGTATTCACCTGGTACGGCAAGGTTACTTGTTCATCCCTCTAGATCGCCCTTAGGCTGTAGAAGGCACATGTGATCAGTGCAGACTGATCAGACTGTGCAGATGCACAGGCTGATCTGAGTCTCTTCAGGTCACAAAAGTCTTATTGTAGGTTTTATCATGCAATGGCTCAAATGTGACCTTTACCAAATGCACTGTTGCACATATAACCGCTTTTTTTATCATACATATTTTGTAGTTATTTTTAAAGTACAAGCCTCATAACGGGTTTCAATTTACTTCAGACCCCTTTTATAAGAAGAAATTGTACTTTGGACATGCACTGACTCAAATGTGACCTTTACCAAATGCATTGTTGCATATATAACTGCTTTATTTTATCATACATATTTTGTAGTTATTTTAAAGTAGAAGCCTCATAACTTGGGTTTCAATTTATTTCAGACTCCTTTTATGAGAAGAAATTGTAATTTGGACATCTTATTTGAGCCTGTTTATCTTATAGTGACCTAGTCAAAAATCAATATACACATGAGCATGTGTATTCTCTATGTAATTTAACTTGGTTTACACATACAAAGAGCTGGGCCCAGTTGTTCAAAGCATCGTTAGCTTAACGAGCTCGTTAAGGGTCATTTCGTTAACCGTTTTAGCGGATTCGATATACAATATTCTGAACATTTTTGCTAAAAAAATGTGAGTAGCTTTTGCACTGCAAAAGCTACTCACATTTTTTCAGCAAAAAATTTCAGCATATTTGCATATCACTCGATTTAAATTTTAACAAATCATTAACTAACGACATCGTTAGCTTTGAACAACTGGGCCCAGTTTGCTAAATTATCCAAAGTGTGAAAAGTGTTTCTGATATGGACAAGCTCACTCTGTTTTTGAGCAACAATGCTTTGGGTCATTTTGAGCAACTACACTGCTTTAAGTTTAATACAGTCGAACTTCAATGGCTCGAACATCTTTGGGACCATGGAAACTGGTTCGAGACATGGGTAGTTCGAGCCACTGAGGGTTAATCGTAGCGCAAGGTCAGAAGGCAAATGAAAATAATTTAAAATATCTTTTCCATCTTCTATAAAATAATGGTATGTTGTGTGTACTCATTAGAATTGCCTCAATGAGGCAATTCTAATGAGTACATACAACATACATTTTCATGATCAAATAAGAAAATTTCCCTTAAAATCCCAAAATATTTGTTTTCTTTAGCTATCGAAAGAATTTCCTAGGCACTCAAAAATGAGTTCAAATCATCCACGGTAAACAAGCCTTCCGTGTTCGAGCCATCAAGGTTATACTGTATTGGGACACCTTTACTCCTTACCTTGTCCTGTTGGTGTATTACTGAATACTGCTGGATAAGTGCTAACAGTGTAGACTCTTGCTGCTAGGTTGTGCACCGAGCTGTGTCTGCTGTGTTTTCTCAGGCTTGTCTGTCCCAATACACAGGCATTTTAGATATAACTCTATCAGGCAATGACTCCCAAATACTGATTTCTCTAGAATATATATATATATATATATATATATATATATATATATATATATATATATATATATATATATATATATATATTCGTATCTCCAGCCAAGGTGATAATTTCTTAAGATAATTTTTAGTAGTGCACTAAAACATACCTTGTAGGAACTCACTGGTATCATTTCACTGGGACTATTCCATTGATTACAGTAAATGTCTTAAAATTTTGTACATAAATGTTGCTGACAAAATGGCATATGCAAACAGTGCAGACCCAGATCAGGGTCCACACTGTTTGCCATTCCACTAAGTATTCTAAAACACAACTGCATAAAAAGCAAAATTTAGGCCAAAATAGTACAGAATAAAATGTTTGAAATTTTAGGACATTTACCATAAGTATAATTTGTTGGGCCTAGTTGTTCAAAACTAACAATGTCATTATTAATGTATCATTAAAACTTTGATCATTAAATATGGCATATACAATCATATTTTTGCTGAAAAATTGTGAGTAGCTTTTGCATTTGCAAAAGCTACTCACATTTTTTCAGCAAAAATACCTGTGAATTAGATATTGTACCTACTAGAACAGGTAACATTTTGACCACTGAAGAGCTTGTTAAGCTAACGATGCTTTGAACAACTGGGCCCTGAATGCTTATCTGGACCTATGTACATTTTAGCCTCTCAATATAACTCTAGACAAGAGGGGTATCTTATAAATGTTTTTCTCCATGAAAACATGGCTACCCATTAGAAGCACCCTGAATCACCTTTTTAACCTGACATGGCTCATATGTAATGTCCAAAGACCCATACACAGTCAAACGGTGAAGATACTGGCCATACTGTGCAAACTCCCAGGGACTTATATGTTTACATTCGGAGAAAATAGCAATGTTTCTACAATACAATTCACAAACTTTACATCAAAGCACTGGGACCAGCTCACTTGAGCTGGCCTATTTCGTATGTCTAAATAAGAAACTGAAACAATAAAACAAAACTTGAAAAATAAAATCTTTGATGAAAAGAAAAATGTTGATGTATATTTGGTATAAATGAGATGCACCATGGGAAAGGGTGTCTTTCAAGCTTTGCCTGCAAGACTGCCCATCCAGGCAGTCTGATCAGGGCCATCAATATATGTTTACAGATTTATGGATACTGTAGAATATCCTTAACCCTTCTCTTGCTGAACACGACATGCCCTGTCTTAGCAAACAGTGTAGATCCAGATCAGTTGGCTTCTGACTTTTTGCCATTAAATATGTGAATTTATAACAACAATCTGGATCAAGTAATATGATTGGCTGAAAATTAGAAGTGGGCGTGGCATCTTAATTTATTGAGCAGGACAAGGGTTAAAAGCAGGACAGGTGTGAGCAGGTGGCACAGAACAGCCTGGCCAGTTGCTGTTTGCTTAGTCTCAAAGACATCCTTTTCTCTGTTCAAATATGAGGTAATGCAGTTTACAGGGCAACAAGGCTGTTAACAGGGCAATGAAAAACAAAATGCATTTACAGGGCCACAAGATAAAAGCAAATTACAGGGCCACAGGATAAATGCAGTTTACAGGGCCATTACATTACGCAATTTACAGGACACAAGCAGCAAAGGTCTATGGCAATCTCTGAAAACTTAGCCCGTCTTTTGGAAAAAAAAAACACAGTTTAATTCAATCTTCTAGAATTATATAGCAACCTAGAGTTATCTTAGCCAGCCTGTGGGGCTGGGCAACTGGTCTGAACAGAGGGCTTGTTAAAGAGAAGTAATGGGTAATAATTCTGGGCCCAGTTGTTCAAAGCATTAGTTAACCATTCCTTAAAATTTACATTGAATGATACGCAAATATGCTGAAATTGTTTGCTGAAAAACTGTGAGTAGCTTTTGCAGTGCAAAAGCTACTCACATTTTTTCAGCAAAAAATATCAGAATATTGTATATTGAATCTGCTAAAACCGTTAACGAAATGACCCTTAACGAGCTCGTTAAGCTAACGACCCTTTGAACAACTGGGCCCAGATTTTTTTCTTATTTCTCCATGAAAGTATATACTATGTATACTTATTGATACTGTCACTGCAAGGCCACTCTAACGAGTATCCACAACGTTTTTTTATGGAGAAATAAGATAAATTATTATCACTAAATACTCCTTAACAAGTCCTGTGCTGGGTATTTGCAATTTACAAATTGGAACCTGTTGATTTTCTTATGCCAGACCCTGTGTTGTCTAACACCATTCACTCTGTGCATATCCAATGCATATCTGTGGATGACATTTTAAAAGCATGATCTCATGAGGAGATGATTCACATGAGAAGCAGATCATTCAAAAGAAAATTCACACAAAAAGGAGATGATTTCTATTTAAGGGAAAAGTAAGAAAAATATTTCTCATATTTGTTCTGCTAATTTTGCTGTCAGCATATAAGCATATTTTCTTTTTACTATTTTTCTCCCAGAAAACAAGAATTCCGCGGAAGGCGTCATCGCACCTGCTGGGGCAAAAGTCACAGGAGCCACAATCAGAACGTGGTTATTAAATAAGTTTATTTCATTCTTAGCAGTGCTTACTTGGAAAACTGGGCTGAAAAAAATGTAGACAAAGTGCCTAGTGGGGCACATATATTCCGGGCCAGTCCCATTCCCTCTAATGGCTATATCTTCAGCACTGACTTTTCGTATCATACATGATACAGCCCAATGATAATGGAACATTGACGTAAAATTTGAAAAAAGTCACTGAAGCATGAAATATAGGTCAAGGTCATGGGTCAAGGTACCTGCTAATTCAGTACATCAAGGAGAAGCACAGTGCAAGGTATGGTGGTTGTAGGCCTTATAGTTGAGGAGTTATCAAACATCAACGTAAAATGTGTCAAATATAGGTCAAGGTCACCGGGTCAAGGTACCTGCCAAGTCAGTGGAATGAGGTGAAGCACTATGCAAGGTTTAGTGGTTGTAGGTCTTATATTTGAGGAGATACCGAACATCAACATAAAATGTGTCGAAGTCACTGGAGTGCACAATATAGGTCAAGGTCACCAGGTCAAGGTACCTGCCAAGTCAGTACATCGAGACAAAGTCTATATAAGGTTTGGTGGTTGAAGGCCTTACAGTTGAGGACATATGGAAGGGTGACGTAAAAGGTGTAAAAGTCAATGGAGCGCGAAATATAGGTCAAGGTCACCCAGTGAAGGTACCTGCGGAGTCCGTACATTGAGGAGAAGCACTATGCAAGGTTTGATGGTTGTAGGCCTTACAGTTGAGGAGATATTGAACGTTGAGGTAAAATGTGTAAAAGGCACTGGAGCGCAAAATATAGGTCAAGGTCACCGGGTCAAGATACCTGCTGAGTCAGTACATCTAGGAGAAGCACTATGCAAGGTTTGGTGGCTAGAGGTCTTACACTTGAGGAGATCTGGAACATTGACGTAAATTATGTCAAAGTCACTGCAGCCAAAATATAGGTCAAGGTCACCAGGTCAAGGTATCTGCCAAGTCAGTACATTGAGAAGAAGCACTTTGCAAGGTTTGATGGTTGTAGGCCTTATAGTCGAGGAGATATAGAACGTCGACGCAAAATATGTCAAAGTCACTGGAGCGCAAAATATAGGTCAAGGTCACCGGGTCAAGGTACCTGCCAAGTCAGTACATCTAGGAGAAGCACTATGCAAGATTTGGTAGCTGTATGCCTTATAGTTGAGAAGATCTGGAATATCAACGTAAATTGTGTCAAAGTCAATGGAGCGCAAAATATAGGTCAAGGTCACTGGGTCAACATACCTGCCAAGTCAGGAGGTCAGGGAGATGTGTCATGCAAGGTATGATGGTTGTTGTAGAATTGTAGTTGATTACAATACTAACTTCGACGTAAATGTCGAACTTCGACATAACAGAACTGTTAACAGACAGACGGACGGATGAACGGACAGACGAATGGAAAAGCGGGCACCTATGTCGCAAAGTCGGTAGGTCAGGGAGATGTTTCATACAAGGTTTGATGGTTGTTTAGTTTTGTAGTTGATTAGAATACTAACTTTGACATAAATGTCGAACTTCGACATAACAGAACTGTTAACAGACGGACAGACAGACGGACGGACAAACAGACAGACGAATGGAAAAGTGGGCACCTATGTCGCAAAGTCAGGAGGTCAGAGAGATGTTTCATGCAAGGTTTGATGGTTGTTTAGTCTTGTAGTTGATTAAAATACTAACTTTGACATAAATGTCGAACTTCGACATAAATGTTGACAGACGGACGGACGAATGGACAGACATACGGAAAAGTGGACACCTATGTTGCAAAGTCAGGAGGTCAGGGAGATGTTTCATGCAAGGTTTGATGGTTGTTTAGTCTTGTAGTTGATTAGAATACTAACTTTGACATAAATGTCGAACGTCGACATAAATGTTGACAGACGGACGGACGGACGGACGGACGGACGGAAAATCGGACGCCTATATCGCACCCTGCTACAAGCAGGTGCGATAAAAAGGATCAAAATTTCATGTCACATAATTTACATTTATGTAATGAAATACCAAGTACTATTTTGTGAGAAAAAAAAAGAGTAACATTTATGATATCAGCTAAATTTGTCTCAAAAGCTGATATCCATGCTACTTTTGATATAACCTTATTCAATGTTGTCTGAAAATATTATTTCGAAATGAAATGCTGCTGCTTCTAGTATAAAAATACTAATGACAACCTGTTATCAAAGTACACTGTATTACTGAAGAACATATTATCTGTTTAGTTAGTTTGCTATCTAGGCCACATAGCCAAGTTAGTTCATGGGAGATAACTGTTACCAATTAAACAGCAGTTGTGTTGTATTCATGTTTTTTGAATATTTTCACAATAACAGGATACATTTATTTCACTCAGTTGCAAATTACCATATTTACCCTAAAAGCTGGGATAGACAGACTGATCTGAGCAAACCATGCAGACCCAGATCATTCTGCAGCATCCGATCCGGGTCTGCATTGTTTACCACTCACACAGCAGTCTTCAGACACATCAACATGTAGTAAAAATAGGCCCGTTTTACTTTTAGGACAAGTATTGCAAACAATTAAGGTGTCCCAATAGTTAAAGTAAAGATGGTTTTCAGAGTCTCAGTGAGAGCTTATGTTTCCATGGAATTGTTTTGATTATCAAAATGTGTCATTCAATTAATATCATGAAAAGTACAATGATCAAACACAAGTCATTTTGGAGAAAATACTATTATCCTGTGATATTCCTGTCTTTTTTAGTATCTCGAAAACTGCTCAGATATCAACCATATTCTCCCTAAATATTCAACCACTTTTACCTTAAATATTGGGACACATTTACTCCTTACCATACTATCCTAAAAACTGAACAACTCCATTTTACTACCTGTTAAGTCTGAAGCATTGTTTGCTTAACAAGCTCGTTAATGACAAATTCATTAACTGTTGTAGCTAATATAGATATTTTTGCTGCAAAAATGTGAGTAGCTTTTGCAATGCAAAATCTACTCACATTTTTTCAGCAAAAAATATCAATGTATTTGCCATATTTCAAGATAGACATTTTATTCATCACAAGATAGACATTTTTTCACATCGTGTTAGCTAACAACTTTGTTAAGTTTGAACAACTGGGCCCTGAATGTCAAGCAAATAGCAAAGACCCTGATCAGACGCCACATTCTGCTGCATCTAATCTGGCTCTGCACTTTTTGCTCAGGTCTGTCTGTCCCAATGCTTAGGGTAAATACAGATGACTTGTTGTCTCAAACACTGATAACTCAAAACTACTGCTTTAGGTCAAATTGAATATAGGTAATCCTATTTAATCCTTACATTTGAAACCCTTTTATCTGGAACTCATGTTACCTCAAACCAAAAAGTCTGATCCCATGGAGTTTGAGATAATGAAAGTCGACTGTAAATGAGCTAATAACTCAAAACTACTGCTTTAAATCAAACTCAATGAAGGGCAAAAGTCGTTTAATTTCTTATATAATCCTTGCATTTTTTATTATTTTTTTTTTAAGTTTTACGGATAAGTCAGCCCATTAGAGTCTTGATGAGCTGGCCAGTTTACCTAACCACACTTTATCTGGGCTGGCTTAGTCCTCTTAGCAGCTAACCAGTACTTGTGCACATTCTTTCCCCAGAAACTTACAATTGCCCTTCTTGAATTGGGAAGGGAGAGAATGACTGTAGAAAATATTTCATGATCAATCAGCAGTTGCCAGACTCAGAGATCGAACCTGCAACTTCCCGATCACCAGTCAGACGCCGATCTAACTGAGCCACTGCGGCCGGCCTCTTGCATTTGAAATCCTTTTATCTCAAACTCTTGTTATCTCAAACCAAAAAGTCTGACCCTTTGGAGTTTGAGGCAATTCGAGTCAGCTATGGTTAACAAGTTAATATCTCAAAACTACTGCTTTAAGTCAAACTGAATATTCAAAGGACAATATAGGTTTAATTTCCTACATTTTCCTTGCATTTGAAATCCTTTTACCTCAAACTCCTGTTACCTCAAACCAAAAAGTCTGGGCCTGGTTGTTCAAAGCGTTGTTAGCTTAACGAGCTCGTTAAGGGTCATTTCGTTAACTGTTTTAGCAGATTCAATACACAATATTCTGATATTTTTTGCTGAAAAAATGTGAGTAGCTTTTGCACTGCAAAAGCTACTCACATTTTTTCAGCAAAAAATTTCAGCATATTTGCATATCACTCGATGTAAATTTTAACGAATCGTTAACTAAGGACGTCGTTAGCTTTGAATAACTGGGCCCTGATCTCTTGATTTGAGATAATGTGAGTCAGCTGTGGTAAATGAGTTAATACTGGATTTTAAAACATCCAACAATGAAAGACTCCATGGCACAATAAAATTTCATCATCAAGAATTCTTCATAAAATGCTGTAATTGTGTCAAGATGTCTGGGTCAACACTTTCCATTAAATGATGAAATGCCTCCTGTCCGTGAAGTCTCTGGCACTGATTCAACTGGGAATAAATATAATCCTTCAACGGGACAGAATGTACTGGATCTCTTCGGCTTAACTGAAACAGTAAATAAGAGAGACATGTAAATAGAAAACAATCTCAAGCTACTGTATTTACATTGCTCTGAATAAGGCACTCTTTCTCGACCAACAAATGACAAGTTTTTCTTTTAGAAAAATGGCAAAACAAGAAAAATACCTAAAGGCATTATGGACAAGTTTTATGTCAGGGGAGATAAATACATAACAAAGAAAGTGAAAGTTGTCTCTCTTGCACATGATATGCCTCATGGTCTTTCTCTTCATCCCTACCAAATATTAAAGCAATCCAATGAAGAATATAGGTAACATATAACTTTGAAAAAAGATTAACCAAAAAGTAAACCTGGGACAACGCCCGCCTGCCCACCCTGACATCACTTTCACAGGATGGATTTTTTTAAAAACCCGTCGAAAAATTCATGCTCAACTGATAACTCAATCAGATGTTTTATGGCTACTGTTCTCTACTCTCCATACACTAATGAATTGTTTCACAACAGGTGGCATTACCAGATTTACCTGGAGGACTACTTTTCTCTGATAACAATGGTTCCCTGCACTGTAAAATATAATCTTAAAATCTTCATTTTTCAATGACAGAATGAAACCATCCAAAATGTGTAATCTGATTAACATTTTATGCTGATGTAGATTTTTGAATTGGTTTTGAGCTATTTCATTTTGTTTTATATTTTTATTTCGTGTGGGTTTCTAGTTACCTACCTTTTCAGTATTACTTAACTAATTGCGCAACAGAGCATCATCTGATTGGCACTCCGCAGAGTTTCATGGTCTCAGTCATAAAAAACATATGGATATAAGATACCCAGCTAACCTGACTTTGATATAGTATTATTCCAGAAGGTGGGGGTCAAATTTTCTAAGTGAATAACGTGGCATGAAAAAGTACTCTTATTTTTTTCTTATTTCTCCATGACATCAGTGACCCTCATATAAATTTTCCAAAACTTCCAATCTGTTTAGGACAGGTAGAAAAACAACTGTCCCCAGTATGTTTGAGTTGTTCAGCTAATCATCAAGGTGCTTATATGCAAATACACAGAGAAGAAATTATCTCTTCATGTGCACAATCTGATCCAGGCATGCTCACTTCATATATGCACAAAGAAAGGTTTGGGAATAACATATATGTATTCTCTAAGTTTAATTTCTCATAGTTATTGCTTTTAAGCAAAACATAGTCCTGACCAATTGTTAACAATAACAACAGATAAAAGGAGTCTTGTCTCAAGATTAATATTTGTCTTATTTTGCTGGAAAAAACCCCAAAAACAACAACATATGTTGTGAGTACTTATTAACCTTTACCACTCACTGAGCTAATTCAGCAGATGACAAATTGATATTTTTCTTATTTTTCCCAGGAAGCTGGCTCTGACATTTCTTGCAAACTGTCTCCACTGGATGCCAATTGTCTCCATTGGAGATAATTTGCATCATATGTCAAAACCTGTTTTCTAGGAAAAATAAGAAAAAGATTTCATATGTTGTTTGCTGAAAAATTTACCCAGCAAGCTAAGTGTTAAAAGCCATGAATACCCATGACATATGCTTTTGGTGGATTGGTGGATACAAATATGAATATTACCATTGTGTTTTGCTTTTTGTTTTTTTTGCTGTTTTTTTTTTTATTATTATTTTAAGAAAAAATGTCATATCTAAAACTTTGGTGGATAAAAATAAAAAGGTCAATAATATATATTTGTTTTAGAACAAAAAAAAACCATATCTTGAACTATGAGTATGCTAGATGCACAGGCTGATTTAGGTTTGTTTACTTTGCATCTGTGATGATTGTTTTGCTAGCCACCACTGGTGTTACTAACTTACAGCTCTTTTCCTCTTGTCATGTTCTGTTTCTAAATTCTCTTCAGTTTCTTCTCCATCATTAATCACTAAAGCACTGAAACATTAACAAAACAAACTCTGAATATAAGATTCAACAAGACTGAGTGATTCTCACTAGTATCCTCAACACAGCTCCAAATAAGGTGCTTTTTTCTCTGATATTCAAAAATTACTGATATTTTTCCTATTTCTCCACAACATGATTTCTGACATGGAAAAATAAAAAACATATGTGAATTTGACAAGTACAATTCAGTCAAGTTCCCTTCAGTACTTCACCTACTTCACCTAATTATCATATGCAGATTAAGATGTAAGTTTCAGCCTGATCTCTATATCAGTCCCTGTTTCAGTACCTATGCATACTGTATATTTCACTGGAACAGCAATATCACTATGTCACCCAACTCAAACTAACAGACACTGACAATATCTATGGCATTCAAAGTGTAGATTTGCACCATGTTTTGTGTGGAAATGATGAAAAATTGAAAGTGTAGGATCTAAAAGTGAAGCATTCAAACAAGTGAATGTGGACGATTTCTGCTGTTTATATTTTGCTTTCACCATGCACAACTACCTTCTTTTGTTTACAACAACAAACAGCTCAATGGGGAAGCATCCGTTCATTATATATCTACCTTTGCAGCTACCAAAATATATGGCAAAAATGCCATACATCTGAGACTTTGTGATTTAACACTGTATTATTACATGTATAGCTAAGTAAGTGATGGATAAATTTAGCCATGGGCTGATCTCTTTTCACGGGATGATTTAGGTTTGATATGAAAGTAACAATGTGATAATCTCTATATAATAATGGATGGAAGGATGATATCAAAAGTGTGTATTACACTGCCTAAATGTGCTGAAAATGGTCATAAGGTGAACTAAATAATGTTCAAGGGAGGTAACTCTGTCAAAACTTTCTGCCCCCACCCCTCAGAATTTGCTTCCTTGCCAGAGTAGACTCCTGAGAAGTATGTTTTGTCCTTATTTGTTCCCCATCTCACCTCCTTTTGGTGCCTCGAGGGGCTGTGCTTCACAATTATGGCATTTCCTGGATTTCTTCACTTTGTAAAAATGGCAGACAAGCTATCAAGAGAATCTTATCCCTTTTAAAGGGGATAGATATACTTTCAGGAGAGGTAGCTGTCTAAATGGATTGTATCCCCTTCTGAAAAGGGGTCTGCTCTAAAAGGAAAGAATTTGCTCCTTATAGGAGCAAATTCTGCCCTTTCAGAGCAGACCTCTTTTCAGAAGGGGTTTGTGCAGGAAATAAACAGTCACAAAAGCTGTCTTTCTGGTGAAAAATCTACCCAGTCTAGCTAGTCCTCGTAAGCTCCTCTTTCCCATTAATTACAAAAAAATTCTTACTCTAGTTGAATGGAAGCCTCTTCATCAACTGGAACTCTACAGACATCATGTAATACTTCTACACACACCGATATTATGTTCCCAAAGTTCTCGGTCACAACACTGAAAAAATCGAGAAGCTTTGCCACTAATATATTGATATATACAAACAGGTTTACCAAAAATATCAGAACCAAATTCTTAAAGCAGACCTTTCTATCATTCTTTCAGAGTCAAAGATAGTTTCAAATTATTTTTTTTTTCCTAGGTAAATATTCAGCAATCTAGTAGTTGGGTTAAAATTTACAGGTAACTGTACAAGTTACATATTCAAAATTGTGTTATAATGATCAGTATTAGGCTCTCATGTAAAAGAACTAAAAAAAAAAAAAAAAAAAAAAATTCACAAGAGCATCTCTAACCCTTTCATTCCTAAATAAAAATACATGCATGCAACAAAGGCTCTACCCTCTCTGAACAAACCAGTCCATTACTTCAGAAAGGTGTGTTTGTGAGAATTTGCAAGTGAAGTGGCAAACAGTGTAGATCCTGATGAGCTGGCTCGTTATGAGCCATCTCGTCAGGATCTACATTATTTGCCCATGTCAACATTTTGGTCGGCAGGGATGAAAGAGGTATGTGGGGCTGACTTACTGGGCATTGACTGACAAAAGACTTGCTAAAGCTAGAGCAGAAAGTTTTCGTCTCTCAGGCTGGGTCATGCTGTCCATGCTGTCAAACCATACGGTAAACAGAGATTGTGTCAAACTTTTCAGCTGAAAAAAAAGAATAGAATTTTAACCCCTAAAGTGCCAATCACAACCTAGCAGCCACTCAGCCGACCTTTTGAAATCTTTTTTTTTTTTTTCTTTTCGAAGTCCTGAACTGTGCATTTTGCATAAATTCAAAGACACCTTCTTTCTTGGCATAATTCTTATGACTTCATAGCATTCTGTTACGCTGAGTCTTTGTCTTGTTGTCATTTTATATTCAGCTCTAAATGTCCAAAATAGTGTCACTTTGATGCTAAGACAATATGCACAAAATATCAAATCCTTTTTTCTATGAAAATTAAAAAAAATATTTCGAAATGTTGTCCACTGTGGCAATTCTAATGAGTTCTCTCTATTGAGCCACCTCATTAGAATTCCAACAAAAGGGCATATGCGACCAGCAAAGGCTCAGATCAGCCTGCGTATATGCGCAGTCTGATCAGAGCTTTTGCTGCTCGCTCTGAACATCTTTTCATTGTAAGGTACCCTTAGAAAAAGAAACTAAGCCTGTAAGCCAAAAGGACTGCTGTACAGGCTGATCTTAGTCTACAATGGTCCGAATGCCAAGTTGTTAAAAATCTCAAGCTGTGGCTCAGAGCCACCTCATGATAAAACCAACAAAATGGATGTACGACCAGGGAAGACACAGATTAGCCAGCTGGGCATTCGCCCAGTCAGATCAGAATCTTCACTGTGTGCTCAATGGGCAGCTAAGAACCCAAGCTTTCTTCATTCGGACAGCGAAGACTGTGATCAGACTGGGCGGATGCACAGGCTGATCTTAATCTACACTGGTCCGAATGCCAAATTGTTGGAAATCTCATACTGTGGCTCAAATTATCTAGATAACCCTCTGCGGACAAGAATTTCCATTAAAGTGAATACAAACTTCTAAAAAATTTGGCTGGCATTTTACTATGGAAGACAATTTGTGCAGATAAAAGGCTGCCTCCCTGGTATCTGAAACCTTTCAAAAATGGGGCTGCACTCAAAGGTAAGAATTTGCTCCACTTTCTTTTCTTTCAGAGTAGCATCCTAGCCACTGCCGCACCCCCCTCCCCCCTCCTACCCCCGTTTCCCCCAGTGAAAGGAAATAAGTATAACAGTTATTCCCCTGGAGGTATATTCAGTCCTCTTCAGGGAAGCAGATTCACTTTTAGGGAAGACAACTCTGTCAAAGTTGTTTTTCCTCCCCTCTAAAAAAGGGTCTACTCGAAAAGGAAAGTATTTGATCCCAAGGGCAAGCAAATTCTTTCCTTTTAGAGTAGACTCCTTTATAAAATGGCCTTGGTATACAGGGGTGCAAGCAGGAAGCCACAAGAGTTTTCTCCCTTATAAAAATGGTGAAAAAAAAAGAAAAAAACAAAAAAAAACATGTCCTCTAAAACACATTAGGTACTTACATCTGTATGTGTGTCAGCAGCCACCTGATCCATGAAGGTCCAGAAAAATTCTTGGTTTTGTAAGACTATGCGACCAAACAGTGTCAAATATAAGGACATCACTACTGGGTGTTCCTGAAGACAGAAAACGAAAAGCTTGTACATTCGTAACACAATTCTGCATCATGAGCAAAATTTTCAGTAGTTTTCATTTTCAAAGCACATGCACATCATAAATTTTAAACTATCAGATGTACAGTCGAACCTCAATGGCTTGAACATCTTTGGGACCATGGAAATTTGTTCTAGAAATGGGTAGTTCGAGCCACTGAGAGCTAATCACAATGCCAGGTTAGGAGACAAATGGGAATAATATATCGATGTCTTTTCAATCTTCTATAAAATAATGGTATGTTGTGTGTACTAATTAGAATCACCTTGATGAGGAGATTCTAATGAGTACACGCAACATATATTTTCATGATAAAAGAGGAAAAATTCCTAAAATGTCCATAGATATTTGTTTTCTTGACCTGTCGGAAGAATTTCCTAGGGACTCAAAAAAGAGTTTGAATTAGCCACGGTAAATGAGTCATCTGTGTTGAAGTCATTGAGGTACTTACAACTCAGTTATGGATAATGTTAACCATTACTTTGTTTATGATGCAATTAACGATAAGCAATATGCCATAAATTTCTTATACACCACGACCTCTTTATAACACTATTGTTGGGGTCCATAGCATAAACCGTGTTAGTTAAACAACCGTGTTATATCCAAACAAAAATGTATAGATTATATTGAAAAATGACCATTTATGGTCATTTTTCAATATAATCTATGCATTTTTGGGATTCATCTTTGAACCGTGTTATATCCAAAGCCGTGTTATAACGAACAGTGTTATAAAGAGGCTGAAGTGTACTTTCAAGAAAATGAAATTGCTTGGTTATTTTGGCTTTAACATCATTTTGAAAAGTGTTTCAGTTATATCATGATAGTGCCTGGATGTGACAGGGATCTCAATTCTTTTTGAATGCTGGCTCTCTGAAATATTGTACTCTTGACAGATGGAATTATATTCCCAGACCTTCAAGTGCTTTGTCATGAAAAAAAAAAAGAGCAAAGTAGGAGGCTTTGAGACAGTAAAATAAAATTTTTAGGCAAAAAGTTGGGAATCTTTTCAGCCATGCAGCAACCATTCGAATGTGTTGCCACTCTTAAAAATGCCCAACCCATTGTGGAATAAATATGAGTGTCTGTGCTTTTTTTTATCTGTATTCTGAAACGTAAATATGTACCAAATAGGTCTAGGCCCTCCAGAGATCTATAGTGAACTAAACATAGTGATCAGTGGGCATGTACACCCAGCTGGCACCAATCTACCAACAGGCCTTGGAGTGAAAGAAAATCGGACAAATAAATGGAACAAGCAGGAGCAGGCCTGTTCTCTTTCCCACAACAAAATGAGTCATATCCAATACTTGTACAAAATTTCCAGATCCTAACTGCAGTAGTTCCAGAGAAAGATTGACAAAAAAAAATTACAGGCACAAAAAAGACAAAAAACAATATATCCCCTTAGCATAGTATGAGTGTCAGAGATATAATGACGCATCCTGCAACCTCATATTTTCCTGAAAGCAATGATGAATAAAAAAAATTAGCACAAAAAAGTAGAAGTGCATAAAGTAGAAATTTTCTGAGAAAAAACTGTAGGACTACTTGAAAGCCTTTATTCTATACAGTCACATTATAGTGACACTCACCAGTTCTGATTCCTCACATTGCTTTTTTAGTGATGCCTGCAAAACAAAAGGGGCAGCCAGTACCACTTTTAAAGTCCTTATTTCTTTTTAAAGACAGATTTGATGCCCTGAAAGTGTATCCATTCTTAAGCTAAATTTAAATAAAATTGCATTGGAGCTGCGTATCTTAACCCTTGTCCTGCTGAACCCGGATATACCCTGCCTTTGTAAACAGTGTAGATCCAGATCAGTTGGTTTCTTGGCTTCTAAGAAGCCAGCTGATCTGAATCTGCACTGTTTGCCATTCAGTATGTGAATTTATATCAACAATCTGGATCAAGTAATCTGATTGGCTGAAAATTTGAAAAGGGCATGGTATCTTAATTTTTAAGCAGGACAAAGGTTAACCATGAAAACAGCAAAACCAACTTACATCTTTACTCAAAACTGTCTGTAGGAAGCCTGGTAGTTTTGATCTGAATACCTCTGGTCCTTCTTTGGGGAATGACTTGAACACTAGCTCTATAATCTGAAGAATAATGTATCATCAAGCAAAATCTAAATAATGAGAAAGGAAATGTTTAACCTTTACCACTCTTGGGGTGAATTCAGCAGATGTCATGATGATGACATTTTTTTCCAGAAAATAAGCTTTGATATTTCATGCAAATCGTCTCCTTAGGAGAGAATTTGCATGAACTTTCAAACCTTTTTTCAGGGACAAAATATGACAAATATTTGAATATGTTGTCTGCTGAATTTTTTTCCAGCATGTTAAGCATTAAGCATATGATATAGCTCCAGATAAAAAATGTTCCAACAAAAAAAAACTACTGGGCCCAGTTGTTCAAAGCTAACGATGTCGTTAGTTAACGATTCGTTAAAATTTACATCGAGTGATACGCAAATATGCTGAAATTATTTGCCAAAAAAATGTGAGTAGCTTTTGCAGTGCAAAAGCTACTCACATTTTTTCAGCAAAAAATAACAAAATATTGTATATTGAATCCGCTAAAACAGTTAACGAAATGACCCTTAACGAGCTTGTTAAGCTAACAACGCTTTGAACAACTGGGCCCTGATACTTATCTTCTTCCTCCACAAAAACATAGGTTGTGAATACTCAGATAAAGCACTTTTTCAACCAGAATCTGCTGATATTTCTCCACAAAAACATAGCCTGTGGTATTCATTAGAAGTGCCTCTGTAAGGCAAATATAAAGAATACCCACAAAATATCTTTTCATGGAAAAACTAGAGCAAGTGCCTAGAGGGTCACGAATATCCCTGGCCAGCATCATTTCTTAATTATAAAATATTCTAAAGTTAATGACAATGATATAAGGCAAAATATAGTTTTATGGGCAAGATAAAAAAACTAATATCTGGACAGTCTCCTGATCTAGATCTATGCAAAAAGCTTTCAACCTTCAACACTGCCAGAGTGGTATTTTCAATTGTATTTTTACAGAGGTCTGAAGCATGTTTTTCCATTAGAAAAGCTTAAACAAGACTTACCCTTAAAATGAGTAGCACCCCTTCAGTTCGTATGTCCGTCATCAAGCTGGTTAAAGAAGCCACTAGCTCTGTGGCGTACCTCTGAAAGACGAATCACATATGCAGCAAGATGAATAGTTACACAGGCTCAGATAAAAGGAAAAGCATTTTCAGATTACTATAAAAACCCTAAATACTGGGACAAGCAGGCCTTTGCAAACAGTGTAGACCCAGATCAGATGCTGTAGAATACGGCATCTGATCAGGGTCTACACAGTTTGGCACTCATCCAGCACTATTTAAGACACATCAAAAGGTAGTGAAATGGACTATTTCAAATTTTAGGACAACTACAGCAAGTAGATAAGGTGTCCCAATACTAAAGGTTAATACGTTATTTTTTTCCAAAAAGCATGCAATCACCATACCAATGCGATTCCAAACCCACAAAACATGTTTTGGTGCAAATAACAAAATATACCTCAATTTATTGCCACCACTATCACTTTTAATGCTTAGCATGTTGGGTAAAAATTTCAGTAGATGAGGCTTTGATATTTCATGCGAATGTCTCTAACTTGCATGAAAGGCCAAAAATATTTTCTGGAAATAAATAAAAAAGAATATCATCAATTTCTTATCTGCTGATTTGCTCACAGAGCGGTAAAACCAAATATATGACATACACTTGGAAACTTTTCCAGCATTTTTATACAAAAAAGACAACTTTTGTGACTTCCTGTTTGCTTTCCTGCACATCAACACCCTCCTGAAAAGGGATCTTGCTTGTCTGTTTGAATATAGGGATTAAACATGGTTTTTCATGCATTAACATTCGCCAGGTCCCTTGGGAGGTGTTGAAAACCGAGGCCGAAGGCCGCGGTTTTGAACACCTCCCAAGGGACCTGGCAAATGTTAATGCATTAAAAAATCATGTTCGATCGCTATTATTGCATTTGCTACATTTCGCGTTATTTCTTGCACTATTTTGTTTCACCTTTTCACTGATGTCTCGCAAACATAATTTCCGCTGACTATGCTCGTTCTAGGGCTATGCAGTACACATCTCGTGACGGCAGCAATTCTATGGCCCCGTACGAGCATATTGAAAGTTGTGTAGCCATGCATTAACAGCGCGTAAATTGACTTGTTAATACATGGCTTTTCACCGGTTAATGCACGGCTGTTAATAACATGCGACACTCCTTTTTATGCAATAACTGGCATTAAATGGCTAAGTAAACACTCTTAGAGTTATGTCAAGCTGATCTGTTTAGCTATTTACATTTTTCTTGGACAGGCTTAGTTAACCAGTACTTTGTGGACATATATTTGCCAGTAACTGACAACTGCCCTTCTTAAATCAACAGAAGGGGGACAATAGCCAAAGGAATAATTTAAGGAATAATTTTATTAACAATCTCCATGAAAATAATTTGGCTGAGACGGGATTGGAACTTGCAACCCCTGGATTTGCATCTTCTCTAAAAGTAAAGACTTTGTTCCTACGGGAGGAAATTCTTTCCTTTTAGAGTAAATCACTTTTCTAAAGGGAGGAAAAACAATTTTGACAAAGTTGCTTCCATTAAAGTATATAAATTTCCCTTAAAGTGCCAAGCAGAATTGTAGCAGAGTACATTCTATTTTTTTTTTTTTTCAGGGAAAACAAAGCTTAACATTTAGTTTGAATTGTCTGTTAGGTAGATGATTCACAAGAAATATCAAACCTCATTATTTCTGAAAAGGAAAAAACAAAACAACCCCCCCCCCCCACCCCCCCCCCCCCACACACACACACACAAAACATTTCAAATTGTTGTCTGCTGCAGTTGCTTGGTCCTTTAAAGGTTAAAAATACAAAGTTCCTGTAGTAAAAACTCATACCTCCATAAACTCTCTTGGTCCTAAAAGAATGTTCGCATCTATCACTTTTAAACACAGTCGTAAATTTTCTGTTCCAAACTCTGAAAATGTTAAAATCTCTATTTAAACAGCATATATACAAAACTTTTCAAGAAAGTGTGTTTTTTGTTGTTTTTTTTTTTTAATAATTGCTGGTTAATAATATGCTGCCCAAAAATCAGGGCCCAGTTGTTCAAAGCTAACAATGTCGTTAGTTAACGATTTGTTAAAATTTACATCGAGTGATACGCAAATATGCTGAAATTTTTTGCTGAAAAAATGTGAGTAGCTTTTGCAGTGCAGCAAAAAATATCAGAATGTTGTATAATGAATCCGTTAAAACAGTTAACGAAATGACCCTTAACGAGCTCGTTAAGCTAACAACACTTTGAACAACTGGGCCCTGACTTACTCCCTCTTTCATAATGTAATATCCTCTTGGCTGCCATATGAGTACTGAATGACATTTTTCTCTCGATCACCAAAAGACTGACTACAAGATTTTTCTAGTCATTCTTCTGTCTCTCTTGACTGCAAATTCTTTAATTCTATTGATCACAGAGTTTGAATCAAGTAAGCCCCAGATGGTTAATATTTGTTTTGTTTTATTTAAAGTAAAATTTGAACTTACACATGTACTTCCTTTAGATAAATATGTCTGGTATTAGAATATTGTATATTACAGAGCTCTGTATAAGGTTCAAAGGCATACATAGGTACTCGTTAGAAGCACTTCACTGAGAAATTAAGAATACAGTTTTTGGTTGAAAAAAGTACCTTCAACTAGAACTACATTTGTGTTGAAAAATACTACTTTTGCTGCAAAGAAACCTACATTTGTAATCAGCAAAATGCAAACTTTTCTGAATGATTTAGACAACCCATTTTGCTTGCTTGGATACTCAACCTTTTTTTTTTTTTTTTTTTCACTTTCGCAAGTGATGTCACAGTTTTGCATTGTAGAAAGGCAACCCAAAATGATTATGCTGATTTATTTTTATCATACAACTAACCATAGAAGTCTGCTTTAGGCAAAAGTGTTATCAAATTATGCTCAGGTATAGTTCACCAAAAAAAAAAACAACAAAATTTTTCTCCACCTACCTAAAAGGTCTGGCATATTTTTATACAAGTCTAGTAATTCTGGTGCAATAGTAGGGGCATTAAGTAACGTTACATGCCAAAGTTCAAGACCATCCTCTATCAAGTAAACATGCTGAGGCTGTTTCACGTCTGTGGATGACTGTATCACAGGTAACAGGAAGTCGTACATTGCTGTACTGGTTGTACCAAAACCCTAAAATGGAAGTACGGTAAATGTCCTAAAATTTTGTACACCGAAGTGTCTGACAAAATGGCATATGCAAAAAGTGTAGACTCAGATCAGACTGCTCCTGAAGGAGCAGTCTGATCAGGGTCTACTCTGTTTGCCATTCCACTCAGGATTTTAAGAAAGAACTACGTGCACAGCAAAATTTAGGCCAAAAAAGAAGTGTTGGAAATTATAGGATATTTACTGTATCAAGTAAAAATGGTCTGATCAGGTATTCAGCCAATATTTTTCAGGCATATCCCCAGGTAGTCAAATTACTCCATTCAAATTGTAGGATAAAGTATAGGTAGGAGGCCTGTAAATTATTTTCTAGGGAAAATATTTTAAAATTTCTTTTGCTGAAATTTAAGAATCTGTTACAGCTTATCTGGAGAAATTTAACAATACAATTTAAGCAATTGAAGGGAGCACAAAATTATCTTGTTTAATTTCTCCAGCTAAACTCTAACACAGCTAAGCTAATTCAATCATTCAATAAGTTACCAAAAGTAACCAGAAATTGCATCATACTTCCTTCTGGCTGTATTTTATTCTTAGGTCAAATAAATTTGTCTTTGTTAACTAAATTATGTGACAGAATTCATATTGGTGGTACAGCAAAACTTTTATGCAGTTAACTCTATGAGCTTGAAGTTAAAACCAGGCATCTAATTGGAAAAAGTAAAGCTGTAAACCTAGCAATTTCAACCTTTAAAGCGCCAGTCACAACTATTGTCGTCTGCTTTGTCTTCTGCCAGTTACTTTAAAAGTCATTTCTGCAAACAGTGTGGACCCAGATCAGACTGCTTCTTTAGAAGCAGTCTGATCTGGGTCCACACTGTTTGCCTGTATGCAAAAATAGGTTTGAAAAGTTTGCAAGAATATTCAGCAGACGACAAAAACAGACGACATTTTCAGATGCAGATTTTCTTGGCGTTTTAAGGGTTATGATCAAATACAAACCTGTACTAGATGTATCAGGGTAGTTAAAATTGCACATCTTAACATATTATGTTCGGCAGACTCCTGCCACAAATTTGGGAGGTAGGATATGAGGGATGAGGCAAAAGGTCGGATCTGAGCACCAACTCGCTCTATCACAAATGATATCACATGCAGAATCTGCATCTGAAATAAAAAAAAATCACCTTTTTATAACAGCATTATTTATAGTACAGTTTTGGATATACAGTAAAACCTGTGTAAGACAGCCACCTTTGAAACTGACCTTAGTGGTTGATGTGGAAAGGTGGTTGTCTTATAAAGGCACATGTCATGTAATTTTGATGTAATTTTGCTAGCAAAATTACATGACATGTGCCTTTATAAGACAGACAACTTTTTCCACATCAACCACTATTTAAAGTCAGTCTCTCTTACACAGGTTTTACTGTAACAAGATTTAAACATGGACCCCAAAAATGTGGTATCCAAACACAAATGTATAGATTATGTAGAAAAATGACCATGAATGGTCATTTTTCTACATAATATATACATGTTTGTTTTGATACAAAAATTGTTTAGCTGATACAATTTGCACTTTGGAGCCATGCACTAGTGTTATAAAGAGTTGTGATGTATTACTTATCTGCTGCTGTGGACTTTGAAAAATGTATACAAGTGAAGAAAGAAAATTTGATACCAGACTGCACACAGACAGAGATACAAATAAGATTTTACTTCAGAAACGGAACTCCCCACTCATCAACTAAAAAGCACTTCACATTACCGGCATCTGACAATAGCAATTTTAGTTGGTTCATTTGATGTTGTTCCCCGAGAATCAGACACTGGTGACAAAAAAAACAACTACTGTAAATAAAGACTAAATTAGAAATTTAGAATTTTTTAGAAGTGGGGCAACATAATAGTCCCCTTTTGCATATTTGGTTATTTCCCTTTCCTACACAAGTAAATTTATGAAAATTTATTTGTTTGGGATACTTACAGTATATCATAATTCTTAATCTTCAGGACAATAAATACCATCATGAAAACCTACCTATATGATTTTGACCCCCTTAAACCCCACTTTTATATAGTAAAACTGGGGTTTACAGGGGTATACATTATTTTCCTTATTTCTGCTCAAAAACATAGATTGTGGCTACTCGTTAGAACCGCCTCAACAAGGCGGTTCTAATGAGTACCACAATCTATGTTTTGAGCAGAAATATGAAAAATATCAGAATTTTTTTATCTAAAAAATGCCATTTTTTGGTGGAAAATTTTCAATATATTTGAATAGGCGTGTTTTCGTAATGTCTAGCGAAAATGCATACCAAGATAATACATGTAGTCTATTTGTTTTGTTTCTCCACTAAAACTCATTAGAAGTGCCTCAATGTGGTGATTCTAATAAGGCCTCACTATGTACGTTTTGAAAGAGAAATAAGTTACTAGTGCAATGTATAACAATTTTACTTCCGAAAATATGGTTTATTTTCAACACTAAATATTACTTCAGATTTGTGTGTATTCAAAATTTCACAGCAAAATATTAAAAAGGTTAAGGGGTTTGGGTATTCTTAATAGATTTTCTGCCAAGGCAGACAACTATTGTGACTTCCTGTTTTCTTTCCTGCAAAAAAAATCCCTTCTGATAGGGGTCTTCTCTGAAAGGAAAGAATTTGCTCCCAGGGGGGAGCAAATTCTTTCCTTTAAGAGAAGACCCCTTTTCAGAAGGGAGGCAAATCAATTTTGATAGAGTTGCCTCCCCTGTATTTGTTTGTGTTCAGGTTTTACGGCCCAGTCAAACCAATGGGGTCATGTTGAGCATGGTCAGTTTACCTAACCACACATTTATTGGGCAGGCTTAGTCCTCTAAGCAGTTAACCAGTATTGTGCACAATCTTTCGCCAGAAACTGACACTTGCCCTTCTTGAATCAGCGAAAGGGAGAGAATGACCGTAGAAAATATTTCACGATCAATCTCCACAAAAGAATGTTGCCGACCTCGGCGGGGGTTGAACCTGCAGCCTCCTTGTCTCCAGTCGGACTTGCATCCAAATAAGCCATCGAGGATGGCACCTCCGCAGAAAGTCACTTCCCCTTAAATATACAGATTATTGTATCAGAAGACAAACAAGAAGAAAAAATGTTCAATGGACTAACCTTTGTATCACATTCTCGTACTTCCTTGAGCAATTGAAACAACAGGGAAAAAGATGAATTCAAATACTGAAAAGAAAAAAGTTCGTATTTACACTAAGTATTGGGACTCACAGGTCTGAGCAAACAGCATAGACCCAGATCCAATTTCACAGAATGTGGCATCTGATCAGGGTTTACACTCATTCTTAAATGCCTGAAAGATAGTAAAATGGACACCCAAACTTTAGGGCAAGTATGGTAAGGAATTAAGGTGTCCAAATATTTAGGATAAATACACAGTAAATCAGTTGCTAAAGCTACAGGCTAATTAACCTTAGTTAACCCTAATTATGCCAAGAAAACCTGCATCTGAAAATGTTGTCTGTTTATGTTGTCTGCTGAATATTCTTGCAAACTTTTCAAACCTATTTTTGCATACCAGCAAACAGTGTGGACCCTGATTAGACTGCTCCTAGAGGAGCAGTCTGATCTGGGTCCACACTGTTTGCAAAAATGACTTTTAAAATCACAAGCAGATGACAAAGTAGAGAATAATTGTTGTGACTGGCAGTTTAAGGGTTAACTTTTACTTATTTTAAGCATCTATAACTATAAACAAAAGCGCTGTTACATGTTACAAGTAAATGTAATTAACAAAATATGCACAAACTTAAAATAGATACACTGTAGAATATAAAATCTCTGAAAAAAAAAAAAAAAGTACTAAAGGTGATCACTACCCCTACAGCACCACTCTGACGCATTGCCAAGAGTAGATATCCTAAGATTTCAGAGCTAAGAAAGAATTAACTCTTTCGGTGCCAAGTTTCAGGCAACAGTTGTCATCTGCTTTTTCTTTTTTTTTTTAACAAACTATCGCTTGGAAAGAAGTTTATATGTAAAGTTGAAAGACTGAATGTCAAACAGTGTAGATTCAGATGAGATGGCTCATTATGAGTTGTCTCATCTGGTCCTATGCTGTTTGCAAAAGCCTATTACTATCACCTGCGGCACTGAAAGAGTTAATTAAACTAACAATCATATAAAATAAAAATCTTTTTTTTTTTTTTTCATTTCTTACTTTTTTGCATTTATAGACAGCACCGCTACACCAAAGAAAAAGAATACATGAAATATAAAATACTTACTGGTAGAAATGGATCAACATTGAATTCAAAATCATCTACAGGTGAAGAGAATTAAGGAAACTAATGTCTGCCATCTGACCTTCGCTAAGCTTTCTAGACCAAATATTATCTTGGCTTTTTTTTTCTTGTTATATATATATATATATATATATATATATATATATAGATAGAAAGTATATCCTCAATAGAATCATCTCCGTAAACATAGCTCCAACAAAGAGGGACATCAAAACAAATATTCTTTTCTTATTTCTCTATAAAAAATATGTTTGATCAGAAAGGCTTGCCAACATGTTTTCACAAAGAAAAACAAATAATATGTCAGAGAAGAGAAATGGCATAATATCTAGAGTTATAAGTATTGTGATTCTAACGAGTACCCATCCCCAAGACAACATTTGGCACAGGGTGTTTGAAAGTTTGAACCTATGCCAACTTTACAGAAATGGATACATAAGGTAGATTTACTGCCATTTATTTACAACAGACACAACTTAAGTGTCTTCCTGCTTCCTACAACAACTCCCTTCTAAAAGGGGTCTACCTTAAAAGGAAAGAATTTGATCCCAAAGCGATAAATTCTTTCTTTTTAAAGTAGACCCCTTTTCAGAGGGAAGGCAAAACATTTCTGACAGACACCTAATTTCGGACATTTCCCCCCCTGGACATTTCCCCCCCCTGCTCAAATCAGGTAGGTAGGACGATTCCCCCCCTATTTTTGGCAGGGTTAGGGCATTTTCCCTCCTGCAATATAATAAGGGGTGGACATTTCCCCTCCCATCTTTTTGCACAGAGAGGACAATTCCCTCCCCCCCCCCCCCCCCCTCATTTTTGGCATATGGAGGACTATTCCCCCTCCCCCCCACCCCCCGTTGAGTGAGTGAGCTTTACGTCCATTTTCACATGTATATAAACCTTTATAAAAACCTGATGTTGAGTCCAACAGCCTGAAGATACTCAGGAATTGTCTTTTGACCACGCAGGAACTGATCACAGTTTGTCTTCAGGTGCTTCTGCAGTCTCTTGGTCTCTCTCCTCACATGTCGGACTTCTGGATCGCCAAGTCTGATTCTCTCCAGCTCTGTCAGCGCTGATAACTGGTCCGTCTGGATACACTGGATTGTATGCCACAGGCCTGTGCTTGTGTCCAACAAGTCGACTGAAGCCATTATTCCAGGACTCGCAGATGTTGTTTATTCGATGTCCATCATCAACAGTAGTCTGGTGGACGTTCCAAGTGTCAAGTGGAAATCTTGGTTCACCTGTCCTCCTCATCCGCAACATGCCGCCAACTCTCAGGGATCTGAATGGTCCACTGACGTACGTTGAGTCGAAATATTCCACCAAGTCATACACACCATCTGGAATCACAGTCTTCAAGTGTCTCATGCCGTCCTTCACTCTGTCGACTGGGAGAAATGCCAATGCATCAAGCATAACGCAGAAGAGCTTCACATCGTCATCCTCCTTATATAGTGTCGTTAGCCCCAGCTCCTGGATACGGCGCCACGTCGACTGGGTCAGATGGTAGAAGCAAGCCTGGATATTTACATCACCAATGGTAGATCTCACTGCATTATGTATGGCCAGCTCATAATCACAGGAGACTGTTGATGGTTCCGGATCTAACCCCATGTTGTTTCAGCTGAACATCACTGCTGATAAGACGTCCTCATACGCTGACTGTTCCTTGGACGGCAAGAAAGCATACACACAAGTCACTTACTTCATTTCACAGGGGGGGAATCATCCTACCTACCTAATTTGAACAGGGGGGAAAATGTCCAGGGGGGGAAATGTCCTTTGCTAAATAGGAGGGGGGAATCATCCACTTACTTCATTTCACAGGGGGGGAATCATCCTACCCACCTAATTTGAACAGGGGGGGAAATGTCCAGGGGGGGAAATGTCCTAGATTCGCCACACACACCCTCAAAGTGCAACAATTTCCCTTGAAATCATACCAGCTAAACAGAGCATTATCCGAATCAGCTTGTGTCAGGATAATGTCACCTATTGTCTAATTCATCGTTTTTGTGGACATATATTTCCCTGGGTCCAGTTGTTAAAAACTTAATGAAGTTGTTAGCTAACCTGACGTTAGAATTTCTACCTTGAATTATGGAAAATACACTGATATTTTTGCCAAAAAAAATGTGAGTAGTTTTTGCAATGCAAAAGCTACTCACATTTTTGCAGCAAAAATATCAATGTAACTGAAAATACCTTAGCTACAACAGTTAACAAATTTATCATTAATGAGCTTGTTAAGCTAACAATGCTTTGAACAACTGGGCCCAGCTTTTTGTGCAATAATTATGTGATTCTCAATAACAAATTTACCACTCATATGCAAAAGAAAAAAATTTTTTTTATATATTCTTTCTTTCTTGGCAAAATCAGAAAATCATCAAACCGTTTTTATGACATTGTACATGGACAGTGATTTTATTCAACTATATTTAAACAGTTGATTAGCCCATTGTAGTCGAGAGACCCATAAAAGGGTAACTAGCAAACAGTGCAGACCCAGATCAGACACAGCAGAATGCGGCATCTGATCAGGTCTCCACTGTTTGCAAATAGTTTAGCCATTTTCTCTAGGAATATGTAAATCTCATAGCTGGACGTCCCTAAAATTGAAATTGGACTCTTCCAATATATAGTGTGGGAGAGTCTATTCAGTATATAGAAAACAATTATTATCGCCTAGTTTGTTTAGATTAATATTCTGATTCAGACTATAGTGAAATGCCACACCATCGCTCCATATAAGATAAGAGTTGATTAGATAATTAAGAACAATTTTTAGTATCGTTTTGCATGAAGTCATATCTTGTGGATACTCACTGGCATTGCCTCACTGCCTTTATCTGAATCTATGTAAGAAAAGTGACATATTGCACTATTTTTTCTTGGATGTGACATATTATGTAAAGGATATCTAGCTTAAGTGTGTTGGCCGCCTCTATTCTAACCACTAGATCTTCATCTTTCTGTAGAAGTGGTAATATGGCTTGGTAAAGTACTGGTCGCAAACTGGCTGACAACTTCACCCCAACCCACTGACCCACTAACCATATCACTCTTCTATGAATTATTCTGTAGCTGTAAAATAATAAATGCATATGTAATTACTTAACCTACTGAAGACTGGAGACCCCTAAATGGGTACCTGGCAAACAGTGCAGACCCAAATCTGATGCCGCTGAATGCAGTGTCTGATCATGGTCTCCACTGTTTGCAAATAGTTCAACCATTTTTCATTAGGCATATCTACATCATATAGTCTGACATACCTAAAATAAAAATGGACTCTTCCAATATATAGTGTGGGAGAGTCTACGAGGGTCCTGCAAAAAGTTTTGTCACTGGATTCGGATTACTTCAGTGCTACGTTTTATCAAACATATTTTTATTACAAACCTTCAAAGTATTCCCCCTTTACTGAAATATATTTTTGTAACCTTTTTACCCAGTTGTGAAAAGCAGATAAATAGTCTTCTTTTGGTATCTGTTGGAGACACTGATAAATAGCGCTGCCAAGAGAACTTCTAGACATATACTTATTTCCAGAAAGCATTTTCTTAAGCCTTGGAAATAAAAAGAAGTCACAGGGACTCAGGTCAGGTGAATTAGGTATATGTTTAAAACTTTCACCTTTTCAGAAGCCAAAAAAGACTTAACAACCTCACACTTATGAGAGGAGGTGTTGTCATGTAAAAGGTGGACTCCTGACCATCCTCTGCTTGGTCGTTTCTTATTGTAAAACTCTTTCACTTTCTTCAGTACAGAATTCTTGTAGAATCAGCCAGTGACTGTATGACCAGATGGACAAGGGCATACATCTTTTTCGAACTGATGGTTCTCTTGGCAATACATGGCCGTTTTTGATCTTTTCGCTTCCATTGCTTATTATCAGCCCTTCTTTGTGGCTCAATCATGTGCATCCGGGTTTCATCACCTGTTAGCAAGTTAGGAATAATCGGACTACTGACTATTACAACCTTTGTATGTTTTCAAAAGTTCCCGGGCACATTTAGGGCGTTGTGTCTTTTGCTCCTCAGTGAGCAAATGAGGTACCCACCTAGCGCAAACCTTTCTCAGGTCCAAACGCTTTTTCAGAATTGTTTGCACACTGCCTTCTGATATGCCAGTACAACTAGCTATATCTTTGAGAGACAATCGCGCATCCTGTTCGACCACAATCTTTACAGCAGCGATGTTAGCCTTGATAACAGAGTTTTAGGCCTTACAGGACGGGTATCATCAGAAAATTTCCCAACTTTAAAAGCTTTAACCCACCTAAAAACTGTGTGCACTGAAATGACCTGAGGTCCATATATACCACACAATTCATTAAATATCTGCTTTGAATCTATACTAAGCCTAATGCGGCATTTAATATAGCTACGAACTTCAGTCTTCTGGTCCATGTTCCAATGTAACAAGTAACTTGGTCAGTGTATATGACTGCATCTATTTCAATTTGAAATAACTCGATCAGTTGGAAAGCAGTTTGCACAAAATGAATAGGTATCGTTAGCTATTCAACACACCATTCAAGTGCAGAGAAGCATTTTAAAATATACCTAGGATAAAACTAAGGAAGCCTATTAGTAACAGAACTTTTTGCACAACCCTCGTATTTGGTCTTTAATGGGTTAAGTATGAATAGACACACTCAAAAGATTTTGTCACCATTTCTCAAAAGGAGACAACATTTAGAAACAAGAACTTGCTCCCCTAGTATTTAAATCCTTTCATAAATGGGGGCTATTCTTAAAGGAAAGAATTTGCTCCCGGAGTGAGCAAATTCTTTGCTTTTAAGAGTACCCTCATTCTTTTCTTTAACCCTAGTCCTGCTGAACCCGGCTATGTCCTGCCTTTGTAAACAGTGTAGATCCAGATCAGTTTGCTTCTAAATCTGGATCTGCACTGTTTGCTATTAAGTATGTGAATTTATATCAACAATCTGGATCAAGTAATCTGACTGGCTGAAAATTAGAAATGGGCGTGGCATCTTAATTTATTCAGCAGAACAAAGGTTAAGAGTACCCTTGATGAGAAGAGAAGTACATATTTCAAAGTCAGGGTTACATGTATTCCCCTGAAAGTTTATCCATTCACCTTTAAATATATGGGTAATACATGTATACAGTCGAACCACATTTATAATGGCTGATTCCAACTTGTTTTCGAGTCTCTACTAGATTCTTCTGATATCTCAAGAAAATAAATAGTTAAGGGAATTTTCTTATTTTATCATGAAATTATATGTTGTGTGTACTCATTAGAATTGCCTCAACATACAATTATTGTACAGAAGATCAAAAAGATTTCCCTAAATTACAGCTATTTGCTTCCTGATCCATATCAAGATTAACCCTCAGTGGCTCAAACTACCCATGTCTCAAACGTTTCCATGGTCCCAAAGATGTTCATGCCATTGAAGTTTGACTGTATATTATGTACATATAACAAATTATGTGATAGTTTTACCAATGTAGGAAGTGAAATATCAATCTATCAAATGATTGCAATCATCCCTTTTAACTGCATACCTGCTCTTGCAAAAGTGACTTATTTAGAACTGTATCCAAACTACACAAGAACCCTCACCTAGAGTAATGCGAATTATGCATGGGAAAATTCTTGGAGTCAGTCACATAGCTCCAGATAAGGTGCTTTTCTCAAGCAAAATGTACCGTTGAGAAAAGCATCTTATTTCTCCATGAAAAATATGTTGTGGGTACTCATTAGAAACATGCACTTCTAATGAGTACCCACAACATATTATATGGATACCTCCTCTTATCTGGAGCAATGGGTCAACTGTGGCACACACAGCAAAAAAGGTGCTTGCTGTAGTGCTTACAGCCTGACATTCAATGTGGCATTTCAACTTCATAACATGTCAGAAGCAGAGAAAACAAGATGTGCTGGTGAAACACGAACATGTCCCCAGGGCAAGGTCAATTTTTCTTTGAAGTAGGTCACAAGTCAAGGTCAAGGTCACAGTTCAAAATTTTTTTTATGAGTGGGAAGCCCTTGTCACAAGAAACCTACATGCCAAATACGAAGGCTCTATCTGAAATGGTTCAAAAGTTATAACCAATGTTAATTTTTTCTTTAAAGTAGGTCAAGGTCAAAATTATTAAATGAGTGGGAAGCCCTTGTCACAAGGAACCTACATGTCAAATATAAAGGCTCTATCTCAAATGATTCAAAAGTTATGACCAATGTTAAAGTTGTCCAAAAAATTCTTTAAAGTAGGTCACAAGTCAAGGTCACAGGTCAAAATTTTTTTGTATGAGTGGGAAGTCCTTGTCACAAGGAACCTACATGCCAACTAGAAACGGTTCAAAAGTTATGACCAATGTTAAAGTTGTCCAACAAACAAACCAACAAATCAACAAACTAACAAACAGACAGGGCAAAACAATATTTCCCCGCTATTGCTACCGGGGGACATAAAAATACATTTACCATTTCTAAATTCAAATGGCCATAATTCATGTGAAATGCATAACAGAGTAACATCACTTGTTTCACAAATTCCCCATAGGAAGCAAGCTTTTTCACTTAATTCACTTTTTTTTCTCTTTACTGAATTGATGACCTTTATTTTTATTTGTGGCAAAGATTCCAGATGATGTCAATAGAATGTCACATACAGCCATTGGCTTGTGATTCAGAAAAAGTGAGCATTCACAAACTGATGAGAAATGGGGATACCACAATTATGTTTTGATTTACTCCTATGATATCAAATATGTAACATCATTTTCTTAGTCTCATACAAATAAATAAAAATTTCTGAACATAAATATTAAAAAAAAAAAAAAGATTAAAGTTGGTTAGATAAAGTAGGAGATACAGACTTACTTGACATGTTTAACTTGAAGTTCTTGCAGAAGGTGTGTTGAAAACCAGTGATCAAAATTGATGTCATCAAACAAATCAAATGCTGCCAGACCAACAGCATTGTACACTGGAATGAAAATACAGTGTCATTAGAAAATGGTGTTATACCACATAGAGTGTCAAGATAACTTGGAAAATTCAACAAAGGTATAGTAGGAGATTAACCCTTGTCCTGCTGAACCCAGATATGCCCCGCCTTTGCAAACAGTATAGATCCAGATCAGTTGGCTTCTTCAGAAGCAAAGGTATAGTAGGAGATTAACCCTTGTCCTGCTGAACCCAGATATGCCCTGCCTTTGCAAACAGTATAGATCTAGATCAGTTGGCTTCTTCAGAAGCCAACTGATCTGAATCTGCACTGTTTGTCATTCTGTATGCAAATTTTTATCAACAGCTTGGATCGAGCAAACGGATTGGCTGACAATTAGAAGTGGGCGTGGCATCTTAATTTATTCAGCATGACAAGGGTTAAAGATGTAAAAAGAGATCCAGCCAAAGCAGTGTTTTTCTGTTAGAAGAAAGAGATAAGCTCTGCTAACAGCTCTAGATAAGATGCTTTTTTCTGTTTTTTTTATTTTTTTTTTCAAAAAATGTGGATATTTTTTCTTTATTTCTCCATGAAAACATATATTGTGGTACTCATTAGAAGCTCCTTGGAGAATTGCTTCCAGCGAGTACCCCAAAATATGTTTTTGTGGAAATATTTGAAAAATATTTCCCTAATACTCCTTCCTATGTAGAGCTATGCAGTCTGGGCCCAGTTGTTCAAAATTTAACAAAGTTGTTAGCAAACTTGACATTAAAATTTCTATCTTGAAATTGGCAAATACACATTGATATTTTTTGCTGAAAAAATGTGAGTAGCTTTTGCATTGCAAAACCTACTCCTATTTTTGCAGCAAAAAATATCAGTGTATTTGGAAATACCTTAGCTGCAACAGTTAACGAGTTTGTAATTAACAAGCTCATTAAGCTAACGATGCTTTGAACAAGTAGGCCCTGGTCATAAAACTGAAATGAGCTGCAGCATGACAAAAGGGTCAACTTCCTTTGGATCTGTCGTTTCTCCTATACATGTAGTTTCTTTTGCCAGAAGATATGCAAAAGTCTGGTAGTGAACAATAAATCATTGTTAATGGCAATCAAGAGTAATCTCAAATATCAAAATCTGGAGTCATATAAATCACGCATTGAGAAAACCATTGAAAAAACTGAAAAAAATATGTATCTTGAAATTGTCTTCATCATGTAAAAAGAAAACAATATGACAAAATTTCTGTATTGTGAAACTTTTCAATTTGTGCAGCCACAATATCAAATCCAAAATGGAACATATGAAAAATACAAAAAAAAAAAAAAAAAAAAAAAAATGAAAAACAAAAAACCAATGTCCAGTTGATACAAATTACTGGGACTCCTGATTATTGGAACTCCTAACAGTTATATAACTCAAACGCCTCTGAATTTCTTCCAATTTCCCATGCACTCACCAGCATCTTTGCGTAAAATGGCCACCATGTCATCCATATTGCACGGCCCCTGAGCCTCCTGTACCATCTTTAGTAACACTTCTGACAATGTCATTCTAAACTCTTTGAACAAGCTCAGGAACAAAGTTTCTGTACAGGGCTAAAATAAAGAAAATGTTCAAAATTCTATAAATGAGCCAGTGCAAAACAAAACCTACAATAAGACTTGTGTGACCAGCGAAGACTCAGATCAGCCTGCGCATCTGCACAGTCTGATCTGAATCTTCGCTGATCGCATGTGCCTTCTACAGTCTTGGGGTTATTCAGAGGGATAAATGAGAATCCTTGCTATACTGGGTGGTTAGAGGGGCTGATCTGAGTCTTTGCTGGTCATACAGGTTTTGTCTTGGACTGGCTCAGATAAGAGATACAGGGAAAAAGAACACAGAGGAAAGTCAATCAGCTCGAGTCCTCATAGCGCATTTACCCTAAATAGCTTTTTTTTCAACTGAAAAGTGCTGGTATTTTTCTTAACACTTACCATGCTATGGGCATATTCAGCAAACAACAAACTGATGATATTTTTATTATTTTTCCTAGAAAACAGGATTTGACATTTCATGCAAATTCGAGACAATTTGCATAAAAAGGTGTCTGAGTATTTAGGGTAAATATAGTATGGTAAATGTCCTAAAATTTCAAACTCAAAACAGTCTGACAAAATGGCATATGCAAACAGTACATATCCAGATCAGACTGCTCCTGAAGGAGCAGTCTAATCAGGGTCTACACAGTTTGCCATTCCACTAAGTATTTTAAGCAACAGGTGCATAACAAGCAAAATTTAGGCCAAAATAGTATGGAATAAAGTGTTCCTAATTTTAGGACATTTACCTTAATTGCTGGAGCTCTTGACCTTTAATTTGTGTCAGTTCTTGAAAGCAACCTAGATGCCTAGCACACATTCAAGAACCTTTAACTGTGGTTGTCCTGATCAGACTATACATACCATATTTAAATATTCAGACAGGTACACCTGACCAAGACTCCTCAGAATGCAACAACTGATCAGATTCTACACTGTCTGCCACTCATCCAGCTAGAAACATGTTCAATTTTTTGTATAAGAGTGTAATATTTAATATAAATAGGGTATACAAATGTATTAAGGTATGGTTTGTTGTGATACAGCTCATATTATATGAGCCAGCGCATGACAAAACCTACAATAAGACTTGTGCGACCAGCAAAAACGCAGATTTGCATAGTCTGATCAGAGTCTTTCCTGATCGCATGCGCCTTCTTCAGCCTCCGGGCTATTCAAAGAAGGATAAATGAGAATCCTTTGCATACTGGGTGGATATACAGAGTCTTTGCTAGTCACACATGTCTTATTGTAGGTTTTGTCATGTGCTGCTACATATTAAGGTGAATGGATACACCTCAAAGAGTGGGCACATTTCAGTTAAAGGTTCTTGTTTTCCTTTATTAAAGGGAGACCACTACTGCAGAAGGGAATCTATCTGAATCCCTTCCAAAGGGAGCTATTTTTATGGCAGAATTTGGAGCAAATTATTTCCTTTATGAGTACCATAACAGCCCTAAGTGTTGGGATATACAGGCCTATGCAAACAGTGTAGACCCAGATCACATCTGATCAGGGTCAACACTGTTTGCCATATATACAGCAATATTTTAGACACATCAAGAGGTTATAGAATGGACTATTTCAAATTTTAGGACAAGTATGCTAAGTAGATAAGGTGTAAATATGGTAGATCCATCTGAGAGGCAATTACTTTATTGTCAATCTCCCTTAGAAATGTATTCATTCACATTAAAGCTGTCACTAATCTTCAAAGAGAATTGAAAATGGCTCACTTTTTGTCTCCCTTTACAAAAGAAGACCATTACTGTGGAAAATGATTTACTTCCTTGGGATAGGAGTCCCTTCTTGTAGGTGTGAGGGAGCAAATTTTTTCCTTTAGAGTAGCACCCCCACAACCTTTTAGAAGAGAAGCAATAACTTCTAAAAGTGATTTCCCTTTCAGCTTAAACTGTAACTTACCCTCAGTGAGAACTTGAAAGAATCACCTACTTCTTCTTGACCTAAACATAGAAGTCACAATGTGAGGAAAAGGTCATTATGTCAATTACAAATAGAAAAGATCCAGATGCACTACCAGATCAGAGCCCAGTTGTTCAAAACTTAATGAAACGGTTAGTTAATATGGCATTAAAATATCCATCTTGAAATATGCAAATACAGTGAAAACTCTCGTTATCTCCACCTTGCTTATCTTGAATAACCGTAACAAAATATTGTGGAAAAGAGGAGAAGGAGCAATTTCTCCCCTTTTCTGCAATATTTTCAATATCTCTAACTTCAGGAGTCAAATTAAATATTCATTTGTGAAATATGGTTGTTCGAATTTTTTTTCCTTAATTCTACAAATCTGATATGTTGATATTGATATTAATCTGATATTGATATTTTTGCTGAAAAAAAAAAATGTGAATAGCTTTTGCAAAAAGTGAGAGCTCAATAAGTGGAGCATTTAGAAGACAATGTTATTTTTCCACCTGTAGTCTAAGCCACTATTTCAGTGAACTTGCACAAAAAGAATGTGATTCATAATCACAAATATACTACTTATAAAATTGCAAAAAAATACTATTTCTAATATACCATTATTTCTTGAGTCTACTGGCACAAGTCAGAAAATTGTCAAACTAATTTTGGGTAGAAAATTATAACATTGTAGTCCTACTGGATGCCATTTTCTTATTTTCGAATATTGTCACATTATCCTAATGCTAATGATCTCATACAGGGACAGTAATGTAATTAAATTACTTGGAAATAGTAAATTGGTATTATTAGTATAACAATACAAAAAAAGATACATGTTTTTTAGTTTTAGATACAGCATCTAATTCATTAACCCTTAAACTGCCAATCACAACAATTTGTCTCCTTTGTCATTTGCTTGTGATTTTAAAAGTCATTTTGGACCCAGATCAGACTGCTCCTGATCAGGGTCCACACTGTTTGCCTGTATGCAAAAATAGGTTAGAAAAGTTTGCAAGAATATTCTGCAGACGACATAAACAGACGGCATTTTCAGATGCAGGTTTTCTTGGAATTTTGAGGGTTAAACTCTGAATCAGACTGTAATATGTATCTTGTGAGTACTTATTGGAAGCATCTTGTCTACAACAAAAAGTATTCTAAATTATTGCCACAATTATAGCTTTATCTGGAGCTATGAAAACTTACAGAATTCCTCTGGATCCGTATCCCAGGTGGTAAGATCTTCTGATGTGAGGAGAAAATACTGTGATATTAACCTCTGACAGACCTCTGTCAATGTGTCGTAGGTAAAAAACTGCATCTTGATTTTATATGCTTGAGTTTTTACCATATCAGGTTCTGAAAGAGAAATACCACAATTCTGGATCACCCTTGGACAGAAGTGCCTGAGCAAATAGTGCAGTCAAAAAGGAGCAGTTTGATCAGAGTCTACACTGTTTGCCATTCAGCTGGTACCATTAGTAAAATGGACTTGTTCAAACTTTAAGATACGTATGGTAAGGAAATACGGTGTCCAAATATTAAGAGTAATTATGATATACTCAAGCTGTCATCACTTATGTATTTTAATCCTTAAAGTGCCAATCACAAGAGCAACAAATGACCTTCTAAGAACATCTGGGCCCAGTTGTTCAAAGCATCATTAGCTAGCTTAATGAGCTTATTAATGACAAACTCTTAACTGTTGTAGCTAAAGTATTATCAAATAAATTCATATTTTTGCTGCAAAATTGTGAGTAGCTTTTGCAATGCTTTTGCCATATTTTAAGATAGAAATTTTAATGTCACGTTAGCTAACAACTATGTTAAGTTTTGAACAATTGGGCCCTGACTATTTGATGATGTGTCTAAAATGCTGGTTTAGGAGGAGTTTGATTTGAACCTTCACTGTTTGTTTATTATGATCAGAAGTACTTGACTGAGACTGATAACTTATTACAGTACTCTGTTCAGTTGAATGTAATATGGCTGTGAGGTTCTGCTGCCTTACAAAACAAAACAGGCAGCTCTAGATTTGAGCATTATCTGAAGAAATATTTATTTCTTCTGCACAAAAACATATATTGTGGTATATGTACCTATTAGAAGCATCTTGGAGAAGGGCTTCTTATAAGTATCTCAACATATGTTTTCATGGAGAAAAAGGAAAAACATCAATACTTTCGCATTTAAAAATGGCTCTTATCTAGAGCTATTTTTAACAATTTGTATGCTGGGTAAAAAATTCAGCAGACGACTTTTTTAAATATTTTTTTCTCATTTTTCCAAGAAAATAGGATGTGGCACTTCATGTAAATTGTTCCCTTTTTCTTATTTTTCCTAGAAAATAGGATCTGACACTTCATTCAAATTGTCTCCAAAGGTATCCAATTGTGTCCTTTGTCTCCAAATCAGACAATTTGAATGAATTGTCAGATCCTATTTTCTTAGTAAAATAAAAGTATCACCACATTGTTGTCTGCTGAAATTGCCCATGCATGGAAAGAGTTTACATGTGCTGCTGTATCTTGACAGCTATCTTAAATTACATTAGCTTTTAGCTAGGTGAAAGAATGTCATCTAAGGTATTATCATAATCAAACTAGATTCAGTTTTAACATGCAATGAGTCATAAATGATGAGTTATTTTTTAATTTATTTTTCTGCCAAAACAGTGCTTGATGTCACATTTCAAAATGATGTACTGTTTTTAGGAGTTTTTTTTGTTGTTGTTGTTGTTGTTGTTTTGATAAAGCAAATGCTTCAAATTTTGAAAAATCTACAGTAAGTCTCATAGCAATATCAAATGGCTGTTGTAAATATTTAATGTTCAGACTTACCTGTTTCATGTTTTCCTGGTTTATATGTGTCTGACAACAGAATATTTTTCATAAGATTGAAACAGTTGACTGTAAATCTTTCAAACAGAAGACCTGTGAAGAAAATAGAGGTATGTTAACATTTAACACTCTCTGTGCAAATTCAACAGATGAATTAATTACCATATTTTTTTTCTATTTGTCATGCATTATATTTCTATGGAGACAATTTGCCTGAAATGTCAAATCCTATTTTCTGTAAAAAATAAGGAAAACATATTTCAAAATGCTAGCTGCTGAAGCATGTTAAGCATTGACAATCAGCATGCTGAATTAACCCATTGTAGACGGAATAGACGCTCCCACACTATAGTTTGAAAGACTTCAATTTTAGGTACGTCCGGCTATGAGATTTACATATTCCTAGAGAAAAACTATTTGCAAACAGTGGAGATCCTGATCAGATGCTGCATTCTGCGGCATCTGACCTGGATCTGCACTGTTTGCCAAGTACCCTTTTGCGGGTTTCCCGACTACAATGGGTTAAAGTAGCAGTATATAACATTTATCAAAGCAAAGCAACTTAGGAAAAAGGCCCTTATGTGCATCTCAGCATTCTGACCAGGACCTTTGTTGCAAGCTTGCAGAATGTGGATTCTGTAGAATATATCAACAAATAGGGAAGCCATTATAAAAACATGCCTATTCAAATATATTGAGAATTTTACCATCAAAAAATGAAAACTTTCAGATGAAAAATTCTGGTAGTTTTCATAATTCTGCTCAAAACATAGATTGTGGATTCTTGTAAGAACCGCCTCACTGAGGCAGTTCTAATGAGTACCCACAAACTATGTTCTTGAGCAGAAATAAGAAAATTAATGTAAATCCCTGTAAACCCCAGCTTTACTGTATTAAAGTGGGTTTTAAGGGGGTCAAAACTACATAGGCGTGTTTTCGTGATGTTTTGCCCAGAAAACATGATTTGACATTTCATTCAAATTGTCTTCAATGCAAAATGTATTTTCTGGAAACAACTATTTCGCCTCAATTGTTGACTTTGGCTTTAGTAGGCTCACTGGAAACATAGTGTGAATCTACAAAATAAGTGTCGTAGTTTCACCAACCAAACCACCCAAATTTTCGGCTAAATATTTGTAGTGCATAGCTCCAGATAAGGTATTTTTTATTTGTTTGTTTTTTAACCATGATACAAGCCAGCGCATGACAAAACCTACAATAAGACCGGTGTGACAAGCAAAGACACAGATCAGTCTGTAATGTATATCCACCCAGTATGGCATGGGCTCTCGTTCATCCCTCTTTAGATAGCCCGGAGGCTGCAGAAGGCACATGCGATCAGGGATGACTCTGATCAGACTGTGCAGATGTACAGGCTGATCTGAGTCTTCACTGGTCACACAAGTCTTATTGTAGGTTTTGACTTATGTGCTAGCTCATATATTTATCGATGAAAATGTGTTGTTGCTAGTTATGTAAAAAATATCAGGGTATTTATTTTTTTTTTTAACCCTTGTCATGCTGAATAAATTAACATGCCACGCCAACTTCTAATTTTCAGCCAGTCAGATTACTTGATCCAGATTGTTGCTATAAAGTCACATACTTAATGGCAAACAGTGCAGATCCAGATCAGTTGGCTTCTTCAGAAGCCAACTGATCTGGATCTACACTGTTTGCAAAGGCAGGGTATATCTGGGTTCAGCAGGACAAGGGTTTCAATAGTTAACATCATATTAATTTAGAAACTTTGCCAACCTTATGATGCTTTGAACAAATGGCATCAGACACCAAAACAAACTTAAACAGTCATTAAATTAGTTATGCCTTTTTTTTTCACTGACAAAATATTCTGTTTAGGCATTGTTTACTCACCAGACTGTGAAAAGTTGTATCTAACAACAAACTCTAAAGTTCTGTGGATGAACTGCATAAAACATACTGGATGTTGTTCTAATGAGTCTAGTAGCTGAAAAAATAGGAACATTGAATAATTCACTGAATAAGTTCATCAGGATAGAATATCACATTATTCCACATTTTTTTTGTTGTCTTATCCAAAAAGAAACATTCACTAACTGTGATAGTTATATTCTCATCTTTCTGGATAAGACAGCTAGAAAAAACTGTGGAATAAAGGAATACTGCAAGTGCTGAACATATTTAGACTCCAGATAAGGTAATTTTTACAGTAATAAATATTGTATTTTACATATGCACCCACATAAACAACCCCTGCCCTCCCACCCAACACACACACCAAAAACAGTAATAAAAAAATAGAGATGTGTCAGTATGACACTGATGCCCCCACCTAGGGGCCATCCTCACCCGCAGGCAGGCATTTTGCAAAAAATTAAGTTGAAAAAAAGGGCCATAACTCTCACAATAATTAGCCAATTTTACCCTAAATCGAATTCGACCTATATTTTATGATTATATACCTGTGTATAAAATATGAATCCAATACACCAATCTTTTTTAAAAAAATATCGAAAGGAAAACATTTTCTGAACGTGAAACAGGGCCATAACTCCCATAATAATGGGTGGATTTTACCCTTAATCAAACCTGACCTCTATTTTATGATTATATACCTGTGTAGCAAATATGAATCCAAATGCACTAATGTTTTCAAAAGATATCAAACAGAAACTGTTTTTAAACATTGAAAAAGGATCGTAACTCCAAAAATAATTGGTGGAATTTAACCTAAATCGAACTTGACCTTTATTTTATAATCATATGCTCGTGTATAAAATATCAATCCAATACACAAATCTTTTCAAACGTTATGGAACGGAAACCATTTTTCAAAGTTGAAAAAGGGCCATAACTCCCAAAATAATTGGTAGATTTTATCCTAAATCGAACTTGACCTACATTTTATGATTATATACCTATGTATAAAATTTGAATCCAATACACTGATCTTTTCAAAAGATATCAAATGGAAACCATTTTTCAACGTTGAAAAAGGGCCGTAACTCCAAAAATAATTGATGGATTTTACCCTAAATCCAACTTGATCTATATTTTATAATTATATGCTCGTGTATAAAATATGAATCCAATACACTAATCCTTTCAAAAGTTATGGAATGGAAACCATTTTTCAAAGCTGAAAAAGGGCCATAACTCCCAAAATAATTGGTGGATTTTACCCTAAATGGAACTTGACCTACATTTTATGATTATATACCTGTGTATACAAAACTTTGAATTCAATACACTAATCTTTTCGAAAGATATCGAAAGGAAACCATTTTTCAAAGTTGAACATTTTTCAAAGTCGAAAAAAGGGCCATAACTCCCAAAATAATTGGTGGATTTTACCCAAAATCCAACTTGACCTATATTTTATGATTATATACCTGTGTACATAATTTCAATCCAATACACCAATCTTTTCAAAAGATATCGCATGGAAACCATTTGTGTTACAGACGGGACGGACGGATGGGATGGATGTACGTACGGGCAGCAGTGATACTATGTGCTCCCCCATTGAAAATGGCGGGGGCATAACAATGAAAACATATAACCACCTAAAATTTATCTGAGAGGGATAGAGGGATATAGTATATTTTTATATTTAAACAAAAAGAAAAAAAAAAGCCTAATGTCATTATGGATGGGTTTTTTTACAGAAGAATAAAGGTAACATCACTTTGAAAAAAGGTTAACCAGAAGGTAAACCTCAGACGACACCTGGATATCACTATTTTAAAGGACAGAATTTTTCTGTGAAAAGTCTGATCAAAAATACAATTTTTTTTATCAAAAAAATGCTGGTTACTGATGTGGTCACTGGTAAGTATATAGAAGAGGCTCAGCCACTGAAGCTACAACCTGCATGAGTGAAAAAAAATATTCAATTTTACCCCCAAAAAGCTAAAACCTGCTTAAAAGAAAAACAAATCGATTTTGGCTGCACAAGCTTTCAGCTTCAGGGGAGATAAGTATGTAATGAATGTCAGCATTGTCTCTCTTGCATGCAACATGCCTACTAGTCCTTATCTATGCCTCTACCAAATATTATCAAAATATTTCAAACCTGTGAAATACAGGTCAGGGTCATAAAATGACACCACAGTGTTTTGTAAGGGATAAAGCACATGCCAAGTTAGATGACTGTAAGTGTTACAGTTAATCAGAAAAGGACTAAACACTAGAGCTGAGTTAAAAAAAAGGGCAAAGTCATTTGTGAAAAACAGGTCATGGTCATATAAAGATGCTGCATTATTTAAGTCCTTGTTTGGGAGAAAGTGTCTGCCAGATAAGATGAAAGTAAGTGTATTAGGAAATGGACTGGAATGCTTGGGTGGTTGCAAATGTTGACATGTGGACGAACAAATGGACACCTATATCGCACCTCCTTAAACAAGCTGGTGCAATATACAGTATAACCTCAATGGCTCGAGCCCGGATGGCTCGTTTACCATGGATGATTCTAACTCTTTTTTCAGTCTCTACAAAATCCTTTCAATAGCTCAAGAAAACAAATACAGTGGAATCTCAATAATTCAAAGTCCAAGGGACCAAACAGTTTTGTTTGAATTATTGAGACTTTGAATAATTGACAGTTAAAATGCATACATATATATAAGTCGGGGCTTCAAAATGATTTTGAGTTATTGAGAATTTTGAATTATTGGAGTTTGAATTATCAAGGTTCTACTGTATTTAGGGATTTTTTCTTATTTTATCATGGAATTGTATGTTGTGTGTACTCATTAGAATTGCCTCATTGAGGTGATTCTAATGAGTACACTCAACATACAATCATTGTGTAGAAAATCAAAAAGATTATCCTAAATTATCGCTGTTTGCTTCCTGAACTTGTGCCATGATTAACCCTCAGTGGCTCGAACTACCCATGTCTCGAACAAATTTCCATGGTCCCAAAGATGTTCAAGCCACTGAGGTTCGACTATAGGTCTCTATCCGTTCATCTAGACTAATAATGAGAATAATAAGAAGGACAGTTGCTTCAACTTACCACCTTTGTCAGTATCACAATAACTTTCTCACACTTTTCTATCATAACATGTCTTCCCCAGAGGCTTTGACCTGAAAATAATACCAGTCTTAAAAAATGGTTCAACAATTTTGAAGCAGTATTGTAAACCTTTGTTCTGCTGAATAGTTTACAATATTAAAATCATAGCTCCAGATATGAGACTTTTGTTCAACAAAAAAGCACTGAAAGTTTTTTTATTTCTCCTTTAATTAACCCTTGTCCTGCTGAATAAATTAAGATGCCACACCCATTTCTAGTTTTCAGCCAATCAAATTATTTGATCCAGATTGTTGATATAAATTCACATACTTAATGGCAAACAGTGCAGATCAAGATCAGTTGGCTTCTTCAGAAGCCAACTGATCTGGATCTACACTGTTTGCAAAGACAGGACATATCTGGGTTCAGCAGGACTAGGGTTAAAACATATGTATGTTGTAAGTACTCATATGAAGCATCTCTGCAAGGTGCTGCCCTTCTAATGAGTACCCACAACATAATTATGTCTACATGGAAAAATGAAAAATACCCCTCTTATGTGGCATTATAATTCAAACGCTATGTTAAACATCAATCTTTTCTACCAAAAAACTTGGCATTTAATCTGTCTACAGCAATTCAGTAAAGATAAGCATACAATCAAAATTTTCAACAGTAAACTTATCTTTGGTCTACTGTGGGAAAAGAAAACTTGACCATGTGTAACCAGTGAAGATCTGGATCAGACTGTATATCTGTGTAGTCTGGTCATGATCTTCACTACTCAGCATACACATTTTTCGGGGTATGTAAATCTGTAAAAATCAGTGAAGACAAAACATGAAACTATAATACCCCGCCATTATCATGTTGCGGGCAGATAACTCTGCCAAAAATTGATGAAATTTGCTAATGAGCAATCCCAAAGCAGATCTCCACAATATAAATGTACATATCAAAGTTGGTGAAAATCCATTGCAATTTACTCAAGTTATTGTCCTGAAAGTAAAAACCAGATGTATTGTGGGCAGATAACTCTGTCAAAAATGGACGAAATTTGCCCATTAGCAATCCCAAAGCAGATCTCCACAATATAAATGCACATACCAAGTTTGGTGAAAATCCATTGACATTTACTTAAGTTATCTTCCAGAAATGGAAATACAGTTGTGTCACGGGCAGATAACTCTGTCAAAACTTGACGAAATTTGCCCATCAGAAATCCCAAACCAAGTCTCCATAATATCAATGCACACACCTAGTTTGGTGAAAATCCATTGACATTTACTAAAGTTATCATCATGAAATGAAAATACGGACTTATCGCGAGCAGATAACTTTGTCAAAAATTGACGAAATTTGCCCATTAACAATCCCAAACCAGATCTCCATAATATCAATGCAGACACCCAGTTTGGTGAAAATCTACAGATGTTTACCCATGTTATTATCCGGAAATGAAAATACAGACATTGTGGGCAGATAACTCTGTCAAAAATAGACGAAATTTGCCCATTAACAATCCAAAACAGATCACCACAATATCAATGCACACACCAAGGTTGGTGAAAATCCATTGATGTTTACTTAAGTTATTGTCGGGAAAGGAAAATACGGACGTATCGCAGGCAGATAACTCTGTCAAATAAAAACTATAATACCCCGCCATTATCGTGTCGCAGGCAGGTAACTCAAATTAGCAATCCCAAACCAGATCTCCATAATATCAATGCACATACCAAGTTTGGTGAAAATTCATTGATGTTTACTCAAGTTATCATCCGGAAACGAAAAATGGATGGATGGACGGACAGAGGGACAGACACACGGACATCCAACATGAAACCGTAATACCCCACTACTATCGTGTGGCGGGGTACAAAAATGACAAAATTTGCCCATTAACAATCTCAAACCAGATCTCCACAATTTCAATGCACACACCGAGTTTGGTGAAAGTCCATAGACATTTACTCAAGAGATCGTCCAAAAATGAAAATATGGATGGACGCACGGACGGACACACACACAGCCAATGTGATACCATAATACCCCGCAGCAGGTGAGGTATTAAAATTGTTTTTCTTCCCTTTGTAATTGCTCCTGTTTTTGGGAGCAAATTCTTTTCCTTCAGAGTAGACCCATTTAAAGAAGAGGACAACAAACTGAAAGTCACAAAAGTCATCTCCCTTGTACAAAATGGAAAAAAAATCTACCAAGGGAGCCAAGGAAGGGGGAGTAATTTTGAAAGAGTTGTTTCCCTGAAAGTGTATCCATACTCCTTACATGTAAATATTGGTACATTCTACCAAACTTAATTTTATAAAACTCCCTTTGACCCCAATGAATTGAGTCTATTTGAAATGATGAAAGATAAATCAACATTTATGACAATCTGCAGGGCTCCAGAAAATACCTTTATTTTTTTTTTTTTTATTTTCATTATGAAAAAATTACTTTCCTTTTTATTTCTTGATGAAAAGTATTGTATTGAGATAGAAGGGACCCAATAAATAGTGTAGAGCCAGACAGTGCAAGGTCTACTCTATTTACCACTCATCTATTTGTTTTTAGTCACAACACTAGGCAGTAGAAAAGGATTTATCCAAATTTAACCCTTGTCATGCTGAATAAATTAAGATGCCATGTCCACTTCTTATTTTCAGCCAATCAGATTACTTGATCTGGATTGTTGCTATAAATTCACATACTTAATGGCAAATAGTTCAGATCCAGATCAGTTGGCTTCTTCAGAAGCCAACTGATCTGGATCTATACTGTTTGCAAAGGCAGGATATATCCAGGTTCAGCAGGACAAGGCTTAAGGCAAGTATGGTGAGGAGTGGAAGTGTCCATATATTTAGGGTAAATATGTTAAGTTCAAATAAGTAAGTGAACACTTACGACAATCTAGCATACTATCTAACTTGGAGAACACCATGTTGATAAAACTCATTGCTTCTTGACTAGAAGATGGATCTCGGAAACCAAAGGAGACTAGTCTCCTCAAAACTGAAATATAACATCAAACAGATGTACAATATCATCTCAGACACTCTGAGGAAATCAAACTGATCATTTATGCTAGCAATGAAGCCCCAGTCATCACATAACAATAACAATAATCAAATTAACATTCTTTCTATTTGTCTTCAACAAAAAAAAAAAAAAAAAAAATTATCACCCTCCTTCTCTCCCCAATCTCCCTCCATCAGCCCCCATCCCACCCACAAACAATGTCATATTCTAATCCACTTACATCGAGAGGACTCTTCTACCATAACTCTTTGGACCGGTCTTTTTCCAATAGCAGTTAGTTTTTATTATTATTTTGCTTTACAGAAATACCTGTTTTTAATGCAAAAATTGTAGACACTGATCAGATGCCAGGACAAGTCATACCAGGGCAATCGTTAAATTAACATACTTAACACATTAAAAACACATAAAAAAATTATTTCCAGAGTTAAAAAAAATTCTAAAGTACTAAAATTACTTACTTCTTAGGGATAATATTGCTCTGTCTATTACTATCATCATATTTTCATTGTGTTGTGAAGCTAACTGTAAAAATTCTGTTGACTGGTCAGACCACAATCCATATATGAAACCAAAGATTTCATTGGTCAGCTGAAACAGACAAACATGGAAATTAACCCATTTATGCCTAGCATCCCATAAAAGGGACATTGGCAAACAGTGTAGACCCAGATCAGATGCTGCAGAATGCGGCATCTGATCAGGGTCTACACTGTTTGCCATAACATAAGAACGTTTCAATAATAAAATCAACTATGACAATTTCTATATTACACACCTTTGACTACATAATGGACCTTTCCAAAGTTCATGATGAGGGAGTTCATTGAAAATATTCAAGCATAAATGGGTTAAACAGCTGACTCATAGCTCCAGTTAAGGTACTTTTTCAGCCAAATAGTATTGATATTTAAAGGATTTCATTAGGCTCGCATATTGCGTATGAAAGACCCTTACGCCTACAGTCCAATTCAGGGTCATAATTTACATAAACAAAGTACTGCATCTACATTTAAAAAATATAACTGAGCCAGCAAAACCTACAATAAGACCTGTGTGACCGGCAAAGACTCAAATCAGCAAAGACTCGGATCAGTGAATATGCAGGCTGATCTGAGTTTTCGGTGGTCGCACAAGTCTTATTGTAGATTTTAACATGGACTGGCTCAATTATTTTCTATATTTGCTTTAGTTTTGTTATACTAAACAACTATTTCCAAGTGACTGAATAATGTCTCTGTCCACTTAGTCAGCATTAGTCTCATGAAGTTTGTCTCACTTAGCTCAGTGATCAGTAAAGTGAAATTAACTGTAAAGTTTTACAGTTTGTAGATTTCATTCAGGGTGGTCGCTAGGATAGACACAGGATGAACACTTGGATGGACGTAAGAAAACTGACGAATGTACGAACAAACAGGCAAACAGACAGATGAAAACTTACATGGCTAAGTCACCCATGCTAGCCCAGGTGGGACAATAAAGCTATATTCAAAGTATTGTGTTTTACTTTTGTTTAAAAGTGATGCCTTTCTTACTGAGTATTGCGGTATTTTAGCGCATGAACCTGAAATCTATATCCATGAAAAAGGGTAAATTAGACTACAGACTGATTTGGATCTGTACTATAGGCTGATTCATATCTGTAATTACAAATAGTCGACTCTCGTTATCTCGAATTCCAAGGGACTCACTGAAACACTTCGAGATATCCGTACCTCGACATATCAGAGTTGAGAGAGTGAGGAAAACAATATATTGAACAACCACATTTAACAAATGAATATGTAATTTGACTCCTGAAGTTAGAAATATATACATGTACTTGTATATAAAATAATGTGGAAAAGAGGAGAAAATGCTCCTTAGGAGCAATTTATCCTCTTTTCCACATTATTTTGTTACCTGTTGTCATAGTTTCATGTTAAAACAGGGGCCAGATTTTTACTTCGAGATAAGCGGTAATTCGAAATAAGCGAGTTCGAGATAATGAGGTTTGACTATATATACTTTTTGTCAAACTTTAGTACACTCTGGGAAAATTCAGCAGATGACAGTCTGGTAATATTTTACACATTTTTCCTGGTAAATAGGGTTTACATTTCATATAAACTCTCTCCTTAGGAGATATGATGCATGGAATTTCAAATTATGAAGGTAATTAACATAAACTGTCAAATTCAAATTGTTGCCAGCTTAAGTTCTTACCCAGCATGACAAAAATTAATCATGATTCAGAGATAAAGCACTTTTTTTTCAAAAAGTGCTGATATTTTTTTATTTATCCACAAACATGTATGTTGTGGGTATTCATTAGAAGTGCCTTTTTGATGGGTTCTTATTAAAAGCACCTAGGTTAATTTCTAATGAATACATACAACATACAATTGACTCTCATTATCTTGACTTCACTTATCTCGAATAACCACATATCTCGAAGTGGAAATATGGTCCCTGTTTTATCATGGAAATCTCACAAAAGGTAACAAAATATTGTGGAAAAGAGGAGAAATTGCTCCTTTGGAGCAATTTCACCTCTTTTCCACAATATTTTCAATATATCACTAATTTCAGGAGTCAAATTACATATTCATTTGTGCAATGTGGTTGTTTGATTTATTTTTTCCTGATATCTACAATTCTGATATGTCAAGGTACAGATATCTCAAAGTATTTCAGAAAGTCCCTTGGACGTCTAGATAATGAGAATGGACTGTATCTTTTCCTGAAAATAAGAAAAAAATCCACACTGTTTGACTGGGAAAAAAAGCTCCTTATCTAGAGCTATGATACTTTCATACTTACATCTTCAAAAACTTTCCTATCAGCACCAAGTCTTTTAGAAGCTAATGTTTTAATCACATGATGTAACACCAACAATGATCGTTCCTGGAGGAGCTGATCATGACTTTGTATCGACTGTAACAATGTGGGCAGAAGAGTGGGCCAGAAACGAGGGCAATCAAGGCGAGATATCTTAGCAACCAAAACTGCCATCTGAGTACACACTTGCGCTGACGGTTCCCTAAAATTTCCAAGTAACTTCTGTCGGATATTTTCTTTTTCCTCCTCTGACATAGCACTAGAACAAATTGAGAAAATGGTTCATTATTATACATAGCATCAAAACTGAGCACACAATCTTGGCATATAAAGTATAGGCATGAGAAAACAGCAAAGACCTAGATCAATTACATAATAAGGGTATACACTGCTTTCCACTATCCGGCATGTTTTTAATGTATAATGGTTACAGCTTTGTGTTTACCGGTAAATGTGAATGTGACTCCTGATTATTCCTGAAGAAGAATTGCAAATTTGAAAGATCTAGAATTCTCATCTGTCTCCCAGTGATCTATTGACCAATACTTTCTCAACTTATAGGTGGAGTTTCAACGGCATATACAATTTGCGCTCTTAAAGGGAATGGAAACACTTGCAGGAGTCCACTCTAATTTGTCTTTGTGTGCAGGAAAGCAAACAGGAAATCACAGAAGTTGTCTCTCATATAGGAGATGGCAGAAAATCAACCAAGTCTGTCCAGTCACATTAAAAAAAACAACTTATTCAAAATATTTCAACTACCGGTACTTACTGTGGAGCGGTTTTTCTCCAATATCTATCTACACCATTCTTCGTGTATAAGACGGCCAACCAACGTACATTCACGTCTATATCATGGTTGCAAAATATTGTCTACAAAATAATAATAATAATAATCAGCTGACAAATTACAAACTCATGTCATTTCCACTTTAAATATACCATAACCAGTCTACATGAAATACATGGGACAGCCAGACACAGCAGACAAACATCTGTTTAGCTGTGAAAAAAAAAATCTCAGAATATCAAGTATATTTTAATAATTTTTCTGACCCATGTAAGACAGCCTTTAAAAAGTTCTCATATTCTGCATTACTTAAGAAAAGGTGACAATTCATGATATTGTTTTGCTGTTTTTGCACTACAACAAACCTTGTACACACCACAACCTCTTTATAACACTATTGTTGCTGTCCATAGCATAAACCGTGTTTGTTAAACAGACGTGTTATATCCAAATAAAAATGTATAGATTATATTGAAAAATGACCATTTATGGTCATTTTTCAATATAATCTATACATTTCTGGGATCCACCTTTGAACCGTGTTATATCCGAAACCGTGTTATAACGAACCGTGTTATAAAGAGGTTGAAGTGTAATAGTTGTTGAAATTCCCTCAGTGTAGCAGCTCCAATTAATACTGACAGGATATGCATTGGTGCAAAAGAATAAAATTATAAATATATAAATATATTCCTTTTATCTGTACCTATGAAATTTGTTTCAGACATTTCAGAAATTTCTAGCAATTTGATGTAATTACTTATACACACAATATCAGCACCGTTAACCCATTTTAGTCGGGAAACCCATTAAAGAGTAATTGGCAAACAGTGTAGACATGCGGCACCTGATCAGGGTTTACAATGTTTGCATTAAAAACAGGAATTTCTATGAAAAAAAAAGTAGTAATAAAAAATAACCAGACACCTTGCTTTTGGAAATAGACTGGTCCAAAGAGTTACGGTACAAGAGTCCACTCAACGTAAATGGGTTAAAACATTAATTTAGCAGCTTAAAAGTTTTACTGAGCTGTTATATGTTTTTTTTGTAAGTTTAACTTGTTTAATTTAAAAGTGGGAAGTGGAGATATGTACTAAAACAGATAGTGCTACAACACTATTCATGAGTACAGTAAATGTTCTTAAATTTCAAACACTTTATTCCATACATTTCTTTGCTTAAATGTTGCTTTTGAAGCAGTTGTTTCTTAAAATATATAATGGAAAGGCAGTGTAGACTGAAAAAGCCAACTGATCTGGTGCTGCACTGTTTGCCATTTAGTATGTGAATTTATAGCAACAATCTGGATCAAGCAAACTGACTGGCTGAAAATTGGAAGTGGGTGTGGCATCTTCATTTATTCCGCAGGAGCAGCCTTAATATAAGCAATACTCATATGATCTTTCTTTACGGTTATATGTTGCTATATGTTATTCACCCTAAATATTCAGACAGACAAGCCTGAGTAAGCAGTGTAAATCCAGATAAAATGTTGCAGAATCGGCGTCAGGTCAGGGTCAACATTGTTTGCACTCATCTAGCAGTTTTAGATGCATCGACAGGTAGTAAAATGAACTTGTTCAAAATTTAGGGCAAGTATGGTATGGTGTTAACTCTATGCATGCTGGGTAATTTTGCATGCTTTTTTGTTGTCTGGATTTTTTTTTAGATAAACTTTTTCAAAAAAATCTTTCAGGACTACCATCAGAGTGTCAAACAATTTAGATCCAGATCAGGCCCGATTTTTTGTCGGGCCTGATCTGGGTTGAAACTGTTTGCAAAGGTTATCAGCAGATGACATCGCCACTAGAGGGGAAAGAGTTTGTGTCTAATTACTTAGAATAAATATGGAATATGGTTGTACATGTATATAAATAGTAACATAACTGAACACAATTTTGGGACAATCAAACAAGTAAATATTTGATTATGTTTCAATTTAAGTTTTAACAGTATTTTCTATATACTTACTGACAAAATATTATAAAACCCTGGTTGTGTTTCCCACTGATGTAGCTGGTGCTCAGCTGGAGTCAATACCTCAGCAGACTGGCTGCAGGCTTTGGTAAGAGTGTCCAAGACCAGGGGACCGGCTGTTTCAAGATTCATCTTGTTGTGACAATCCTACAGCTCATAACTGAAAACAATAATCATGTAAATACTCGTACTATATTAGTCTGTTCACCTGATTTATAAGAGATATAAGCAGGATAGCAATGTTAATATTTTTCTTATTTCTTCATGAAAACATATGCCATGTGTACTCATAAGAAGTACCTCACAGAAAATGTCTGTTCACAGACTACCCAGTCTTATTTGGAATCCCCCAGAGATCATTCCTTGCACCAGTCCTTTTTAGCTCATCTGGACGAAGTCCAGGAAGAGCTATTGCACTACCCCCGGCATTGGCGTCGACCTCGGCATTGGCGTCCACATTTATGTTAAAGTTTTTTTAAGAGCTTATATTTTCTTATAATTATAATCTATTTGGTCAGCAAAATTAATTTTGCACAATATAAATTATTTTTGGCAGCTAACTTTTAAAGAAATAACTAATTGTGGATGTCTTCCTTATCAGTTTGCTGATCACTCTCATATAAGACATAGCATATAATTTTGACGAGTAGGAGCCATGGGTTTTGACACACTTGCATTATTTGGTAGGTGGTTCATTTCTCCAGAAGCACACCATATGTTTTTATCATGCAATACAGTAATGGACTAATAGTACATTATTTAACACCATTAAAATATTCCTGTTTCAATTGGTGTATTAACTTTAATGGGTAGGGTAAACAAAGCATTCATATTTCATTTTTTTGGTTGAAGGCATGAACCATAATTTCAGATGAAAATGTTCTTAAGATAACCTATCTGGTCAGTAAGGTTAGTTTTGTATGATATAAATTATTTTTGGCAGCTAACATTTAACCCTTATAGCGCCAAGAAAAACTGCATCTGAAAATGTCTTCTGTTTATGTCATCTGAAAATGTCTGTTTGTCGTCTGCTGAATATTCTTGCAAACTTTTCAAACCTATTTTTGCATACCAGCAAACAGTGTGGACCCAGATCAGACTGCTCCTAGAGAAGCAGTCTGATCTGGGTCCACACTGTTTGCAAAAATTACTTCTAAAATCAAAAGCAGATGACGAAGCAGACGACAATTGTTGTGATTGGCGCTTTAAGGGTTAAAGTGATAACTACTTGTGGATGTCTCCTTTGTCAGTTTGCTGAATAATCTTATATAAGACACAGGATAATTTTGACAAGTAATATTTAGTTTTTAACAATATTCCATCTACATGTATATAACAAGCAGTTTGTCTTCTGCCTTTTGGTGATGTTGCAACAAACATGGCCTTAAACAAATGAAAATGAATTATTTAAATAATTATCAGGGCCCAGTTGTTCAAAGCGTCGTTAGCTTAATGAGTTCGTTAAGGGTCATTTCGTTAATTGTTTTAGCGGATTCAATATACAATAATCTGATATTTTTTGCTAAAAAAATGTGAGTAGCTTTTGCACTGCAAAAGCTACTCACATTTTTTCAGCAAAAAATTTCAGCATATTTGCATATCACTCAATGTAAATTTTAACGAATCGTTAACTAACGACATCGTTAGCTTTGAACAACTGGGCCCAGATGTTTTTCATATGAAAAATGTACCATGAGTATTTAACGGAAAAACAAGACTATTCAAGAAAAAGTGGCACAGCTTTCCCTGACTATCCACAGTTTTCCACTTGACTACTCAGGTGTAACACTTCAGTGTTAACTGTTGTAACACTTTAGTGTTAACTGTTACTAACAACACTTAGACTTAATAAAAAAGTCTCTGTATTAGTTTGTGTTGAGGTTTTACGGCCCAGTCAACCCAATGGGGTCATGTCGAGCATGGTCAGTTTACCTAACCACACATTTACTGGGCAGGCTTAGTCCTCTAAGTGGTTAACCAGTATTGTGCACATTCTTTCGCCAGAAACTGACAACTGCCCTTCTTGAATCAGCAGAAGGGAGAGAATAACCGTAGAAAACATTTCACGATCAATCTCCACGAAAGAATGTTGCTGACCTCGGCGGGGATTGAACCCGTGACCTCTTGGTCTCCAGTTGGACGGCGCATCCAACTGAGCCACCGAGACCGGCGAATTCCAGTCGGGCGGCGCATACAACTGAGCCACTGAGGCCAGCGAAAAAGTCTCTGTAAAGTGGAGAATGGAAAGAAAATGAAAGGTGTGTCAAATTACAATGTAGATGTGCATCAAAATAGGTCACAAGACAATGGTATTTAGTTTTTAAAAGTATTCCATCTATGTGACAAACAGTTTGTCCTGCTATTGGTGATACTGCAATGAGGGAACATGGCCTTATACAAATGAAATATACATATAACTATTTAAATAGTTCTGAGCTGTTTTTCAAAATGAAAAAAAAATGTAACAAGTATTTATTGGAAAAACAAGACAATTCAAAGAAAATGTGGCACAGCTTTCCCTATCTATCCAGTTTTCCACTTGATCACTCAGGTGTAGACTGGCTCCAATCTCCAGTGACTAAATATTTTTTCTTATAATCCTGTTTGATAATCCACTAAAGTCAAAACAAAATAATATCATGACTATAAAGGCTAGTCACTAGAGTAGTGACCATCTTTATAGTCACAGTATTATTTTTAAGTGTAACACTTCACTAACCTGGCTATGACACCTAATTTGTGAATACTTTAATAATCTAACATAACTATACCTATACATAACCTAACATAAACCTAACCTAAAACATAAATTTAAGCGAACCTAATACATAAATAAAAATACCTAACATAAAATTAGGTTACATATTTTGAGTTAGATATTTTAGAGCTCAGTTATAACTGTTACTAACAACACATTAGACTTAATCAAAAATTTTCTGTTAATTGAAGAATGGAAAGGTGCGTCAAATTACTGTGCTTTCGACATCTTTCAGAAAGTCATTTTTTGCTATTATAAATGGTGCTTTACACAGAAGAAATAAATTTGCAAACTTTGTCATGATTTAATGTAAAACCATTTGTTGTAACTACACATGCAAAAAAAAAAGTTAAATTCTAGTCATTGGTTTTTAAAAAAAATCAAATATTTTCATTGTTTCCCATAGTAAAAATGAATGAAAATTATGCAGAAATCTGTAGGATAGGTAGATGTAACTTGGAAGCAGATTATCAACAAGTTCCGCTTGTTCCATTTTTCTGAAATTTTCACAATATTGTAAAGCATCAACAATTCAAGTACAGCAAAGAAAAGTAAAGAATATTTTCATAGGCAAAAATTTAAAAAAACAAATCACTCTGCTATAGAAATTGCATGTCAGACCAAGTTTTGGCCGTAAATTTTAATTTTAGGGTAGATATTTGAGAACAAAACACAGAAACAGAAAAGACAAATGGTTTCTAGTATATGATATAGTCAATCAGAAAAAAATATTTTCATTTAAATAAAACGCCAGGCAAAATCATCTTTCCGAGTGATGTCGAAGGACAATAGATGCATGTCAAAATACATTACAAGATGATATACTGATCGGGTATGAAACCCCCTACCCCAAACCCCTTACGGAAATTATCGAGTAGTCTCAACAAACAACGTGATTATTAAATTTGATAAATTTGCTACCAAGCGAAAGGATACATAAGTATCTAAATATAGTGAAAATTTTGTTTAAATCAAAATTGTGGTTAGGAAGAAAATCAACTTTTAGTGTAGCACATGGGTATGAAACCCCCTACCCGAATAGAAAACAAGTACTGTTCAAGAATGAACTGCAATGGAATTTAGGTACTGTCAAACTGAGGAAATATAAGGTATTACATGATGAGATCCCTGGATGAGATAAACGGAACAGTACAGCTTGCTTATTGTATACCAAGTTTTGTTAAACTTGTCAGAGCTGTCCCAGATCTTAGAATTATTTTGGTCCTGCTGATATTTTATCAGAACTAAATTAGGGAAAGCGTGGGCCTGGGAGACCCAAGATAACATGGAAGCAGCTGACAGAGAGGGATTGCAGAGAGTGGAAGCTCTCAGCTATCAACCCACATGATAGAAATACGAGTCTGAATTTTGGCCAGATCGGACCACTATGGAGATAGCTGCTCTATAGGTCTAAAAAATACCCTGTAGACTTATAATGGGGAAAACAGTGTCTCCAAGCAAGCTGATTCATTTTTTATTGAATCAACATCAACGATGGTAACCAGGACAGGCATAAAAGCTCGGATGAGTTTGATTTTGGGCCATACCAGACTACTCACTTTGGGGTTATTAATTTTGGCCTTAAGTGACGAAACTTTCACATTTTGAATATCTCTGAAGCCAGCTGGTCAGTTGTGATCAAATTTTATGTTTAGCATCATTGGGGTGGGGGACAATGGATGGGGAGTGATCACCAAAGATAAGGCTAAGCTAAATGTATCATTTTTGCAAGTTCAGCAGCAAGATAATACTGCTGACTGTGGCCTTTTCACTATTACTTATTGTACTGAATTTTGTTTTAGGGGCAAGACAGATATAGTTGAGGCAGAATTTGATAGGATGCAGCAACATTTTTTAAATTGCTTGGAAAATATGGAAATTGTGCCTTTTCCAAACTTAGGAGGAAGTTAAAACTGAAAAGGGGGAAATTTCTTATTTTGGACTACACAATTTCTGTCAGTTGCGCAACAGGTTTTGGATTTCCTAATACATATAAAGACATGATCCAATGTAAAATGAGTGGCTGCTCAAGAGTGTTTTGTTATAAATGCGTAGATATAAACAGAGCATCTGACAGTTTACTGAGGGGTTGTGATAGCTGTAAAGAATATTAAAATATCAAAGTCTGTAATTTTGTAAATGTTGTCTGTCGGGACTCTAGATAATAATGTATATTTTTGTTGTTGTTTTTTTTTGTTTCATTTCTGCTCAAAATGTAGATTATCTGTACTCATTATCACTCTCAAGGCTATTTCCAGAGACAACAAATTGATGACATTATTTTTGTTTTCTAGGAAAAATAAGAAAAATATTTCAAAAAACTGTTGTATGATGAATTTTTTACCTTGAGTGCTAAGCATCAGTTTTCAGCAGATGACATTTTGAAATATTTATCTTATTTTTTCCAAGAAACTGGATTTGACTTTTCATGCACATTATTTCCAATGAAGACAATTTGCATGAAATGTCAAATTCTGTTTTCTGGAAAAAAAAAAAAAAGAAAAAAAAAAAAAAGCATCATGGCAATATGTTGTCTGCTGACATTGCCAAGAGAGTGCTAAGCATCAATTTTCAGCAGAAGACATTTTGAAATAATTTTTCTTATTTTTCCCAGAAACAAGATTTGACATTTCATGCAAATAGTCTCAAATTTGCATGAAATGTCTAAATATGTTTGTTTGTTTGTTTGATTTGGGCTTAACGTCGCTTTCAACCTTTTTCAGTCATATCACGACGGTGTCTGGATGTGGCAGGGAGCTCAATGCTCACTTTTAGAGTGCTGCCTCACTGAAATATCACGCCCCAGACACTTTGACATGATATTCCACCCAGTCACATTATACTGACACTGAGCTGACCAGTTCTAGCTCTACTTTCTTAATGCTGAGCGCCAAGCGAAAGAGCAGCTAGTACCATTTTTAAAGTCTTTGGTATGACCCGGCAGGGGATCGAACCCGCAACCTCCCGGTCACAAAGCGGACGCTCTACCACTGAGCCACTTCTAAATATGTGTTCTGGTTTATCTATAATGTAAGTAATATCATTTATTGCTATTGCGGTCCATACCTGCGCAATGTTCCATGCCAGCGAGACTTGGCCATTGACAAAGCCGAACCTGCAGCATCTGCAGCAAAATGACAGGGCAATGATCAGACAGATCTGCAATGTCAGGCCGCAAGACATTGTCACCACCAGGTCCAATGAGCTACTTGTGCGGCTTGGCATTGAGGATCTGGACCTCATTCTAAAAGAGAGAAGACTCCGATGGTATGGACATGTGGAACGCTCCAGTCAAGACAGCCTTTGACATACAGGTTGATGGAAAGCGTGGGCCTGGGAGGCCCAAAATGACATGGAAGCAGCTGACAGAGGGATTGCAGAGAGTGGAAGCTCTTGGCTATCAACCCTCATGATAGACGTACCTGGAGATCTGGTGTGAGATCTGCCATGCATGCAGCAAGCCAGCTATCTGGAAGGGGGCCCACTGATGTGGATGTTGCCCCTGTACCTGCATGTTAATCAAAAATCTGATTATGATGATATTACCTGCATGGCGGTCCATCAAATTACCCCAAACCACCCCAAACCACTTTTTTTTGTATATATAAATTTATTCATTGACTGCTGCACTTGTACTATTGATTTACATCCAATTTAAGACATTTAAAGCTCATTCATAGGTGATTAAGAGGTTGCATAGGCCCAAGTTTTGTAAGGTTACTCTCCCTTTATCAGCCAAGTTGGCCACACGTGACACCATTTTACTGTCATTATTCCTCGATGATGAAAAGTCTAAGAGACTGGAAACCTCACTGTGATTATTTTTAGGTATATATGAATCAAATAACTATGGTTTGATCAGAATTTGCCAAGAGACAAGGAAAATATTTATGCTCAAAGTACATTAAAGTTTTGTCGAAAATATGCCTGGTTGTCTCCAGGAAGAAAGATAACTCTTGGCTTGTGATGTCATCAGCAACCTCTCAATTGCGAGGTGCCAGCTGGAAACTAAGGGTAAAGTTTTATCCTTGGGCTAATGTGACAGGGCAAACATATGCTATTATTATATAGTACAATGCCAGAAAATGTTACGAGATTAAGTCATAACTTTAGATACAAACTACATCAATATAAGTGAGCACATTGACCTATGTATATGCACCAAAGAGCAAAAATATGTGTATTTTGTATGTATATACATACACAATATATGTATAAATAGACCTATATTGTGTATTTTATTTTATCAATGGTGATTTGGTGTGGTTGGGGTGGTTTTGGGTAATTCCATGGACCCCCTGTATGGTACTTGCCTTCTGTTGCAGTAGGGTGTTTCATACCTCTGTGCCACAATAAGTTAATTTTCTTCCTAATCACATTTTAGAGTTAAACAAAACTTTCAGGATATTTAGGTTCTTATATATTTCTTGAGTTGGTAGCAAATTTACCAAACTTAATAGCGAGCACAGCTTGCGACGCGCTGTCGCGAACGAAGTGAGCTCTACGGTAGAGAATACGATCAATGAAAAGTAACATACAACGATATATACTTTCAGCACAAATCGCTCTGACCAATTTTCTTCCCGTTTTCTTCCCAGAAGTTGTCAAAAGTTGTCACCGGAAGTTGACAGGACTGGAGCGGACTTGATACTAATAAGTGTCACGAAGTGAGAAGAAACAGGTATCAATAAGTGTCACGGACATATAATGCTGATTATTTTTATTCTTTATTTATTTAATATATTTTTTATATACTGATAGAGCAAAGAGAGGTATTATCGACATACAGTAGTTATCGACACCCTTGGAGCATCCTGGTTATTTGTAACGACGTCATATAATTCGTAGTTCGATTTTTTCGTACTCTCTCGGTTCTTTTCCTTCATCAAACAAAGCGTCTGCTAAGCCGCTGTCAAAAGTAAGTATCAGAATGATTGCAGCACTACTATATGAAAGTTGGGTTGGTTATGAAATAGTTTAAGGCGGATGTGTTCTTAATTTTAACTCTAGAAGGTCTGTACAATGAAAAATAGTCCGTTTTCTCCAATAACAACTCCGGTCTGTTCCGTCGCTTTCCCCTGGCCGCCATTTGTAAATTGTCTTAGAGACTATTGGCATGATAGTCGGGTGTCGATAACTGTTTTCGGAAATCCGACTCGCAAGTAGTTATCGACACTCGTGATCAGAGCAGCAATACATATTGAACTGAGGTGCCAAATGAAGAAGACAGACCCGTTTTCTAAGTTGGAGGAACTAAAACACGTTTAATATGTTCAATGTCATTTAGTGGCCGCCTAGTAGAGTGGATAAGAACGTATGTTTCCTTCATCTTAAGCCCTAGTAAATGTTACAAAGTATCATTAAAATGGGGAAAAATAAAAAAAAAACGAGTAAAAAAAAGGGTTCAGTTGCGGAAAACAGGTGCAGTCTTCGACCCTCAAGTTCCGCACTTTGGTAACGACAAACACGGCCGCCATGCAAACAGTGGCTTTCTTGTTTCTTTGGAAAAGTATAGCCTAAACTAGCACTCTATGGTCTTTCAGTTGAAAATTTATGCATACAAACTATGCACAACATAATTGCATATATTAAAAGTAGAAATATAAGTCTGTTGGAATCGGGACCTGAAATATAAATAAATAAATATTACTGAATAATATCCAAAGCTTACACAGTTTATCACAGCTAATTTATAGTAAATTTTATCACAGCTAATGAATATACAGCTAATAATTACAAAATAGCATTTATCACAGCTAATGAATATCACAGCTAATAATTACAAAGTTTATCACAGCTAATGAATAGCGAAATGTATATAAAAATGCATTTATCACAGCTGTTAGTCCAATTTATCGCAACGCTCCCGTGTTTTTCAGCTGTCATGTCTAGACAAATTTCGGCCAAGAAACGGATCAGGTACAGCCCAGAAAGTATGGCCCTTGCAATTGATATGGTCAGGAAAGGCGTTATGAACAAGAAACAGGCTTCAACTACATATGGGGTTCCCCGCACTACATTGTTAGATAAGCTGGCTGGAAGGGTACCCGAGGCACCAACCAAGCCTGGCCCAGCCCCGGTTTTAACAAAGGCTGAAGAAGAAGTACTAGTGAATTATTGCAATCTGATGGCCGAAATCGGGTACCCTTTAAAAAGACATGAGCTCAAAAAGGAAGTGCAAAGAGTACTTAATTCTGATGGGCGTTCTACTCCTTTCAAAGAAAACTTACCTGGCAACTACTGGTTCCGGGCCTTTATAAATCGCCACCCTGACTTAACTGAACGAACAGCTATGTCCTTGGGCCACGAGAGAGCAATTATTTCCAAAGAAATGTTGCAGGTGTGGTTTGATGGTGTGCATACGTTCCTAGAAAAAGAGATACCTGACTGGAAACTTTTGCTAAAAGATCCTAGGAGAATATTCAATGCAGATGAGAGTGGTTTTCCCCTTTGTGTTAGTTCCGGGAAAGTGCTAGCACCACGAGGAGCACGGCATGTGTATCAAGTCACACCTAATGATAAAACACAAATAACAGTAATGGTTTGCTTTAATGCATATGGAGATTATCAGCCCCCCATTATTGTCTACCCCGGACAGCGATTTAGAGACGTAGGGATAAGTGGCTTTGAGGAGGCAGTTTATGGGCATACAGATAACGGATGGATGGACAGCGGTTTGTTTGTAGAATTCTTGGTGCACCTCGTTGAATTTGCTAAAGGTAAAGGAATAACATTCCCGATACTACTGTTTGTGGATGGACATTCGACGCATATGACATTACAAGCTGCTGAATTCTGTAAGGAAAATGATGTGATTTTATATTGTCTGCTTCCAAATGCGACACACATTCTCCAGCCCTGTGATGTGGGGCTATTCTCAACTATGAAGAAGACATGGGGCTCTGCTGTAAAAAACTGGCAAATGAACCACATAGGAGAGGTTCTTACGAAAAAGTGCTTTCCAGAAGTCTTTCGCCAAGTCTGGTACTCAGTCACTACGCTGGAGAATGCTGTGCATGGCTTTCGCCGCTGCGGATTGTTCCCCTTCACACCCAAGGGAGTTGACACGACAAAACTTGGTCCATCGAAGCTGATCGCAGGTTTGTAAATTATGTAGAGCATATATATATAGCATTTAAATAAACAACTTACAATTAGCACCAATAAAAAGGTTTTTTTTTCATCAAGAAAATAATAACATTTAGTACTTGTCGTTGTATGGCTGTATATGCCCTACCCTTCTTAGTTTACATATATATTATTTTACCTGTCGAAGTTACGAATGTAAAAAGGTAAACAATAAACGTAAGTGTCCATTATTTTTATTCTGTATTAGTTAATGAACTATGACTGTTTTATTCTAGAAGCTGCTGAAGACAAACAACAAGAGGTTCCTCCTACAGCCAGCACATCTGCTGAATCAATCCCTCCTGCACCTGTGGTTTGTACATCAGGTTTGTATTCATGGTAGAGTTTCTCTTATTCCTCATATCTGTAAAGCATGCGTATATTATTATACTATATATGTGACTGATAGTTAAACTACATCTTAATTTGACCAACACTTACAGGATCTTTCAATTAAATTTTTAATAATTTGAGTCAGTAAACTCATTTACTAGAATTTGCATTTTGCACATTTGAAATTATTCAGAGTATAGAAACCAATGCTTTTCAATGTCATTATATGGTTGCATTACGCTTTGTCTAACATATATGTATTTCAACACAATTACGAGTGTAAAAAGGGTCAATAATAAACGTAAATGTCCGTAATTTTTATTCTGTATTAATTAATGAACTATGACTGTTTTATTCTAGAAGCTGCTGAAGACAAACAACAAGAGGTTCCTCCTACAGCCAGCACATCTGCTGAATCAATCCCTCCTGCACCTGTGGTTTGTACATCAGGTTTGTATTCATGGTAGAGTTTCTCTTATTCCTCAGATCTGTAAAGCATGCGTATATTATTATACTATATGTGTGACTGGTAGTTGAACTACATCTTAATTTGACCAACACTTCCAGGAACTTTCTATTAATTTTTTAGTAATTTGAGTAAGTAAACACATTTACTAGAATTGCATTTAGCACATCTGAAATTATTCAGAGTAAAGAAAACAATGCTTTTCAATGTCATTATATGGGTGCATTACACTTTGTCTTTCGTATATGTATTTCAACACCCAACTTTAATAGCTAATTAATTTGTTAATAGCTAATTATTCAGAGTAAAGAAAACAATGCTTTTCAATGTCATTATATGGGTGCATTACACTTTGTCTTTCGTATATGTATTTCAACACCCAACTTTAATAGCTAATTAATTTGTTAATAGCTAATTAATTTGTTGGTCTATGCTGTCTTGTCTCTCTATTATAGGTGCAGCTGCAACCAGTCAGAAAGACGTGTCCCCTAGGACCTGCCTTCCGACACCCACTTCTCGTGCTCCGCTTAAAGTTGCGATGTTTAGAGACAATACTTATGTATCAAAGGCCTTCGAGACTTTACAAGTGCCTGAAATCAAACCAAAGAAAGTTGTTAATAGACTTAGAGAAAAACTGCCGAAAGCTATTTCTGGAAGTGTAGCTATAAAGATGTTGAAGGAAAGAGAGGAACAAAAGAAAGCAGAAGAAGAAGCAAAAGCAAAGAGAAAAGAAGAGCGTGAACAGAAAAAGAAGGAGAGAGAAGAGTTGAAAGAAAAGAAACGAGCTGAAAGAGAAGAGAAAAAGATGAAAACAGATACAAACATGAAAAAGGCAAAGTGTACAAAGAAGGGACAAAAAAGAAAGAAGAAAGCTGAGTCTTCTGATGAAAATGAGGAAAATATTCCGTATATGGATTCTGACGATAGTCTAAGTTCCTTCGATGATGGATGCCCCGGTTGTGGGTTAACGACTAGCAATAAAACTGATTGGGTTGGCTGCAATAGCTGCCCTACTTGGTGGCACAAGTGGTGCGCTGGCGAAGATGACTTAGTTGACATGCCTTACAACCAGTTGGTGCGCTTTAAGTTCATTTGTATGCTTTGCCAGTGACCTGGTTTTGCACGGAGCTCTATTGTGACGAAGTGGTTTTCCTTGACAACATTATTTCATTTGTTTGTTGAACTAATTTTCTAGTATGCTGAACATTTTAAACAACTGTTTCATATTAACTGTTTGTTATTAAGTTATAGATGGTATATGGACACCATTCATGTCATGTCACCTTCTTTGTCATTGCATTTTAAAAATACAATAGGTGTCGATAACTACTTCCCTGTGTCGGTAATTCCTTCCAGACCCCACATGACTTACTAATCAAGCACACCACCGGAAGCTAAAGTGGTGCTGTAACTCACCGGTATATGAATAAACAAAGCATTTGCGCATACCCAGGTAATGTCTCGACATTAATATCGGAAGTTAAAACATTTCCTCATGGAAAATGCCTTAAGGTGTCGATAATACCTCTCTTTGCTCTAGTCATTCTTTAATGATGCTGTGAAGGACTTTTGAAGAGACTACAAACAGGGTCTGTGCTGTGCTCGCATTTACGCTAAGCCTATTTTCATATTATATAACCATCTTCTGCAATCCAGCACTCCACTGTTACGATGCGCGCGCGTGCGTGTGTTTGTGTGTCCGAATAAATGTAACAGTCGGAAACGCAACTAAAAATTACCCCAAATATGATCCTCATTAACTCGCTTCTGTTATTCCGAGATGTCAATCTTCCGCGTAAATTCGGTACATATACTGAGAATAAATCGGATAAATAATGTTCTGTTATGCTTATCTTCGTGGCGTTTGTAGACATTTACAATGATATGTATCACCACATTGCAAAATTTCGATCGGTGTCAGAGTTCATGGGCGCAGCCATTTTAACCGGAAGTCTTTGTCAAAAGGCGCTTTCACATCTGAGTCAGGAAGAAACGAGCTGTCAAGAAAAAACAGATTAACTGCTTTATTGAAAATTACACGTTGACAAAACTTTTTTCATCCTATTATATACTTTTATGATAATAAAGTCACTGCAAAAACAAGTCAGTAAAAGATTGGTGGACGTGTACTTTATAAATTTGTTAACTGTTTCAGTCTTTTGTTGGGAAATCATGCCATGCCAGTTTTAGAAGTAAACAACCAGAACAGCTAAGATTATAATGTAATTTTGTGTACAGATGACAGTTCTTGTTTCAAGGAAGAGCCTGTAGGGAATCATGAGTGATTACGGAGGAAGCGTGCTGCCTAAGCACGCAATTTATCCATCCTCAAAGTTTGTATCTGCCAAATCCTTGTGCACCCATACCTTCATGCACACATGCATGTACACAATTTTCCCATACATTCAGGTATATAATCATCCTGGTACAGTTTTGCACCATACGTTCCACCCCACTTTTCAGGATGTTTCTACCAGGTTAATTTTTTCCCTGCTGGAAGTTACAATGAGCTGAATGAAGTGGTTATTAATAAAAAACCCAACTCCGAAATGAAAATGTTACTTTCTGTTAATATGTACTGCCATATACCACTAGTGGGCATTATAGGCAGATCTTTGTGGTTGGAAATCAGTACTTAGCAATTTGAATAAAGTGTATAGCTCAAGAACACAACACATTGATGCTCTCAGAGATCAAACCCACCACCTCTCATTCTTGCGTACGATAATTTACCACTTCACCAAAGCGCTCCACTCTTCAGGTGCTGTAGGTATATTGTCCTCAAAGTTACGGCCATATTTTCAAAATGATGAAAAAATGACTTGCTCAACCATTTTCACCTTATTTTCAATAGGAATTGATGTGCTTATATTATCCCTGCACTTTCTAGAAAAAAGAGGATTATATGATCCTGTCAACGTGTTTATCGATCTGTCTGTAACCCCACTCCAGACCTCCTAGTAAATCCCGCATAAAGGGGGAGAAACAGTATCCCTTGATGCCTTGTCATGGATTATTTGTTTTTTTGTCGCATAGTCCATTACTGTGCATGAACAGACAATAAATCAAGCCAAGTTTGCTGTTTTCATTTGTTCCTTGTTCCCAAAGGGTCTCTTGATACAGAACACATTTAAACCAAATTTAATTGTGTTATTTCTGCTAGCATCTGACACAAATCTGTTTTAAGGGACTTATCATAATTACCCTAAATATTAGGATCTAGAAAGGCCTGATAAAACAGTGTAGACACAAATCAGATGCCACATTATGTGGCATCTGATTAGGTCTACAGTGTTTGCCACTCAACAAGTAACCAAATCATCACGAAAACATGCCTACATAATTTTGACCCCCTTAAACCCCACTTTTATATAGTAAAACTGGGGTTTACAGGGATATACATTATTTTTTCTTATTTTGCTAAAAAACATAGATTATGGTTACTCGTTAGAACTGCCTGGCTGAGGCAGTTCTAATGAGTACCCACAATCTATGTTTGAGCAGGAATATGAAAAATATCAGAGTTTTTTTATCTGAAATTTTTCCTTTGGGTTGTAAAATTTTCAGCATATTTCAGGGGTCAGGCTACAGGGGGACTGGGGCCAAATAGTCACCCCTGAGGGCTTTAAGTCTCCCTGGGTAGTCCTTAGGGCGACAAAAACTTCACCCTGTTCTTTTTGCAACTTTTGAAAAACCCTGGAAACCCATAATTCCATTCACCTAAAGTTGAACAATCCCACTATCATTTTTTATTTCAAGAATGGTTTTATGTGCATATATTTTATACATTTGACTAAATACCTGTAAGAATTCCAAGATTAAAGGAAATAAATATCACATCCTTAAATTCTACACTCTTCAGAATATGTAGGGGGTGTCTAGGGCATGATCTCATAACTCCGTTCACTCAAATTTCTTTGTTTATCAAAGGCAACCTGATTCATTCTATGCATATTTTATATAATGAGCATTTAATTTAGACTATAACTGTTCTAAACTGTTGATACTATTTGTATTCATTCACCTGCTTGTCATTTGTTAGTGATTTTTTGGGGGTACCCCCTAAATATTTAGCATTTTGTGACAAATTTTGATTTTTTAGCATAAAATTGTAAGAGAAAACTGATTTTCTGAAAATCAGCTGTAGTGTTAGTTATTTCTTATTAATTTTGATGTGGCATAAGTTTAAGAAAGATTTGTTTTTATATTATTCTAAGCAGAAGGTGAACGGAGTTATGGGGGTGAATGGAATTATGAGAACTTTTCAGGAGAAATCAAGTAAAAATTGAGCAAACATACAAAGGTAAAATGCCTTTGAAAATAAGTTGTTAGATGTATCAGAAATGCCACAGAATAAAAGTCTGATGTGGTTTAACAAGTTTTGGAGGAAAACTGTTTGCCTACTAAGTGACCAAAAGATCATTTTTGTCAATGTCATTAGTTTTCGTGGGTGTCCGTTTTTTCATAAATGAACCATTTACGAGCTGAAAATGGGTTAGAAACAGCATTAAAATTTCTTTTTATCATTATGTTTATAGCTTATCAAGCCACAGGTCTTGATGTTTTGAGAAGATCAATTTCCAAAAAGATATGGGTCCACATATGATACATTTACCTTACTCATGTCTGTGTTTCTGTGAATCATTTGATTTGTTTAGAAGTAAGAATGAACAGGTCTTCAGTAAAAAAATTGTTTCCTTTGTTAACCCTTGTCATGCTAAACCAGGATATACCCTGCCTTTGTAAACAGTGCAGATCCAGATCAGTTGGAGTTGGCTTCTTCAGAAGCCAACTGATCTGGATCTGCACTGTTTGTCATTAAGTATGTGAATTTATAGCAACAATCTGGATCAAGCAATCTGATTGGCTGAAAATTAGAAGTGGGTGTGGCATCTTTATTTATTCAGCAGGACAAGGGTTAATTACAAAGACAATGTGGTAAAGCGAGTCAAGTGTCCTAAAGTGTCATGGTTTCAGTAAGATGATAGGTTAACCGAGTCTTGACTTCTCCCTCATCCTGTAAAACTTCTCCCTGTTTTTTCTGGAGGGAGAAGTCACTTCTCCCTAAATTTCTGAGCCAGCTTGACCCCTGATATTTGAATAGGCATGTTTTCGTTATGTGGGCATCAAATTTTAAGACAAGTATGGTAAGGAGTTCAGGTATCCAAATTTATACATGTATTTAAGCTAAAAATGGTAATATTTTTCTCACTTTTTTTCTGTTCTTACTGATTGGAAAGTCATATGCTACAAAAAAAATATTTTAGTAAATTAACATGTATTTGAATTTTTAAGATAAATATAGTGAACAAGGTTTACTAATACATGCATGTAGCTTTGAAAAGATGTTTTGTTTTTTACCAAAATATATGAATATATATTTTTTTAAGGAAAATGTGTTGTCGATACTCTTTAGATTTGCTGTTAAATTTTTGGCAGAAAGAAAAAATATGTTGTTGGACTGCTTATATATCGAGGGTTGAGCGCAAGACTATAGTAACTCAAACATATTTTTGAAACCCTTGTTTAGGGGCAACTTGGACCCATTTGTAAACAATGCAAATTTAGATGCCATTGCTCATACTAGCAATGGCACCTAAATTTTCATTGTTTACAGAAAGAAATGTTGTAATCTTCATAATGCCTTCATGGTGAGGAGATTAGGTTTGGGGAAAAACAACCATCTGACTTACGCTAGTCTTGCGCTGAACCCTCGATATGTTCGTAACTTTAGATAAGCAGGGGTATCAAAGTAATGCTTATCTTATTTCTCCACAAAAACATATGTTGTGCATACTCATTAGAAGCACTTTAATGAGGCATTTCTAATGAGTACCCTTAACCCTTTTCCTGCTGAATAAATTAAGATGCCAAGCCTACTTCTAATTTTCAGCCAATCAGATTACTTGATCCAGATTGTTGTAATAAATTTGCATACTTAATGGCAAACAGTGCAGATCCAGATCTGGATCTACACTGTTTGCAAAGGCAGGGTATATCCGGGCTCAGCAGGACAAGGGTTAACATATGTTTTTGTGGAGAAATAAAAAAAATATCAACATTTTTTGGTTGAAAAAAGTGCCTTATCTGGAGCTATGTACATTGAACATTTACAAATACTATGATGTGTAGGACAATGATAATTGCTTATTTTTATGTCTAATTTTAGGATGGTGGTGTATATATCACTACTGGTTGGAGCAAAGTTCCTGAGATCTGTGGGTGTATTTCTTGCCTACGACATCCTTAAGATAGTGCCTGTTGTTCTCTTTCTCTTTATCATCAAAGCTGGGTAAGCAGTAAACCCTTGAAGTGCCAATGACAACTACAGCAGATGGCGTTCTGACTTTTTTTTATTTTTATTTATCAGAGTAAATAAGACTTGACATTGTCAAGCCGACAATTCACATGAAATTTTAGTTCTTATTTTCTCTGAAAAAAAAAAAAAAAAAAAAAAGGAGACTGTTGTCTGCTGCAAATTTGCTTGGTACTTTAAGGATTTATAGGGCTCCTATTTAATTTTTACCTTTGCTACATGTATACAAGTATGGTTCCAGATTCTAAGGTGATAAATTTAGTGGTAATGTTTGTTACATGTATTTTTGTACCAAAATATATTTTGTGGATTTCATTTTTTGATGAATGGCCCAAGATAAATGCTATACCATGAAAAAGATAAATTCAGAAATGTTTGTGGTCATTTATTTCCATGATTTTTATGCTATGAGTATAAATTTTCTGTTTTATAAAATATATGGCTTGGTCTCAGGAGCACAACAATAATTATTGCGAAAACAAAAGCTTCTCCACAAAATAGCACTGCATGAAAATTTGTGGATTTTCAATAACTCTTAAGGTAAAATAACTGATAAGAAAAACATAACACCCTTACTCCTGGGAGCAAATGCTGTCCTTTTTAGAGTATCCCCCTTTTTAGCTCAGCTGAGCACGAAGTGCTCATGGTGAGCTATTGTGGTCAGTCAATGTCCGTTGTGCATCGTCCGTCGTGCGGCGTCTGTCGTGCGGCGTCAACAATTGCTTTAAAAGCCTACTCCTCCTACACCCCTGGGCCAATTGACTCGATACTTGGTAGGAAGCGTCAGGGTGACCTGTAGATCAAAAATAGTTAAAATCGTGCCGATGGGAAATCCAAGATGGCTGCCATCTTGAAAATCTATTTTTCGCTTCTTCTCCTGAACCGAAAGGCCAATTGACTCCAAACTTGCTAGGAAGCATCGGGGTGACTTGTAGATCAAAAATAGCTAAAATTGTGCCGATCAGAAATCCAAGATGGCCACCATCTTGAAAATCTATTTTTCGCTTCTTCTCCTGAACTGAAAGGCCAAATGCCTCCAAACTCGCTAGGAAGCATCAGGGTGACTTGTAGATCAAAAAGAGCGAAAATCATGCCGATTGGAAATCCAAGATGGCCACCATGGCAGTCATCTTGAAAATCTATTTTTTTGCTTCTTTTCCAGAACCATAAGGCCAATTGACTCCCAACTTGCTAGGAAGCATTTGGGTGACTTGTAGATCAAAAATAGCTAAAATCATGCCTATCGGAAATCCAAGATGGCCGCCATGGCAGCCATCTTGAAAATCTATTTTCCGCTTCTTCTCCTGAACCCAAAAGCCAATTGACTCCAAACATGGTAGGAAGCATTGGGGTGACTTGTAGATCAAAAAATGGCTGCCATGGCAGCCATCTTGAAAATCTTTTTTTTGCTTCTTCTCCTGAACCGAAAGGCCAATTGACTCCAAACTTGCTAGGAAGTATAGTTGTGACATGTATCACATCAAAAATAGCTAAAATTGTGCTGATCATAAATCCAAGATGGCCACCATGGTGGCCATCTTGAAAATCTATCTTTCGCTTCTTCTCCTAACCCTAAATGCCAATTGACTGAAAACTTGGTAGGAAGCATCGGGGTGACTTGTAGATCAAAAGTAGCCGGCCTCGGTGGCTCAGTTGGATGCGCCGTCCGACTGGAGACCAGGAGGTCGCGGGTTCAACCCCCGCCGAGGTTGGCAACATTCTTTCGTGGAGATTGATCATGAAATATTTTCTACAGTCATTCTCTCTCTTCCGCTGATTCAAGAAGGGCAGTTGTCAGTTTCTGGCGAAAGAATGTGCACAATACTGGTTAACCGCTTAGAGGACTAAGTCTGCCCAGTAAACGTGTGGTTAGGTAAACTGACCGTGCTCTACATGACCCCATTGGGTTGACTGGGCTGTAAAACCTCAATACAAACAAAGATCAAAAGTAGCTAAAATCGTTCAAATTGGAAATCCAAGGGCTGCCATGTTCGCCATCTTGAAAATCTATTTTTCTCTTCTTCTCCTGAGCCTATTGACTCCAAACTTTGTAGGCTTCATCAGGGTAACGTGTAGATCAAAAGTAGCTAAAATCATACTGATTGGAAATCCGAGATGGCCAACATGGTGGCCATCTTGAAAATCTTTTTTTCGCTTCTTCTCCTAAACCAAAATGCCAGTTGACTTGAAATTTGGTAGGAAGCATCAGGGTGACTTATAGATTGAAATTAGCTTAATCGTTCTGATTGGAAATCCAAAATGGCTGCCATGGCAGCCATCTTGAAAATCTGTTTTTCACTTCTTCTCCTGAACCAAAAGGCTTATTGACTTTAAACTAGGTAGGAAGCATCAGGGTGACCTGTAGATCAAAAATAGTTAAAATCATCCCTATCAGAAATCCAAGATGGCCACCATGACAGCCATCCTGAAAATCAATTTTTCGCTTTTTCTCCTGAACTGAAAGGCCATTTGAATCGAAACTTGGTAGGAAGCATTTGGGTGACTTGTAGATCTATAATAGCTTAAATTGTTTGATCGGAAATCCAAGATAGCCAAGTTCATTAAAAGCATCAAGGTGACTTGTAGATCAACAGTAGCTAAAATCATTCTGATTGGAAATCTAAGATGGCTGCCATCTTGTTTATGTTTATTATATTTCCCTGCTACTGTGCTGTTTTCATGTATAAAATCATAATTATTCAGAAACCAATTAAACAATTGCCTCCAAAATTCACATTGATCCTACTGTTGAAATGTGATTGAGAGTTTGTTCTAATGATCATGCTCCATTGACTGTCATGCCATATATAATATTCTTTTTCAAAATTAAGAACTGCTTGAAGGTTGATCTTTTCATTAGCTGCGATGACAGGACTGGAAAAATGTTGCATAACATCTGCATATCTGCAGTGGCTATGTCACTCAGGTGAGCGACCTGTGGCCCATGGGCCTCTTGTTTGAAAGAGTTCAGATACTATAAAAAGTACTACAGCAGGCCTCTGTAGCGTAGTGGATAGGAGAGTTGATGCTTAATCTATTAGGTTTCTCACCGCTGTGATTCGAGCATCAAAAAAAAAAAAAAAAAAATGTACTACAAAAGTTGTGTCCCTTTGAAAAATGGCAAAATCTGTGTTTCCATCCGCGTTAATCATAGCTCCAGATAAAAGGCATATCCAGATGAATATTTTTCTTATATTTCCATAAGAACATACATATGTTGTGGGTTCTCACTAGAAGCACCTCACTGATGCACTTCTAATGAGTGCCCAAAGCCGGCCTCGGTGGCTCAGTTAGATGCGCGTCCGACTGGAGACCAGGAGGTCGCGGGTTCGACCCTCACCGAGGTCGGCAACGTTCTTTCATGGAGGTTGATCATGAAATATTTTCTATGGTCATTCTCTCCCTTCCGCTGATTCAAGAGGGGCAGTTGTCAGTTTCTAGCGAAAGAATGTGCACAAAACTGGTTAACCACTTAGAGGACAAAGTCTGCCCAGTAAACGTGTGGTTAGGTAAAATGACCACGCTCGACATGACCCCATTAGATTGACTGGGCTGTAAAACCTCAACACAAAGAAACAGTGAGTGCCCAAACATATGTTGTCATGGACATACATATATAAGAAAAAATATCAATACTTTTTGGTGAAAAAAGTACCTTATCTGGAGCTGTAACTACATAAACATGAAACAACATAATAGGAGAGAAAACTTGAGAAATGAAAAGAATAATTTCTTTGGCTGCAGTGACTGACAGTAATGGGAAGCTATAATTTGTGAAGAGAACACAATAAGCAATGACGTTGGTTTATTCAGTAAGACATCTGCTGTTTGAGCCACATCAAGTGAAATGTGCCTTTATGCATAGCTCCTGATAAGAGTGGGTATCTTGAAAATATTTTTCTTATTCCTCCATGAAAATATATGTTGTAGGTACTCATTAGAAGCCCCTCAGATAGGCACTTCTAGTGAGTGCCCACAACATATGTTTTCCTGGAGAAAGAAGAAAAAAAAAAGTCAACATTTTTGGTAAGAAAAAAAATCCCATCTTATCTGGATTTTTGCTTCAGCTATATGGCAGATGAGCAAAATCAATTCATCCTGTCTCAAAAGAGCTTTTGCAATCATTGATATTTTCTACAATAACCAGTATTCTGTAAATGGACAGTGAAGCATCTGGTCAGTCTGCATACCATATTTGTCCTAAATATTGATATACTCATACTAAGTCTTGTAAAATTTGAATATGTCTATTTGACATCTACATTTATTAACCCTTGTCCTGCTGAACTCGGATATACCCTGCCTTTGCAAACAGTGTCGATCCAGATCAGTTGGCTTCTGAAAAAGCCAACTGATCTGGATCTGCACTGTTTGTCATTCTGTAAATGAATTTATATCAACAAACTGGATTAAGTAATCTGATTGGCTGAAAATTAGAAGTGGGCATGGCATCTTAATTTATTCAACAGACAATGGTTAATAATGTTTCAGCTCAAGCATTTCAAAATGTTGTCTGTTAATAGTTTAATCCAGTCCAATGAATAGCTTAATTTAATTTGACTGAATATTCCTTTCTAGAGCTGCCTTGCCACTTGTCTTTCTACAGAAGCCCTTTTCATCTGGGAAAAGAATCTCAAAACATCAGGTATGTATAACAGAAAAATAATCTAATGTCTTGAGGAAATATAATAACTTGTCATGTGCAGATGAAGATAGTATTTAGAGAATGTTTTCTATGTTTAAACCAAACGTATCTTATGGATACCAGTGAGTTCTACAAGATATGTTGTGGTGCAAAATAAACAAAACCTGTCTTGAATTATCAATAATCACCTTAATAATTATGACATATTTTGGATTTCAAATGCTGCTTAGCCAGAGCCATGCTACATAAGACATTTAAGTTACTGCTGTTCTCATGATGCTCTATTGCGCAGAGCCTTTATGATATTGTCACTTCATTTTCATCCCAAAATGATAATGAGAGAATAAAATTATACCATAATATTAAAACTTAAACATGACTAATGTATCTGTTGACAGGTTGAACCACATGTCTCTTCATTTGGTCCACTTGGGAGCAAATTCTTTTCTGTTCTCTAAGAAAAGTACAATAAAAATTAGAATGTTTTCTGCTACAATTTTGCTGAGTACTTTAACATTTACCTTTCTATGGGAAAATTCAGCAGACAGCAAATTGTTGATTTTTTTTCCCTTATTTTTCCCAGACAATAGCCTTTGACCTTTTGTGCAAATTAACCCATTGTAGTCGGGAGACCCCTAAAAGGGTAATTGGTAAACATTGCAGACCCAGATCAGATGCCACAGAACAAGGCATCTGATCAGGGTCTTCACTGTTTGTAAATAGTCTACCCATTTTTTTCTCTAGGAATATCTAAATCTCATAGCCAGACATACCTAAAATTGACATTGGACTATTCCAATATATAGTGTAGGTGAGTTCATTCAGTCTACAATGGGTTAAATCCTGCTGGAGGTGGAATTCAGCTCATGACTGTAATGTGCTTTATTGCACAGAGTCTTTCATTATAGCCCTTCCATCATCTTGTAAATAATGTTGATAGAGATGTAAAACAACAAACCACTATCATTACAATTTGCATAAGAGATCGAAGCATGTTTTCTGGGAAAAAAAATAAGAAAAAATTATTTCAAAATATCATCATCTGGAATTTTTATTTTTACTCAACATGCTAAACGCAAAGGGTTAACCCTTAAAGTGCCAATCACAACAATTATCGTCGCTTTGTCTTCTGCCTTTAAAAGTCATTGTTGCAAACAGTGTGGACCCAGATCAGACTGCTCCTTTAGGAGCAGTCTGATCTGGATCCACACTGTTTGCCTATATGCAAAATGTAAGTTTGAAAAGTTTGCAAGAAGATGCAGCAGACGACATAAGCAGACGACATTTTCAGATGCAGATTTTCTTGGCGCTTTAAGGATTACCAATAAGTACAAATTATTCTATTTTCAGTGGTTTAGAATTGCAAGACATGCCTTCTTTGGAGCGCTTCTTAGTTTGTTTTGGATGTTTGGTCTTTCACTCTGTGGTCCTTTAAGGTAATTCAGCTCTCTGTGTATTTATTCAGGTAGCTCAGTGACATTTGGCTGTTGTCTACTAATGTATAGCACATGTTGCCTTCTGCTTCAAGCTAGATTCTCATTATAAAAATTGAAATGAAGCCAGAGGGTGGTTTAGCTGGCATAATTAATGTCACGTGATGTCCTTGATGAAAGAATGTGCACAAGTACTGGTTAACTGCTTAGAGGACTAAGCCTGCCCAGGAAAAGTGGTTAGGTAAACTTATCAGCTCCCCATGACCTTAATAGCACTGACTGGGCCTTTAAATTCCAATTTAACCAAACAATGTGATGTTCTGGTCCATGTGTGAGTCAAATTGGCATATGGGCAGTGACATGCAAAAACATGTCTTCGGGCATATTGGACAACAAAGGTCTAGATCAGCTTGTGCATCCATGCAGTCAGATCAGGGCCTTCATTGTCAGCTAACAAGAATTATTAGATACTACAGAAGATATGAACATAGAGCAAAGGCCCGCATGATACTTTGCACATGCGCAGGATTTTGCGAAGTTGTGCATTTTGCAAATGTTTGAAGGCACTTTTTCACTTGATGCAGCCCATATCATCTGCACTTCTACTTTTGTGTTCTTACACACTATATAAACAATATCTGCATAACATGTTTGTTTGGCACTGCCTGTATGTGTCTCAGTTGCCTGGCAACGTTAAAAATCTGAAAACTGAACTGAACATGTTTGTTTCTCAAAAACATATACTGTTTAAGATACAATGAACAGCTGCTTGAAGTAATTTCCAAACAGCAGATAATATACATATATATATTTTTTTAATTTCATGATTGGACATTCTACATGTCCATAAATCTCCATTTTGGTAGAAATGAAATAAATTTGTCATTCTTTTCAAGTATAATTTTCTGGGCCCAGTTGTTCAAAGCATCGTTAGCTTAACAAGCTCATTAGTGGCGAAAATTTTAACTGTTCTAGTAAGTACAATATCTAATTCACAGGTATTTTTGCTGAAAAAATGTGAGTAGCTTTTGCATTTGCAAAAGCTACTCACATTTTTTCAGCAAAAATATTAGCATTTATGCCATATTTAATGATCAAAGTTTTAACGATACATTAACTAACAACATCGTTAGTTTTGAACAACTGGGCCCAGACCTTTAACACTCTGTAGGCTAAAGTAAATATGGAGAATCCCAGGAAAGGCCACAATTACAGGGCAAAGCCTTTCCAAGGCATCAGACAAAGATTGAATAACAAAAAGTGACATCATGGAATGCACTTCATTGAATAAACAAACGAAAAGAAACTGCAGGGGAAATGCCATCTTGGAATAGTCAATGGCTATTGTGGGGAAGAGGCACTTAAACCAGGTTTTACTGGTGCCAAACCTTGTTCTTACACCAAATTAGTGATATTTTTCTTATTTTACACAAAACTTAAGGTAAGACATTTCATTCAAACTGTAACCGGAGGGGATAGAGTGAAATATCAAACCTTATTTTCTGTAATGAATAAATAAGGCATGACATTTCATTCAAACTGTATCTCCAGAAGAGCCTGTTTGATTGAAATGTCAAGCTTTATTTTCAAGTCTGCTTTTGTTGAAAATAGAATATTGTTGTTGTTGTTTTTTTTCCATGAAAATATATATTGTCAGATCTCATTTGTACCATATAATGGTCGGCTTTTTTAACACCTACACAATAAATGTTTTCATGGATAAATGAGAAAAAAATACCGTATATTAATCCTAAGTATTCAGACAGACAGGTTTGAGAAACCAGTGTTGATCCAGATGAGATACAGCAGAATGTGACATCTGATTAGGGTATACATTGGTTGCAACTCATCCAGCACCTTGTTAGATAAATCAAATTATAGTAAAAATGGCTTTGGTTGTTTTAGGACAAGTGCCATAAAGTGTCCAAATTCATAGGGTAGATTGGGTGATAAATTGCCTTCATTCCTGGCCCGGAGGTTATAAAACTTTTTATGCTCAACTCAGCTGAGTTGAGCATGAAATAAGTTTTAAAAATTTGGTGGTATTTTAAGATTTGTAAACAAAACAAATTTCATGCTCAGCAGAGTTTAGCATGTGAGAAATTTTGATTTAAATTTTTCGATATTTTAAGATTTATAAGCAAAACAAATTTCATGCTCAGCTGAGTTGAGTATGAAAAAAGTTTCAAAATTTTGTTGGTATTTTAAGATTTATAAACAAAACAAATTTCATGCTTAGCTGAGTTGAGCATGAAAAAGTTTTGTAACCTTTGGGCCTGTTTATCCTTTTTTAGAACAATTTTGCTGTATGAACACAGTGACCTTGTAGTTATAGCCTGGGCAGGAGCTGTGTTTAGTGGTGGAGCACCTTCAAAGGTTTGTCTCTTTCTTCTTAATTTCTTTAACACGTAAAAATGCTGGGTAAAAATTTCAGCAGACAGCATTTTGAAATATCTTTCTTATATTTCCTCAGAAAGAAGGCTTTGACATTTCATCCAAATTGTCTAAATTTCTAAACCTATTTTGTAAGAAAAAATATCAGTTTTTTGTCTGCTGAATTTTCCCATAGAGTGATAAAGATTAAATAATTCAGACATGTTTTTGTAAGCTTAGATATGACATTCTCATTACATATCTATTCAAGTTTTAGATAAATGTTTTTATTCTTTCTCCACAAAAGTGTATGGACTTGGCTTTCATTTGTATTGCTTTTAAGTTGCACACAAGCTGTTTGTTAATTTCACATAAATCAGCCTTGCAGCATCTCTATAGCGAATTATATAGGTCCTTTCCAGATGGCATAGATATGCAGATTGATTTTGGTATGCGATGTTTGCAGTTGACATCAGATTCTTCCATTGTTGTCGAAGCAAAGTTTAATAATGCATGTCTGTATTCTTAATGTAGACAGAGCTCTAGATAAGAGGGGGTTTCAGGTGATATTTTCCTTATTAATGAAAACATGTTGTGGGTACTCATTAGAAGTGCCTTGATGAGCGCTTCTAATGAGTACCACAACATATGTTTTTGTGGAGAAACAAGAAAAATTTTGGTTATTTTTGGCTGAAAAAGCGCCTTATCTGGAGCTGTGATAAGAGTATGTAATGTTCACCATGCCTTAGCTTTATTAGCCATGGCAGTCATCATGCATAAAATTCATAAATTAGGATTATTTTCTGTGTTTAGAAACAAAACAGAATGCCAAAATATTGATGAGTGCAATTTTTGGAAACAACTGACAGTTACAGGTATTCCCAAAACTCAAGACAGACAGTATCCATAGACATGTACATAAGTGGAAAACATGTTGGGCTATTTTGCATTTCTCAGTTTCTCAAGCCCTAAATAGCATTGGTGTAAAACATGTTTCTTTCATTCACCAAATATATAATAGAAATTTTCCTGTATTTTTTCAGATGAGGGGAGCTTTATGTTTTCTTGTTGCTATGATTTCACTGCTTCTGTTTGACCATGATGAAAAATTAGGCCATCTAGGCCATCTAGGTGAACATGACTGTATCCTTTGATATATATATTTCATTTTGAATTATAGACAGGAAATATCTGTCATTATTCCTCTAACTTTGTGAAATGAGGATGCAACCATCTACCCATTCAAGCATCCTGTGAGTCCTTGTCTTTCAGTGGAGTTGTAGTTAGTCAGCTCTTCTATCAGGAATCACTTCATCCAGTGGGTAGCTACAAGAATTGTATAATTTTTGCTTGTCCACAAAAATGGTGATTTAGACCACAGAGGAAGAAAACCATATCTTTTGATAAAATATGTTTTCAGTCCAAAAGTATTGTTATTTTTCTTATTTATCCACAAAAACATATCTTGTGAGTACTCATTAGAAGCACCTCAGCAAGGTGCTTCTAATGAGTATTAACTGCTTAGAGGACTAAGCCTGCCCTGGAAAAAGTGTGGTTAGGTAAACTGACTGGTCTTGACATTACCCCAATGGGTTGACTGGGTCATAAAACCTCAACACAAACAAACAAACAAACCCACTCTTATCTAGACCTATGAAAAACTGATTGCATTATTGTTACTTCATCGGTAATGACCATTCTATGGTTTACAGACTGAATATTTTCACATATTTTTTTTTTCAGATCTTACTCACATGCTCACAGCTCCAAATAGGAGTGGGTATTCACATAATGTTTTTTTATTTCTCCACAAAAATGTATGGTATGGGTACTCATTAGAAGCACTTCCCTAACATAGGTTTTGGTGGCGTAATAAGAACAGTATCAGATTTTTTTATGTTGAAAAAAAAAATCACCTTGGCTGGAGCTATGTTTAGTCCATTTCTCAGGAATTACAAGAGAAATAACTGAAAGAAGCTTAATGCAACATGCAATGATGCTCACACTGCTCACACAGGTGATTCTTTAGAATTTTATCTTTATTGAGAAAATATTTATTTTTACAAGAAGTTGAAGTGTAGATAAAATAATTAGATGAACCAGCCATAATTATTTTGCATATGAAAGTTGGCCTATGTTGAAATGCAGGTGCATGCAATTTAATTTGCCCATATCTGGCACTGTTTTGTTGTAATGTTTATTGTTTTCCTTAATTCTGTTCAGCAAGCCATAAACATTATAATTTTTTGACCCATATATTCTACCATGTCATCAACTTTGTTGGATGGTCAGATCACAAGGTGAGAGATATTTTTATATACATATGAGCCAAAGCACAACAAAACCTACTACGAGGGATGTTCGAAATGAATTGCTTATTTCTATCTGGAGACTTCAAATTTCAAGTTAGCCCAAAAGTACTCATTTGATGCCCTCGAAGTACTCCCCGTGGCTAGAAATGCAAAGTTTCAGCCGATGTATCCACTTCTTGAAGGCGTCACCGTATGCTGATTTGGGCACAGTAATAAGGTACTGATGAATGGCAGATCCAAGTGCCTGTCGGGACTGGTATTTCCGCCCAGCAAGGAATGCTTTCAATTTCGGAAACAAAAAGAAATCACATGGGGCAAGGTCTGGGGAATACGAGGGGGGTGGGGGTGGTGGTGACGCAAAACAGTTAGTTTTTCTTTCTTTCTTAAAAAACGCCGTAACGATTGCGGAGGTATGAGCTGGGGCATTGTCATGTAGAAGACGGACACGTTTAAAACCAGTGGCAGGGCATCGTTTCTGATAATACTTTTTCAGTTTCTTCAGTACTACGTCTTTGTTGTACTTTCCGGTGATGCTTTTGCCCTTTTTCACTGGCACTTTTATTGCGACTCCTTCACCAGAGAAGAAGATTGCATACAAAACCTTCTTTGTACTCAAAGAACGTTTGGTAATTATTGGGCGTTTGCTGTGTTTAGTGGCCCAGATCTTATTGCTAACCTTTCTGACGGGCTCAAAATAATGGACCCAGGTTTCATCACCTGTGACGACATTGGCAAACTGCTTTTTGTTATTTTGGAAATATTTGAAGCAGCTTTTTGGCCACTTTAACCCGTTGCCTCTTTTGCTCGTCAGTCAACAGATGTGGCACCCATCTAGCAGAAATCTTTCTGACTTTCAAATGCTTCTTCAAAATAAGGTGAACCATTGATAGTGATATGCCTAACTTTCGTGCAATATCACGAACTGTAAATCTGGCATCTCCTTCAATGATTTCCTTTATTTTGGAAACAATTTCTTTACGAGATGCAGATTTTGGCCTACCTGATTTCGGTGCATTTTTGATGGACTCTACACCAGACTCAAATTTCTTTTTCCACCGCCAAACTGTGTCATAAGACACACAAGAAGGTCCAAAATCAGTAGAAATTTCAGTCATCAGCTTCTTCAAAGAACAACCAAGTTTTGAGCGAGCTTTGATGTAAGTCCGTATTTCATCTTTTTTGTTGACGCTTCTACCAACCATTTTTACTGCAGTGGTCAATGACTGCGTGTATTCAAATGTCTTACACTTAGTCTAACATGTACATTTATACACCATTGTGTAGATATTGAATAGCCCTATACAGGTATGTATTGGTTTTTATCGTGCCCCACGTGGATATCGAGCTAGAGGACAATAAGCAATTCATTTCGAACATCCCTCGTATAAGACGTGCGACCAGCAAAGACTCAGATCAGACTGCGCATCTGTGCAGTCTAATCAGAGTCTTCGCAGAGTGCATGTGCCTTCTACAGCCTCCAGGCTATCTAAGAGGGTTAAACGAGATCACTTGCCATACTGGGTTGATATACAGGCTAATCTGAGTATTTGCTGGTCACACAGGTCTTATTGTAGGTTTTGTCATGCACTGGCTCATATATCAGTTGCTCTAGGTGTAAAGCAATATAACATATGAGCTGCAATGTGATGTACACCCAGCCAAGACTCGGTCTGGTCAGAATCTTTGGTGCCTGCCTGAAGAAATCTTGCATCTATGGCTGGCCACACAGTGCACAGCAAAGACTGATCAGACTACCCAGATGCACAGGCTGATTTTCTGGTTGAAAACAATTCTTTACGGCTGTCTTGCAATAGTTATATTCAAATTATCTTTCTTACAAAGACAATTGAAACATCCTAGCAAAGTCCCCACCACCACCTTCAGGGCTTTCAAAACAGATGAGTTGCCTGGTGCCTCTGCAGTGGAGCTGCTACTAAAGGCAGGACTTACAGTTGTCATTCAAAAAGTCTGGTAACAGGTTACTGCATGACTGATATTTGTTGACTAGGATGTTATACATTTATTGACTATTGAGGCATTGGATATGACCTGATATCCACAAGAGAATACCAATATTGACAGAGGCGATAGCCAAGGTCAATATTCATTTTCAGTGGTGGATAGCTAATCATGTCCAACACCATAGAAGTCAACAATTGTTTTAGGTAATAGTTTGTCATTTCTATTGATGATTGTGGCAATAACAACCAAGGTCAGACACCATCAACACAAAAAAGCGCGCGACATCATCAAAACTTGATATCGATTGGCTTGCATATGAATGATGACACTTTTCTCATGCAAAATAGTCAGTATCACAAATTATTATATAGCTATAAATATTAAATGATTAAAATGTGCGATAAAAGCCTAGGAGCTAGCGTGCCAATATCACACGATATCGGCACACTCGATATTGCACACTTAGTCAGATGCCTTCTCATATTACCATTGCATTACGTTGCTTTTGATGACGTAGTAATGCAGTGACGTTGTGCCAAAACTTGTCACACACATTGGTAGAATTCACATTTTTGTTATTAAAACAGGGTTTTAAAGGTTAGAAACACTGGGAAATGAAATAAATATTCATAGCTATATAATAAAAGGGTTATTACACTGATATTGATGAATATTGTCCCTCAACGGGATATCTACGAACGCTCGCAAGCTCGCATCCTTCGATATCCCAACTCTCGAGATTATTCACCAATATCAGTGCAATAACCCTATAATATTGACTGGGCTGGAAGCACATTCAAGCCAGTGAAAGGCCATTTATTTATAGATCATATAATAATAAGCCTTATTTCAAATCAACATCCTAGCAATTGCAGTTTGGCATTTTCTTTCAAGACAGTGACAACGTAATTACAAAACATTTTCATGTTGAGAGGGATAAAACTAAAATATCTAGTTTAATGGGACTTTATACGCTTGGTAAATTTCTGCCAATTTGTACAAGGGAAACAACTTTTGTGACTTCTGTTTACTTTCGCATACACTAAGCCCCTTCTGAAAAAGAGTACTCTAATAGGAAAGAATTTGCACCCAAGGGGTGCAAATTCTTTCCTATTAGAGTAGACCCTTTTTCAGAAGGGAAGCAAACAGAAATTATCTCCCCTTGAAGGTGTATCAGTTACCCTTACATCATGATCCTTCCAATTACTGTTACAGGGAGGAGTAATGTTACTCTTCTTAACACTGTGTCTTCAAGCTGGTTATAACAGTGCTTCCAAGAAACTCTCAGTGGATGTTGGTGGTGCCAAAAGATTACATGCTCTTTCTACACTAGTACAAGCATTGATATTGGGACCATGGGCGTTGATTATATCAGCAACAGCTGAGAGTCAGGTAAGTAATTGATTGCTTTGGACATATTTAGAAAGTTTATGTAACCTTGGCACAATTAGAAATTTTGTTTAACAGTGGCACAATTAGAAATTTTATTTGACAGTGGCACAATTAGAAATTTTATTTAACGTGGGCTGATTTAGAAATTTTATTTAACCTTGGCTGTCTCTGCCTCTCTGGGCAAATTTAAATGATGATGATTTAATAATATTTTTCGTATTTGCTTGTTGTTTTTTTTCTTCAGAAAACAGGGTTTGGCATTGTCTCCAATTTACATGAAATGTTGAACTCTGTTTTCTGGGAAAATTAAGAAAAAATATTTCAATATGTTGTCTGCTGAAAATTTAACCAGGCATTCTTAGTGTCAGTAATTTAATCTTACCTTTTTCAGGTGTCTTCCTGGCTATATCTGCTGTTTCCATTGACCTTGATAGTATTTTTTGTGTTTATAATTGACTATTACATAGAAGCAGTGTCAGTCAATCATCTTCAGGCAACAAGAACTGCAGCTTACGGAGCTTACGCAATATTCACCAGTGCTTTCATTCTTGCCATTTTGTGGAACCATCCAATGACAGCAAAAATTACTACAATCAACAAGCTAAGGGATATAATTACAGAAGATCATGTATTGTCTTATGGAGTTATCTTTAGCTTAGGAAGCTTTATGCTAGGTATGTTTTGATATAAATTTATCTTCATTTGAGCCATGTCTAGAGAAGAGTGTTCATATTGAAGATACAGATCAGCATACACATTGGCAGAGTCATGATGTTTGTTGTCCACTCACAGGATTATTGGATAACTAGAATATATTAGCAGAAATGGCTATGATCTTCTGCACAGGTTGACCTGTGCCTTTAATGTTTGCATACCTTCTTTTCATGATGTAACAAGTAATTTTTTTTTCATAATTATATAATTTCTTTGCCTAACTTTCCCAGTGTAGCAAAGGGATGTAATGTTTTTTAATTTACTAAGGGAGACAAAATTATAGTTCTATTAATTCATTTGTTTCATACCTTCACATTAAAAACGCTTTCCCATGTGTTAATTTGAGCCAGTACAAAACCTATAACAAGACCTATGTGATCAGCAGAGACTCAGATCAGCTTGTACAGCCATCCAGTATGGCAAGGGTTCTCGTTTATTGCTCTTTGGATAGCTTGGAGGCTGTAGAAGGGACATGCGATCAGCAAACTCTTGACCAGATTGTGAGGATGCGCAGGCTGATCTGAGTCTTTGCATGGGTGGTCGGGTGGTGCGAAGTTGTCATGTATCTTATGTCACCGGGGCGTCCAGCTGATATTGGCTTACAGTTGGGCAAGGCCTGCTATCCTTGTAGCAGGTAAGGGTAGGGAGGTGATGTTTTTATTTCTTCTGTTTCTTCACTTTCATTCCTGTTCCTCTTTCTTCCCTGTCCCTCTCTTTCATCTCTTCTGCTATCTCTTCTGTCTCTTTTGTCCCTTTCTCTGGGAGACGACACAAAATGACCACAAGGGTTGACGTGTCGTTAAACCCCAACACAATCAATCAATCAAAATCTGAGTCTTTGCTGGTCTCACAAGTCACATTGTAGGTTTTGTCATGCACTGGCTCATTTGTTTTTGATGTGATATAGCTTTTTTGTGTGTCAAAGCACCATAAAACCCAATTCAGTCTTTAGCTTAAACTAGCTGCAAATTGTGGTTAGCAGATACAGATGAGTGTCCGTAGGTTAACAGGTGTAATAGGTGACAAAAAAAAAGTAATTTTTCTGGCAAAATGCTTATCATTTTATTCAAAACAACTCTTAAAGGCTCCATATTCCTCAAAAATAGACACCTTTTACCCAAGAAAGGTTTAATAAATTGATATATGGTATAACTACGATCATAAAATGTGGCATCTGACAGCCTGTAAAATTTCATTTAGGCCTAAAAAAAAATAATATGTGTTTCAGGTTACATGGAATTTTAAAATAGGGATGGTAGGTTAGAAAATATTTTTATTTTGTTAAAGGTTTTTATATGGGGTAAATAGGAAAACAGTTTGGCAGAACAGGGAAATCCTCACATAATCCTTAAAAAACTTAAGGGTTGTTGGTGAAAAATTAGGCATGGCTGGGTAACCTGAAACACACACTTTTTTATTTTAGGCCTTATCTTTCGTTTTTGAACAGGATCAAAAATGAAATGATTTGTAATCGTATCTCTGAATTAATGTTGGCATAGACCCCTTTCAGAAGGGGGAAAAAAGGAAGTCACAAAAGTTGTCTCCCTTGTAAATCAGTGGCGGAAAAAAGTGTGAAAGTGTCCAGTACCTTTGAGCAAGTAGCTCTGAGACGACTGCATGGATGTGTCTTTGCTGTCTCCATATGTGCCAAAAAACACCTTTGCTGTTGTAAAGAATCCTTAATGGACAGAATGATATGTAAGAAAGGCATTGTTTTGTTATTATTTCCTCACAGAACATGTTTTGGATATTTGTTAGAATTGCCTCACTGAGGCAGTTCTAACAAATATCCAAAATTATGTTTCTTTAAAGTATTAAATACAATATTCTTGCATGATTTGTGACTAATTGTTGCCTCTTAAGCGATGGTTTTGTGACAGTGAAATTGTCATTGTAACAAATTTTGTCGTTGTATCGAGTGTCGGTATAAAGAGGGTTGTCTGTAAAATGTAAAAATAAATTCCCAGAGAATTATTTCTTTGTTTCAGCTACCAAAATATTACTGAGTCCAGAAGGTACCAACCGAGGTAAATTCATAGGTTATTCCCCGGCTGGTATCCCACTTTATACATTTACTGGAGATATGCTTCACAAGACATCTCAGTCAGCCTTACTGATGATGAAGAATGGTCTACGACAGATACTGGAAGAGTCAGACTCCAGAAGGATCTTCTATTTCCTCTGCATAAACCTGGTATACCATATTTACCCTAAATGTTTCATAGCTCCAGATATGAGGAATATCCAGATAAATATTTTTTCTCATTAGAATGGTCTCAAGTGAGTACCCACAATGCAAAAGTAATTTATGATGTTTATATTGTTTTTCCTTACAAGATAATTCAAATGAAATAACTATACCAATTTTTTTGTGAAAAAAAAAAAAAAATTTAATGCCTGCTCCTCATGTTTCTTCTTTCAAGAAATAAGGAAATTCGCTGTGATAAGATTAAACCATATGCATATGGAAAAAGATCAAATGCATATGATAATTAGAGTTTATTTGGTTGTTTTGATGGATTGCGGAGAAATAATACCCTAGTGTTCTAAGGCTTGCGTGTAAAAAACGAGTGAGGGAAACTTATTTTTCAGTAATCAATCAAAATGACAAAATAAACTGTTTATTACATTTACATTCATGTTTTACCTTTGAATTTTTACATTCAGCTGTTATGATTTCCTCCCAAAATAGTTCCAGTCAGTGTATGAATTTCAGGAGGCAGGGTTTAGTTTGAAAATCAGTCGCCATCTTGTTTTCACTTTAAGGCAAAAATCATCCTGTGCTTGAAATACATACACAACAATGTCACGAAAGTAAAACTTAATTATCAAAAAAAAATCATACTTTATGATGTGAAAATTGCAGTTTGATTTCCATGATTTCATCACATTTTCCGCAAAACGTCAACTATTGTAATTGTTGTTACCAACAACGTAAGCAATGTTGCCTAGCGATTATGACGTCAAAACGTTCGAAATGAAATAATTCACCAGGTGAATTATCGATTATAATTCACTAACAAATCTCAGTAAATCACTGCTGAAAATGTAATAAATATTGATCCACATCAGTCTGTGCATCTATTATATGATTTTTTAAAGGTGATAATGTTTTTGTTTACTGTTTTAGATAAAATCTCATAACCATAACACATTAGGTTCTTTTATTACCTCTATATTAATTTTTCAGATGTTTACATTTGTGGAGCTGGTATACGGTGTATGGACCAACAGTTTGGGGCTAATATCTGATGGTTTTCACATGTTGTTTGATTGTTCTGCTCTCGTCATGGGGTTATACGCTGCTGTTATGACAAGATGGAAAGCAACTAGAGTGTTTTCATATGGGTAAGATATAGCTGATTTTCACTTTCTCATAGTTCCTGGTAAGGTAAAAATATTGATTTTTCACAAAAACATGTCTTGTGGGTACTCTCTACTGGAGTTATCTCACTGAGACAGTTTCAGTAAGTACCCACAAGGCACATTTGGTACAAGAATGACAAACAATATCCTTCTGGATAATCTCTTTATTTGGACCTATAACTTGTGTAGCACTGATGTCCATTGATATCCAGAAAACAAAAGTGTAATTCATGTGAAGAAAAATGTTGGCACAGAGTGATCATACATACTTCTGTTCATTTCTTCAGATGAGTAATGCATCCAAATAAATACATTTTTTCTAGTTTCTTCTCCTACCTACTCATTAGAAATACAGATGATTCTGATGAATACCTAGAAGGTGTTTTTATGGAGAAATAAAACAAATATTCAGTTTTTCACAAAAAACATAAATGTTCATGAAAAAAAAAAGTAAAACCAAATAGGATTCTGATCAGGCTCTACACTGTTTGCTACTCCAGCAAAGCAACAGCTAATAAAATGAACTTGTTAGGGGAATTGATACATTTTCAAAGGAGGCAGCTGTCAGAACTGTTTCCTCCCCTTTAAAAAAAGGATCAGCTCTAAAATAAAAGAGTTTGCTCCTCTTGGAAGCATTTTTTTTTCCTTTTTAGTAAGTACCGTTTCAAAAGGGTGACGGTGTACATGAAAGCAAACAGGAAGTCACAAAAGTTGTATCTTTTGTCAACAAATGTACCAAGCCCGAGGTTAAAAACTTTTTTCATGCTCAGCTCAACAGTAGTTGGCATTTTCATATTTATTATGAGAATTTTTTATGTTCAGCTATGTGTAGCAAGAAAGAATTTGCAATTGTTAGTAATTTGAGATTTATTTGCAGGACAAATTTTATGCTCAGCTGAGTTGAGCATGAAAATCATTTTATAACCTGGGGGCCTTTGCATATCTTCATCTTGATATCTAAATATATGTTGTTAATACAGTACATCTGAGCAAACAGTTTGGATCCAGGCCTTGAGGTTATAAAACTTTTTTTCATGCTCAACTCAGCTGAGCATAAAATTTGTCCTGCTAGTAAATCTCAAACTACTAACAATGCCAAATTCTTTCTTGCTAATCATAGCTGAACATGAACATTTCTCTGCTAATAAATATGAAAATGCCAACTATTGTTGGCATTTTCAAATTTATTAGCAGAGAAAACTTTTTTTTTGTGCTCATCTCAGCTTAGCATGAAAATTTCTCTGCTAATAAATATGAAAATACCAACTATTGTTGGCATTTTCATATTTATAGAAAATTTCATGTTCAGCTGAGTTGAGCACATAAAAAAGTTATATAGCCTCGGGGCCAGATCAACTGAAGCAGACCTCAAGGTCTGATCAATGTCTACTTCGATGCCACTCATGCAGCAGTTTTAGACATATAGACAGGTAGTCAAATGTTAGAACAACTATAAGGAGTTCAGTAATCTGGGCCCAGTTGTTCAAAACTAACGATGTTGTTAGTTAATGTACCGTTAAAACTTTGATCATCAAATATGGCTTATACCTTAATATTTTTGGTGAAAAAAATGTGAGAAGCTTTTGCATTTGCAAAAGCTACTCACATTTTTTCAGCAAAAATACTGTAAATTAGATATTGTACTTACTAGAACAGTTAACATTTTGACCACTAACAAGCTCTTTAAGCTAACGATGCTTTGAATAACTGGGCCCTGGATGTTTAGGGGAAATACAGTATGTGTTTTCCTCTTTCCACATTTCACTACAAGTATATCATACACTTTTGTGTGATCTTAGTTTTACATATTTCTGTTAAAGGCAATTTTTTTTCAACAAAACAAAAGTGTTGATATTTTTCTTATTTCTCCATGAAAGCATATGTGCACCTCAGCAAGATGCTTATAGTGAGTAGACATCAAATTTTCATGCAGAAATAAGAAACATATTTTTTTGCATTCTCTTGTCTAATTCAAGGATTTTAGTTCACTTTTAGGTGAGAAAAAAACCCAAAAAAACACAGTATTTTTGCAGTCATTTCAGAAATTGTATTCTGTAGTAAACTTAGGCTGTTCAAAACAGGTCGTTTATTGTATCTTTTTTTTTTCAGTTTTGACAGAGTAGAGGTGCTATCAGGCTTTATAAATGGACTGTTTCTAGTCGTTATTGGCACTTTTGTGTTTACTGAATCCTTACATAGATTAGTCGATCCTCCAGAAATAGACACAAACAGATTACTGGTATGTACATTTAACATAGCTCCAAACATGCATTTTTTTGTTTTTGTTTTCAATGAAAAAATTTTGATATTTTTCTTATTTCTCCATGAAAACATGTTATAGGTACTCATTAGAAGTGCCTCATTGAGGCACTCCTAATGAGTACCCACAACATGTTTTCGTGGAGAAATAAGAAAGCTGTTTACCCGATACCCCCTCTTATCTACAACTATGGTAAAATAACACATGATGTGAGTTTATGTATTTATATTGTGTGTTAGGAAGTGAGTGGCGTGTGGAAGTCAGGGAAGTATATTAGAGGTGGAAGCAGTAATATCATGAAAGGAAACAGTAAAGACATGCACTAGTTTGTGCAGTCTGATCAGGAGCCTGATTGTTTGCCAATATAATTGGTGAATATTTTTAGAACATCTGTAGTAGCCAGTGAAGACCATGACCAGACTGGAGCCTTGGTGGCTGATTGAAATTAACCAGTTCTTGACAACTTACTCTCATCTAATATTATCACTCATTGCAAGATTTGAAACACACATCACGAAAACATACCTATATAATTTTGACCCCCTTAAACCCCATGCTTATGTATTAAAACTGGGGTTTACAGGGATATACATTATTTTTCTTATTTCTGCTCAAAACATAGAGGCGGTTCTAACGAGTACCCACAATCTATGTTTTGAGCAGAAATATGAAAAAAATATCAGAGATTTTTATCTGAAAACTTTCAGTTTTTTGGTGGTGAAATTTTAAATAGGCGTGTTTTCATAATGAGCAGTGACAGGCTAGTGAGCTGAAATTGTGCATATTTGTATATGCTTAAAATCTGTTTGCTTGACACAGCCAGTTTGGGAAATACTGGTTTATCAGCAGTGGCAACATGTTTCTGTTCTTCTTACAGGTTGTTTCTGTGCTTGGTCTGTTGGTTAACTTGATAGGAATATTTGCCTTCAAAGGGGCACATGGGCATAGTCATGGTGGGGGACAGGGTCATAGTCATGGAGGTCAAGGTCATTCACATGGAGGTCATGGCCATTCACATGGTGAAGAGCAGCATTATGCTCACAATACCAATATGGAAGGTATGTAGATTTTAATCCTTAAAGTACCATTCAAAGTGCAGATGGCATTATAAAATCATTGTTCACAGAAAATAAGTCTTGACATTTCATGTGCATTTGGCAGACAGTAGACAACTTAGCACTGATAAATCTTTGCTAATCAAAAAACTTTAGCTATAAACAATTATGCATTTCACCAGTTTAATTTGCTGATTGTAGCAACAGGAAAAAAGTAACATTGTTTGCCATTAAAACATCCCATACTGGCCATTTGGGGAGTTCTATTCTTAGAAAAATGACAAACACTAATGTGAGGCTGAACAAGTGAGCACAAACCATTTTACATATCTGGAACTGCTCCGTTCAAGGAAGCTGATAAAATGCAGTAGAGTAAATCAAAGGAAAATATTAAAATTGTCCTTCAGATATTAACTTTGTCATGTGGAATCTAGGTAACTGTTGCTTGAAAAATAACCATTGTGAGAAGCAAGTTATCAAAGCCAGCTGGACAACAAACCAATTCTATTAATATCAGCTGTGTAGTAACACAGTAGTGCATTGATATGTTTGATTATGAGGTGTTATTACAAAAACATGCCTATTCTTATATACTGAAAATTTTACCACCAAAAAATGAAAATTTTCAGATAAAAATTCTGATATTTTTCATATTTCTGCTCAAAACATAGAGGCGGTTCTTTTTTTGTTATTTAATATTTATTTTCAAATATTCACAATACACAACATATTTCATTGTTTACAAATAGTAAGTATTTCAAAGCAAATGTATACATAGTTTACATGGTACACATACATAGACATGTTTCTTGTTCTTTGACAACACAATAGTTAATCAATCATATCACTTATATAATTCATAGCATATATTTTTTTTACATATATGTATGTATTATGGATACTTGGAAACATTTAAGATTTTAGAGGGTTGTTACACACACACAGACACATGCACACGCATACACACACGCACACACACACACACACACTCACACACACACACGCGGAAAAAAAAAAAAATGTACCAGCTATATATGATAATGACACAATAATATTGAAATTTTTGTGCTACCTTCCCGATTATCGAACTAATGCAGGTTTCTTAAATTTATTTAATTTAAAAATTCTCAAAATTTCTCCATATTTGTTCAAACTGGGCAAGCTTGTCTTTTATAAAGTAGATTTCCTTTTCAAGTTTTATTCTGTTTCTTAGGTATGGCTTAAATTGATTTATAGTTGGTATTGTTTTTGTACATTTTCCCCTGTATATAAAATATTTTCCAAGTAATATAAGAAAATTTTTTAATTTGATTTCTGGTTTTCCGATTGAAAAAGTTAAACCAAAACTTACAGTATATAAAGTAAGATTTACTTCAATATTATGTTCTGTTAGAAAGTCGGAAAATTTCGCCCAGAATGTTTGTATATGTATGCACTGCCAAAATAGATGATCTGTTGTTTCTATCTCCATGTTACAAAATTCGCAAAGTGCTGAATCTGCTATATTACATTTTAGTAAGAATTTGTTTGTAGGTATAATGCGCATAATGTATTTGTATTGGAAGTTTATAAGCTTTATATCTTTTGTAGCCGTCCGTGTATTTGTATATATCCTCTTCCAATTTAGGTTTTCATTGTCAAATTTTGTGTTCCATTTTTGTTCTGCTTTATTGTTCGGGGTCTGCTTGTTCAAAATATACTGATAGATATATCTATTCGTTTGTTCTGTTTTTACTATTTGACTTATGAGTATTGGCTTCATAGGCATATCTAAAGGTTCTTGTTTTATCATTGTTTTCCACGTATTAGGTATACTGTGAGGCAGGGTTAAGTATTTTAGGAAATCGCTGTTGGGTAAATCGTATTTTGCTTTTAAACTAGTAAAATCCAAAACACTTTTGTCTGTGATGTTCACTATGTCTTTCATATATACTATACCTTTGTTGTGCCAATCACTGTAAAATATTGTATTATTATCTGCTTTTATGTTTGTGTTGTTCCATAAGACTTCGTTTCCACAGTTACAAATAGTTGACCTTGAGTTTTCAATACACCATTCTATCAAGATTTCCTTGAAAAAATTATTTGTTATATTGAGATTTTCTGCGTCACTTTTGGAAAGGTTACACTCAAAGAACAATTTCCCGCCATATTTTTTGAGTTTGGACAAATAGATTTGGCTAAGCATGCTTGTTTCAGTGTTTGGATTATTCTTTTAATCCAACTGATTTTTAGTGCCTTTATAAACGTTTTTATATCTATCATTTTTAGACCCCCCTTTCCATAGTCTTGTATCAGAATTTCTCGTTTGATTTTATCCGGTTTCCCGTCCCAGATAAATTTATACATTATGGTCTCTATTCTTTTAATTGTGTCTGCTGGTGGACTTTGCAACGAGGATAGAACATAAATTAGTTTTGGTAGTGCAAAAGATTTTATTACTGTTATTTTTCCCATCAGTGTAAGTTTTCTATGCTGCCATTGTTTTAAACAGTTTTCAAAATTGTTTATTTTTGGTTCTAAGTTAACTTCAAAGATAGAGTCCTTATTTGTTGTAAACGTCATCCCAAGTGCCGTTGCTTGTGATGAATTCCATTGAAATTTACGATGTTTTAGGTATACTACTTCAGTTTTTCTCAGTGCACCAATGCGCAATACTTGACATTTTTTGGCGTTTAGTTTTAGTCCAGAGATATTCGCAAAATTATCTAGTATATAAATAAGTGTTTCAAATGATTTATAGGAACCGTCCAATATAAATGACGCATCATCTGCAAAAAGCGATCTTCTAAATTCTTTTCCAAAAAAATGTATACCTTTGAGATCCTCATTTGTGCTTATTTTATAGGACAGCAGTTCAATACAAATTATGAATAAATAGGTGGAAAGAGGACAACCTTGACGTACTCCACGATGGATAGAAAAGAAGTTTGACATATATCCATTATTTGCAACACAGCTTTTTACATCTGTGTAGAATAATTTTATCCACTTAGTGAAACTATTTCCAAAATTTAGGTGTTTTAAACATTTAAACATATATGCATGGTCTAGACTGTCAAATGCTTTTTCAAAGTCAGAAAAGAAAAGCAAACCAGGGTTATTTTGTTCTTCAGCTGTTTCTATAATATCGAAAAGAAGTCTGATGTTTTCTCCTATAAATCTTCCTTTTATGAATCCAGTTTGTGAGTTATCGACAATACTTGTTATTATTGGTTTGATTCGGTTAGCTATAGCTTTAGTTGCAATTTTATAATCCACATTAAGAAGACTGATTGGTCTCCAATTCTCAAGTTTTTCTATGTCTTTATTAGGTTTAGGGAGAAGTGTTATAACACCTTGTTTTTGTAATTCTGTTAAAGATCCATTTTTATAAGAATAGTTTATAGATCTAATGTAGAAATGTTTTATATCATTCCAGAATATCTTATAAAATTCAACAGTGAGGCCATCCGAGCCAGGGCTTTTTTGATTTTTCATATATTTAAGTGCTGTTTTACATTCAAGTTCTGTTAATAGACCATCACATGAATCTGCCTCTGTTTCACTTAGTTTGTTAATTGTGTTGTCGAAGAAGTCAAAAGCCGAGTCTTTGGTTTCTTTCTTTTCATATAAATTTTTATAAAACTCTTCAGTGGCTTTTAGAATCTTTGTTTGGTCTGTTAATATTTCGTTGTTGACTAAAAGTCTATTTATCAATTTTGTTTCAGATTTTTTCTTTTCTAAATTGGCAAAATATTTACTATTTCTTTCGCTATATTCTACTACAATTGCTTTTGATCTGAGAATCGAGCCATTTATTTTGTTTTCTATCAATGATTCAAGTTCACTTATTTTTTTATCCAAATTACTCTTAATGTTTTGTGAATTATCATTATTTAAAGAGTTTGTAAGATCAATTTTTAGTTTATTTATATCGTTAGACAGCCTGTTTTCTAATTCGTTATTTTCTTTTTTCTTTCTAGCAGCATATTTTATAGTTTCATTTCTTACAGTTCCTTTTATTAATTCCCACAGATTATTTGGATTAGCGTCAGCATTTATATTTGTAATGTCCTTAATACTAGTTTTTATAATTTCTTGATATTCAATATCTAACAACAAACTGTTATTTAACTTAAAATATCCTGGTCCCCGGGAATGTTGTGAAAGATCCAGCGTTACTAAGACTGGACAGTGATCCGATTTAAAACTTAAAAGATGGTCACAAGATACTACAAAATTTTTAACATTTTCAGAGACAAGGAAATAGTCTAGCCTGCTAAAAATTGGGGGTTTATGTGATGAGTGCCAAGTGTATTTTCTACTGTCTGGATACTTTTCTCGCCATATATCTATTAAATTATGGGTATCTATCATATGTTTTAACTTATTTCTGCATTGTTTGTGTGTATTAGTCCTACCATTATGCTTATCTAAGTTTTCATCTAATACTGTGTTAAAATCGCCATCTATTAAAATTGTTTTTTCATCATTTTCTTGTATGAACTTTTCTAATTTGCTGAATATATTTATATCGTCATTATTTGGACCATATATGTTAATTACAATGAGTTCGTTTTCATTTATCTTTATTTCAAGAGCTTGCAATCTACCACATATTATCTCAGTATAATTAAGTATATTGTACGATTCTTTTGAGTTAATTAATATTCCAACTCCCTCGCTATTATTGCTTGTACCACTGAAAAAAGCCTCTTTGCCCCATTCTTTTTGCCATGCATCATGTGTTCCTCCCCCTGAGTGTGTTTCTTGAAGTAAGCATACAGTGTAATTATTCCTTTTGACCCATTCGAAAATTTGCTCGCGTTTAGTTTTGTTGCCCAGACCGCGAACATTATAAGAACAAATCAGTGTATTCATTTCTTATTTTGATTTTGAATTTACTTAACATGAGCAGGAAGGTAGCTTTGGTGGAAAAAAAATAGCAAAGAATGAATGAAGAAATAAAGAAACCCATTTAACCATTACGATAGGGTGATAATTGATTAAATCGAAGAAAAGTTATTGGTAATGTACGAGTATGTATGTGGTGCAGCTTTCCTGATTCCCGTTCAGTTTGCTGACAGTGTTATGAATTCCACTTTTTTCGTTACCAAAATAGTGCAAAATATATTAACCTCATTGTTTGAAAGACTCGTTCCCGTTTTTTTTTTTGTTTTTTTTTATTATCCAAACGTTATTCTGCAATATTATGCCTGAGCATTTAAATGTATGGTTATCACGCAGTTCATCCAGGGACGTCCGGCGCGACTGGGAACATCAAGAATATTTTATCGAAAACCAAACTCTACTCCCCAGCCGCGCCGGTCCTCTCTGGATGCCCATTGTGGATCATGTATACAAAGTGTTGTTCGATATACACATTCAAAACTGACATAAATATTTAAGTTAAAACATAGACCAGTACGTGCTCCATTGAAAAGTATTTGTTATATAATACATGACTGTGTGGTACCAGTGGGTATATGATAAACGGGATCTTTAGACTTACGCTCGAGGTCATTTCATATGAAATTCCTGAAAAAACTATCGTAGGCTCATTTCATAAATTTCATATGAAATGAAACACTCATATGAGATCCTCTGTTCACACAACCAACACTATATCATTTTCATATTGTCAAAACGAGCACGCACTAAATCCAACATGCCTTTGAGACAAGAGCAGCAGTGCATATTTCGATGACTCTGCAGTCTTTATGTTTTGGTAAATCTTTTTTATCTTAAGCCGACATTTACTTTTTGAAGTTCAAAACTGACCAAGCATTTTGAACCCTGGTTTTTTCGCGGCACGGATATGCCACACCCTTTTGTCATGCTCGGCCGAGTGCATCAAACCGCATAATCGAACCTGCTTGCCCATACTACATCCTCCATCAAATAAGTAACATCTGAAGCATAAACACTCGAAAATATAAAGTATTAAATCGAACATTTCATACTATGCCCCATATCCGGCCGCACATGCAGCACATGTGACACATCCGCTCCGTATCTATCAAGGTCCACCCAAGCATCTGACTTATCGCATACACGGACACACATAGAGGCGGTTCTAACGGGTACCCACAATCTATGTTTTGAGCAAAAATAAGAAAAATAATGTATACCCCTGTAAACCCCAGTTTTACTATATAAAAGTGGGGTTTAAGGGGGTCAAAATTATATAGACATGTTTTCGTGATGCATATTATAAAGACAGTTGCACACTTCTGTTACTTTATATCAGTTTTTCGAAGTAAGTATATTTGATTTTGTATACTTTTTATCAGTTTTTTTTAAAGTACTAATATTTATTTTCAAATTTCAAACATGAATTATGAATAATTCAGCTATATGAATTTTCGGCTTTCAAGTAAATCTCATTTCTTGTTGGTTTTATCTTGCCAGTGCATTCATTTTTCACTATAAATTTCAAGATAATATTTGGGACAACAAACTTTCATGATAAATGTTTTTCAAGAGAAAGTTTCTCACATGGAAAGACTATTAGTTTACAGTAAATAAGAGTTTATTTACTTTTATAGTGGCAAGTTCTACATGTTCTTACTTCCTTAAAAGTGTTTTAAAATGAATGGAAAACTAGTTATTGTCCTGACCAGATTTTCCAAGTCTGTAGTCTGGGCATGCACAGTTCATACATACATACATAGATTTTGTCAGGATGTAATTCAAAAGCAATGTGTGTATGTTGTGTGATTTAATGCCACTTTCAGCAGGTTTTCAGTAATATCAGTTTCTGGATTTGAGAAAGCTCAACTGCTCTTTTTGCATTGCCCCCTCACTAAAATGTCATCTCAAACACTTCAAGTGCAAGGTGTTCCATGCACTCACATTATTCTGACACCTGTATGACTGGTCGCACACACCTGTATGCCTTCTATTGTGCATCAAGTGAAAGCACAGCAATTATATATTTTAGAACCTTTGGAATAGCTAAACTGGCAATTAAAACCATGATTTCAATGTAAACATGACAAAGTTTGAATTACAAGATATGAATTTCATTTTTTTTTTCTATTTTTTTTTTTATTTTTGATTTTATGGATGTTTTTATATTGGCAAATCACTCACAAACTTATTATAAAACCCTTCAATGTATTTGATTTTTGTGGATTTTATGGATATGTAATTGCCAGCAAATCTCTCATTAACCCATTGTAGACTGAATAGACTCTCCCACACTATATATTGGAAGAGTCCAATTTCAATTTTAGGTACATCCAGCGATGGGATTTAGATATTCCTAGAGAAAAATAGCTAAACTATTTGTAAACAGTGGAGACCCTGATCAGACGCCGCATACTGCGGCGTCTGATCTGGGTCTGCCCTGTTTGCCAATTACCCTTTTCGGGGTCTCCAGACTACAATGGGTTGATTTATCATAGTCTATTGGTGTTTAAACGCCATCAGCTCACTCACAAACTTCAGGCTTTATGATAAGTTTGTGAGCGAATTGCAGGAATTTTATACATCCATAGAAGCCACAAAAATCATATATGTTAGAAATTTTTCTTTTTCAGGTGTGTTCCTTCATGTATTGGCTGATACCCTCGGAAGTGTTGGTGTTATTATATCATCAATATTGATAGAGAATTTTGGCTGGAATATATCAGACCCTATATGTTCTATATTTATAGCCTCAATGATTCTCTTAAGTGTTCTGCCATTATTGAAAGAAACAGCATTAATTTTGTTGTTACGAACACCACTAGATATGGAAGATGATATAATTAATGCTTTAGAAAAGGTAAACAGGGTATTTATTCTAATTGTTGGGACACCTTGACTCCATATCATACTTATCCTAAAATTTGAGCTAATCCATTTTTGCCGGCCTCGGTGGCTCAGTTGGATACGCCGTCCGACTGGAGACCAGGAGGTCGCGGGTTCAACCCCCGCCGAGGTCGGCAACATTCTTTCCAGGAGATTGATCATGAAATATTTTCTACGGTCATTCTCTCCCTTCCGCTGATTCAAGAAGGGCAGTTGTCAGTTTCTGGCGAAAGAATGTGCACAATACTGGTTAACCGCTTAGAGGACTAAGCCTGCCCAGTAAATGTGTGGTTAGGTAAACTGACCGCGCTTGACATGACCCTATTGGGTTGACTGGGCCGTAAAACCTCAACACAAACAAACAAAAGCTAATCCATTTGATCCTTTATTGATCTGCCTGAAAACTATTCAAAAGAGTGCCAAACAGTGTAGACCCTGATCAGACGCCACAAAATGTGGCATCTGATCTGGTTCTACACTGTTTGCTCTGGCTTGTTGGTCCCAATACTTTGGGATATAATGGTAAAACAGTCATTCTGAAGGCATATGTGTATGACTGACATCACAAATAATGGCATTATTTATTAAAGAGTGTCTTATAGCAAACTTGATGATTTACTTTATTACCTTTAGATTTGACAGTGTATTTACCCTAAAATTTTAAACACCTTAACCTCTTACCACTCTTACCTTAAAACTAGTAGTGTTTTCAGAGAAAACAAATGTACCCCCACCGAATTTTCAGGTTTTTTTTACTGCTGTGACCTTGAAAATTAGGTCAAGGTCACCAAAATCTAATCAATTTTTTGTTATGTCCCAATTATATATCCATGAAAATTTGGTAAACATCCAACCATTGGTTCACAAGATATTATGCAGACTAGAAAGGGCCATGTCGACACTGAAAAATTTTCAGTTTTGCTTCTGCTGTAACCTTGAAAATTAGGTTAAGGTCACCAGTCTAATCAAAATTAGGTAGGAATCCAAGCAAAGGTTCACAAGATGTTATGCAAACAAAAAAGTCTCACACTGATGCCAACACACCAAAAACAATGTCCCCTCCAAGTAGGTGTGGGGACATTATAGAAGACTGTATGCCTATGCTTAAGTTAAATATTAATAAAGAGAGATCACTTAACATAAAATATGTTTTCCTTTTTTATCATTGGGACTGCTCTTAAAGGAAAGAATGTGCTCCCTTTGTGAGCAAATTCTTTCCCTTTAAGAGTAGCCCCATTTTGTAAGTGATAGTAGGGATATTTTTTTTTTTGTAAGTGATAGTAAGGATTTTTTTTTTTTTTTTTTTTTTTTTTTTTTTTTTTTTGAGATTTTTGTTTTGAGATTTTGCATGGGTGTGCATAAAAATAATTCAGTTTTTGCAATGCCATATTCTGTCATTTTGTAAGCAATACTAGGGACTGTTTTAGATTTTGCCAGGATGTGCATAAATCTAAAAGATTCTGGCTACACCACTGTAGACATCTCGCATCTTCCATTTCAGGTTGTGCATATAGAAGGTGTCATTGGTTACAAAGATCCACACTTCTGGTTTCACACCTCTAGTAAAACTATGGGATCATTACATTTACAAATAACACATAATGTTGTCGAGCAAAAACTAATATCACAGGTAATAGCTTAGTTCTCAGACCTGCCGTGACCCTTTCATTCCCGTAGATCAAAACAGATACTTTTGCAAATGGTATAGATCCTGATGAGAGGACTCATAATGAGCAGTCTCATCAGGATCTATATTGTTTGTTAGTCTTTTTTGATTCACAAGTATCATCCTTTTAGCAACGATCCATATGTTCAAATTTGAAGGTGGAAGAGTTTGTTTCTGAAACTCAGGTTTGAAAAGGTTAAATGCCACCTTTAAGAGCCCACCTCTCTTTACAGACCATGTGAAAATGTTAACAGGCTTAAACAGGCATATTGTAACCATTATTATCTATAATTAAGCTTTATTTACAGAAGCACCATAGCTAAGTAGTTAGAGTATTTGAAAACATCAGTGATATTGTACATAAGGTATATATAAGGGGAATGATTACATATAGTTTCATGGGATGTAACTAACAATTTGTTTTTGCCTTCTTAAAAGGGGTCTGCTAATTTGGGGAGCAAATTTTTTCCTCAGGAGACCTCTTCGGAAGGGACTTGATGTGCAGGAATATAGTTTCATGAGAGGTAACTAACAATGTTTTTGCCTTCCTTCTTTAAAGATGTCTACTAATTTGGGGAGCAAAGTCTTCTAATTTGGGGAACAAATTCTTTCCTCAGTAGACCTCTTCAGAAGGGACTTGATTTGAATATAGTTTCATGGGAGGTTACTAACAGTGTTGCCTTCCTTCCTAAAAGGGGTCTAAAGGCCTTGGTGGCTCAGTTAGATACGCGTCAGATTGGAGACCAGGAGGTCGCAGGTTCGACCTCCACCGAGGTGGGCAACATTCTTCCGCGGAGATTGATTATGAAATATTTTCTACGGTCATTCTCTCACTTCCGCTGATTCAAGAAGGGCAATTGTCAGTTTCTGGCGAAAAAATGTGCGCAATACTGGTTAACCGTTTAGAGGACCAATCCTGCCCAGTAAGCGTGTGGTTAGGTAAATTGACCGCGCTCAACATGACCCCATTGGGTTCAGTGGGCTGTAAAACCTCAACACAAACAAACAATAAAAGGGGTCTACTAATTTTGGGAGCAAATTCTTTCTGCAGTAGACTTGAGCAGAAGGGACTTGATGTGAATATAGTTTCATGGGAGGTAACTTTACATTTGCCTTCTTTATTAAAAGGGGTCTACTTATTTAGGGAGCAAATTCTTTCCTCAGTAGACCTCTTCAGAAGGGACGATGCGCAGGAAAGCACAAAAGCTGTCTTCTTTGTATAAAATGTTAGACAATATAACAAGTATATCTAGTTTCATTAAAATCATAGTTTATTAACTAACCCTAGTGCTGCTAACCCGGATATGCCCTGCCTTTGCAAACAGTGTAGACCCAGATCAGTTGGCTTCTGAAGAAGCCAACTGATCTGGATCTGCACTGTTTGTCATTAAGTATGTGAATTTTTATAAAAAACTTGGATCAAGTAATTGAATTGGCTGAAAATTAGAAGTGGGTGTGGCATGTTAATTTATTCAGCATGACAAGGGTTAAGCACGAAACACTTCTACCAGGATTTTATTTAAAGTAAAAAGTTTGGTGGATGGATTAGGTAGATTATTTAAAAACATTTCAACCAAACTGATTTGGGTAATCTTGATCTAATTTTCAATGTCACTGAACATTAAATTTTTCGATATGAAGTATGTGCTCTGGATATAACTTCTAATAAATTTGATCAGTTTTATGTGGTGAACTATTTGGAGATCTGTTTTCCTCAAAATGACATTTCTAGTTTATATATGAAAACCTAGACTCTGCTTGGTCTATGAATATCTTCCTGCTGGCAGGTATGGGCCTTATTGTAGTCTGAAGTCTAAAAGGGTAATTGGCAAACAGTACAGACCCAGATCAGATGCCACAGAATGCAGCATCTGATCAGTGTCTCCACTGTTTGCAAATAGTTTAGCCATTTTTCTCTAAGAATATCTTAATCTCATCGCTCCCCCACACTATTTAATGGAAGAGTCCAATCTAAATTGGACTCTTCCATTAAATAGTGTGTGGATTCAGTCTACAATGGTTTAAGTATATGCATATTTCATCCAGCCAGGCTTGTTAATACAGATGCCTTATATTTTCTACCCATTGCTCGAAATAAGATGCCTGTTTTTTTTTGCAACCAAAATTTATTGTTGATATTTTTCATATTTCCCCACAAAAACATGTTGTGGGCACTCATTAGAAGTGACTCACTGAAATACTTCTAATGAGCACCACATATTTTCATGGAGAAATAAGGAAAGGTATTGTACAATTATTGACTACTGAGGTATTGGATATGATGGAGTACCAATATTGACCAAGACAATAGCCGAGGTCTGTATTGGTATTCAGTGGTGGTTATCTGTCAAATCCAATACTTCAGTATTCAGCAATTGCTTTATTATATGGTTTGTCTTTTCTCTTGATAACTGTGGCGAAAACAGTCAAAAACAGACCCGATTAATATAAAAAGCGTGCGTAGACGTCGGCATCAAAACTGGCGACGTCACATAAAGTTGATATCTAGTTTTAGAAATTAATATACGTTGGAAGGTGCATGCAAGCCAGTGTATATCACAGTCTATGGACTGGGCTGAAGATGGCGCTGAGCCAATGAAAATCTATTTATAACTATAATAAATATGTGTTACACTTGTTTTCTGATCTTATTATTGTATATGTGTTTATTCTGTGCATGTGACTAAATGAGTCATAAAATATTTTAACCTTTAAAATGCCAAGAAAACCTGCATCTGAAAATGTCTGTTTGTCGTCTGCTGAATATTCTTGCAAACTTTTCAAACCTATTTTGGCATACAGGCAAACATTGTGGACCCAGATCAGACTGCTCCTAGAGGAGCAGTTTGATGAGGGTCCACAATGTGTGCAAAAAATGACTTTCAAAATCACAAGCAGATGACGAAGCAGATGACAATTGTTGTGATTGGCAGTTTAAGGGTTAACCAAATTAGAAAAAAATATTTACATGATATCCCTCTTATCTGGAGCTACATTTTTCTATTACATGTCATGTTTTCTCTTTCAGATATCATATATTTTCAAAGAAGCTGGCATCCATACAATGACATTTCAAGTAGAAAAAGAAGCATACTATCAACATTTATCGGGACTTGGCGCTGCCTGCAATGACAACTACCTAGATTTACAAGCTTTAAATTTTCACAAAAAATCTGCTGTGACTGCCATATAACAGAATCTCTTCAATTTAAAAACCTGGGCCCAGTTGTTCAAAACTAATGATGTCATTAGTCAGCATATCGTTAAAACTTTTATCATTAAATATGGTAAACACGCTAGTATTTTTGCTGAAAAAATGTGAGTAGCTTTTGCATCTGCAAAAGCTACTCACATTTTTTCAGCAAAAAATATTTGTAAATTAGATATTGTATTTACTAGAACAGTTAACATTTTGACCACTAACTAACTCATTAAGCTAATAATGCTTTGAACAACGGGACCCTGATTTATTTCACAGGAAATAAAAATGTACTTTATATGAACAGTCATAGCTTCAGGTAAGTGGGTATCAGGTAATTATTTTTCTTATTTCTCCATAAAAACATATGTTGTGGGTTCTCATTAGAAGCTGAGGCAGGTAGAGAAATAAGAAAAATATTGATACTTTTTGTTGAGAGAAAAAAGCACTTTATGTAGAGCTATGACAGTAATATATCACAGCCTGGTCCACGAGGTTATAATACTTTTTTCATTATCAACTCAGCTGAGCATGAAACTTGTCCTGCTAATAGTCTCAAATTACTAACAACTGCAAATTCTTTCTTGCTAAACATAGCTAAGCATAAAAATTTCTCTACTAAAATATATGAAAATGCCAACTATTGTTGGCATTTTCATATTTATTAGAAGAGAAAATTTCATGCTCAGCTGAGTTGAGCATGAAAAAATTTTTATAACCTTGGGGCCAGATTATCATAGCTCTAGACAAGGCTCCTTTTTTTCTGTTAAAAATATGAATAGTTTTCTTATTTTTTCTCTACAAAAACATAATGTGGGTACTTATTGAAACTGACTACCTCCCTGAGGCAATTCCAGTGAGAACCCACATTTCCATGGAGAAATATGAAAAGTGCCTTGTTACCTTACTTATCAAAAGCTGTGAATATTAGCAATCCAATCAGGGCAATAACTCTTGATTTAAAAGAATTATTGGATGCTCAGGACAACCACAAATTGGTTAAAATCAAACTGATCCCTCCGGATAAGGCTGTTTTGAAACCCAAAAAAAGTTGATAGTTTTTCTTATTCCTCCAAAAAACACATTTTAGTACTCTAAGAAATGCCTCACTGAGGCTTTTCTATTGACCATGTTTTCATGGAGAAGTAAGAAAAAACATTTAGTTGATCCTTCTTTTCTAGAGCCTTGCAAACTGCAAAGGCTTATCTTGTTCATCCTCATATTACCCTTGCACAAGGGCCATAATTGTATAATAGTGAAGGATCAGATTAGACTTACCAGATAAATCTAGACCTCAGTTGTTCTTCTTTGGGTTAAGGTCTGTGTTATTTTTTTCATGTTATTATTTAAAAGTGTTATTAATTTCATATGCCAGTCTCAGAGCTCTAGATAAAATGCTTTTTGTTTTCAAAAAAAAATAATCTTATTTGTCCACAAAGACATATGTTGTGAGTACTCATTAAAATTTTTCAACAGAGATGCTTCTATTGAATAGTTAGTTACAACATATATTTTCATGAACAAAGAGAAAAAAAATCTGGGTACCTTCCTTATCTGGAGCACTGCTGAGCCTGTAATAAAATAACATTCAGTCTAATAACCATACAGTAATATTTAAAGATTTGCATTTTAGGTAAAAAATCAGCAGAGGAACTTTCAAATTGTTCTTATTATTCCTCAAAATAGGGTTTGATATATATTTCATGCAAATCAAAATGGACAATCTGCATGAAATAACAAACACTAGGAAAAATTTCAGTCTGTCAGTTGCTAATTGACTTCTCCGTCAGAAGGCTATAACCACGCCCATGCGTAAATCCTTAGACAAACAATATCGTGATACCTGTATTTGTCAATGAAAACTGCATGTGTACCTGTATTTATCAATGAAAAAGTACATAGGTAATATTGCTTGTCTAAGCAATAACATTAACTGTTAACTGGTAAGCTATTTTGGTTGCGTCAGGTTTTGGTGTCATTTACTGGTCAGGTGATTTCACGGAGGACTCAATTGTAATAGCCATGCAGGTATACCTTAGTAAATTGTTTTTCTTCATGCTGTTTGCAGTAATATATATATTTTTAATCGTTATCCTGCTGAAAGCAACAAGTACTACTGCAACTGGTGCTAAATTTCCTTCAGATAGGATAATTATATCTCCTCCCCCACCCCCAGTTGCTACAACTGACAAATCTGAAACATTTGTTTTCAGGCTAGTTTACACCAATTGCTTCATTTCAAGATATATAATAGTGTAAACTACCTCTTGATTTGAATTAATGGTCTTTCAACATCTTGAAAAACAGCTTTGTACTATTTTTTGAGCTGATAAAGCTGTTGATAAGATGACAGTTGATGACTACAAGCAGCTGGAACAGAAATTTCCTGGGTCATGCTGTGCTTATTTACTTTCAATTACAGTTAGTAGTAAACAATGGCACCTGAATGGTTAAAAGCTGCTGTTGATAAATTGATTGAACTGTATCAGAATAGGCCAGTTTTATGGTAGAACAGTTTGAAGCTATACCATGACAAGAACAAGAGAGATTCAGCTTTAAATGAAATTTACTTATTATATTTTATTAATGATAAGTACGCTGGGTAAAATTTTCAGCAGACATTTTTGTAATATTTTTCTTATTTTTCAACGAAAATAGGATTTAACATTTCATGCAAATTTGAGACAATTTGCGTGGAATGTCAGATCCTGTTTTTGTTTGGAAACACATTTGAATATATAATCAAAAAACATGTAACATTTTCAGTCAAAAACAGACATTTGACAATGGATTAAAGAAAAATTCAAGAAAAATTGTGTAAGTGCAGACAAGATATTGGTCTTGGTTTAAATAAATTCAAATCAAGAAATATAATGGGTCTGAACTCGACTTGAATCATAGAATTTCCTATAATCAAATTCTATCTATATCTATGCTGCATCACCCCCTTGCGGGTATTATGTGCAGGTATTCTTCATACCTATAAGTTTGATAGTCTAAACGAGCCTTCAGAGTTCGGCCAGAGAAGTATTTATGAATGAATATTTCCTGAAAAATAGGCCTTCAGTGTCATTTCAGTTCTGTGAAAAAAAAGGGAAGAAAAAAAAAAAAGAAGTTGAAACCAGCCTATCTGTTGTCTGGTAATTCATAAAGAACTATGGTTATTTGATTGAATATTGTATTTTTGTTTAGTGGTAGCCTGTACATTTATTTAGTTAGTTAGTCACACTGGAGTTTAAAAACAGATTTTTGTTATATTTTTTGTGCCATGAAAAAATTACATATCAGCTTTTAACAGTGGATCACTGGGGAGTCTACACAATATTGTTGCAGGTTCTGTTTTTACCAAGTTTTTGTCCTTTGCTGTTTGTCCAGGTATCCATGCATAGGTTCATAAATGGCAACTGACAGTTGCTGAAATGTATCTCCAATTAAGCTTTGGGGGCAAGCTGTGTATTTAGGGTTTCACAAGCCTAAATTTATTAATACAAGCACAGTACTCCAGGTCAGCTGTGGCAAAAGTAGGTCTCCATGACCTAATATCAGAAATTTAGTCAAGTTTTGTATCTATAAAATAACTTAAAGAAAAACATTGGTCAGATTTTCTTTCCTTTTAAGGAACATTGGACATTCTAAGTTCTAGTGTATATGCAATTGTCTGTTTTGGGGATTTGGATCTTGTTGACATATCAGTTTTTCATAAACTGTAAAACCATAGCTTTAAATAAGACAGGGCATCAGGTAAATATTTTTCCTATTTCTTCACAAATACATATCGAGGGTTGAGCGCAAGACTAGCTAAGTCAGATGGTTGTTTTTCCCCAAACCTAATCTCCTCACCATGAAGGTGTTATGAAGATTACAACATTTCTTTCTGTAAACAATGAAAATTTAGGTGCCATTGCTCGTATGAGCAATGTCACCTAAATTTGCATTGTTTACAAATGGGTCCAAGTTGCCCGTAAACAAGGGTTTCAAAAACATGTTTGAGTTACCATAGTCTTGCGCTCAACCCTCGATATGCTGTGGGCACTCAGAAGTGCTTCTAATGAGTACCTGCAACATAAATTTTTTATGGAGAAATAAGAAAAATATCAATAGTTTTTGGTTAAAAAAAAAAAATCCATCTTATCTAGAGCTAGGCTGTAAAACACTTCTTTTATTCTTGAGCAGTTTAGTCTGGATCTACACTGCTAGGGCATACCTGGTCAAATATCTAGGATAAACACTTCACTATTGATGTATCAAAGGGCTAGATAAGGGAGTGTATCCTGTAAATATTTTTCTTATTTCTCCATGAAAACATATGTTGTGGGTACTCATTAGAAGCGCCTCGGTGAGGCGCTTCTAATGAGTACCACAACATATGTTTTCATGGAGAAATAAGAAAAATATCAATACTTTCGGATTGAAAAAAAAGTGCCTTAACTAGTGCTATGTGTAGATGTTGAAATCATAAGTAAAAGAAAAGCAATGCAAGTATTTAGCAAATATTTAATTCAAAACATTAAAAAACATGTTTTCAAATAAAAAAAAAAACAAAGTCTATGACATAACAGGAACCTTTGCAATGTATCTCACATGCAACCATACATACAACATTTGTTGACAGGCAAGCACCAGACCAGGTTAGGCAACTAGGTAACTACAACTTGGATAGGATTTTCCATTGCAGACCTGTTGGGTGTTTGGTTTTAGCATAAGTCCGAAAATACCTTCTTTCTTATATTATGTAGTACAGTATTCAGGCAGAAATCTAGACCAATGACTTTACCTTCTGACAAAACATTCTTTGTGTATCATTGGGAACAGAAATTTCATAATGATTCTAGTATCAAAAGAAATTGATTCTAGTTTAAAAAGAACTTGGGGGTTTACAAAATACACACATGCCTAAAACCGGGCTGTTTTAAAACAGACCATTTTTTAGAGACAAAGGTAAATGCTGCAATAATTTGTTGTGCCAGATGTATATTGTAAACCACATATTTGCATAGTTTGCAAATCTGTACGAGCCACGGCATGACGGAGAGTATCCTTGGGGCATAGATTCAGATCAGCAGTTGAAACTATCTGGTCCTTTGAGGGCCTTCACTCTATGTCTCGGTACTATGCTAAATGTCCTAAAATTTCAAACACTTTATTCCATACCTTTTTCCTTTTTTGACATTATAGCTGTTTCAATACCAAACCAAGTTGGTATATCATTTTGACTCAAATGACTCTCATGGGTTGAGGCTTCGTTAAATCTGAACTATCATCATCATCCATATTTTGTTTTTAGCTCACCTGAGCACAAAGTGCTCATGGTGAGCTATTGTGGTCAGTCAATGTCCGTCGTGCGGCGTCAACAATTGCTTTAAAAGCCTACTCCTCCTGCAGCCCTGGGCCAATTGATTTGATACTTGGTAGGAAGCACCGGGGTGACTTGTAGATCAAAAATAGCTAAAATCGTTCCGATCGGAAATCCAAGATGGCCGCCATCTTGAAAATCTATTTTTCGCTTCTTCTCCTGAACCGAAAGGCCAATTGACTCCAAACTTGCTAGGAACCATCGGGGTGACTTGTAGATCAAAAATAACTAAAATCGTGCCGATCGGAAATCTAAGATGGCCGCCATCTTGAAAATCTATTTTTTGCTTCTTCTCCTGAACCGAAAGGCCAGTTGACTCCAAACTTGCTAGGAAGCATCAGGGTGACTTGTAGATCAAAAATAACTAAAATCGTGCCGATCGGAAATCCAAGATGGCCGCCATGGCTGCCATCTTGAAAATCTGTTTTTTGCTTCTTCTCCTGAACGGAAAGGCCAATTGACCCCAAACTTGCTAGGAAGCATCAGGATGACTTGTAGATCAAAAATAGCTAAAATCTTGCTGATCCGAAATCCAAGATGGCTGCCATGGCCGCCATTTAGAAAATCTATTTTTCGCTTCTACTCCTAAACCCAAAAGCCAATTGACTCCAAACTTGGTAGGAGGCATTGGGGTGACTTATAGATCAAAAATAGCTAAAATCGTGCCTATCGGAAATCCAAGATGGCCACCATGGCAGCCATCTTGAAAATCTGTTTTTCGCTTCTTCTCCTGAACCGAAAGGCCAGTTGACTCCAAACTTGGTAGGAAGCATCGGGCTGACTTGTAGATCAAAAAATAGCTAAAATCGTGCCGATCGTAAAACCAGGATGGGCGCCATGGCAGCCATCTTGAAAATCTATTTTTCGCTTCTTCTCCTGAACCGAAAGGCCAGTTGACTCGAAACTTGGTAGGAAACATTTGGGTGACATGTAGATCAAAAATAGCTAAAATCATGCGGATTGTAAATCTATTTTTCGCTTCTTCTCCTAAACCCAAAAGTCACTTGACTCGAAACTTGGTAGGAAGCATCAGGGTGACTTGTAGATCAAATATAGCTAAAATCATTCTGATCAGAAATCCCAGATGGCCACCATGGCCGCCATCTTGAAAATCTATATTTAGCCTCTTCTCCTGCACCGAAAGGCCAATTGACTCCAAACGTAGGAGACATTGGGGTGACTTGTAGATCAAAAATAGCTAAAATTGTGCCAATCGGATATCCAAGATGGCCGCCATGGCAGCCATTTTGAAAATCTATTTTTCGCCTCTTCTCCTGAACTGAAAGACCAGTTGACTCGAAACGGTAGGAAGCATTGGGGTGACTCGTAGATCATAAAAAGCTAAAATCGTGCCGATCGTAAATCCAAGCTGGCTGCCATTTAGAGTTTGTTCAAATGATCACGCTCAATTGACTGGCATGCCGTATATCTTCTTCTTCAAAATAAAGAACTGCTTAAATGATGATCTTTTCATTAGTTGCGATGACAGGAATTGAAAAATGTGCATAACATCTGCATATCTGCAGTGGCTATGTCACTCAGGTGAGCGACCCGTGGCCCGTGGGCCTCTTGTTTCCCTAAATTTTGCCTTTTTTTCAGTTTTTATTAAAAATTTAGTGGAATGGCAAACAGTGTTAGAAGAATCACAAACAGTGTAGACCCTGATCAGACTGCTCATCAGTAGCAGTCTGATCTGGGTTTGCACATGCCATTTTTTTTCAGAAAAAGGTGTACAAAATTTTAGAACATTTACCATGAACTGTTTGTATTCTGCAAGTGGATAGGAGAGACCCCGATCAGACTGTGGCTGTACTGACCAATCTAGGTGTTTGCTGTGTGATTATGTACTGAAGATGCATTTTTCCATGGCATGGTTCATTCTTATATAATGCCAAATATTTTTCATGTTATTGAAGTCATTTCAAGTTGAAAAGAACTTGCATCAAATTTCACAGGATAATCTTATTAGCTAGTGTTATTTAAACACTTGTCATGCTGAATAAATTAAGATGCCACACCCACTTCTAATTTTCAGCCGATTTGATCCCTTGATCCAGATTGTTGATATAAATTAACATACTTAATTGGAAACTGTAGATCTAGATCAGTTGGCTTCTTCAGAAGCTAACTGATCTGGATCTACATTGTTTGCAAAGCCATGGTATATCTGGGTTCAGCAGGACAAGGGTTAACTTTTCCCACTTTACAAGCAATTTCAGGAGACAACAAACTGATAATTTTCTTATTTTTCCCAGAAAATAGGCTTTGACATTTCATGCAAATTGTCACCATAGGGGCAATTTGCATGAAAAATCAAAGCATATTTTCTGTGAAAAATAAGAAAAAACATTTCAAAATGTTGTCTGTTGAAATTTTTACCCACCATGTTTAGTGTTAAGCAGTAGTACACAGTCTCTCATCAAGTTGTGTATTGTTGATTTAGAACTTCCAGAAATCATGTCCAGAGACATAGACTGCAGACTAACAATTGATCTGGGATTGCTGGTTAAATGATCATGCTCTTTTAAACTTGATACAACTCATTTTTCACTCTGGTTACTGTAAATACCCTGTATATTTGGACACTTTAGTTTCTTATTGAACATTTCAAAATTTGAAGAAGCCCATTTGACTATATTGTAATATACTTGTATTTCAAAATGTATTGGATGCTTGGTAAACAGAACTGCAGTTTTATCTGGCTCTACACCCTTTGCACAGGCATGAATGTCAATATGCGAAAAAAGATAGGGTGGGTAGTTTGGATGCAGATTTTAACCGAGTTCCACTTGTTCAAATTTTCTGAAATTTTCACAATATTGTTATGGCACATCAACAATTTAAAGTTATTGAAGAAAAGCAAAAAACCATTTTTTAACAAACAATATAAAAATCCAATTTACTTCGGAAATTGCATAAGTCAGACATATTTTTGGCCATAAAATTAATTTTGCGGCAAATATTTGAAAACTAAGCACAGGAACAGAAAAGACAAATGATTTCTGATAAGACATGGTCAGTCCGATTTAAACGTGTTCATTTAGAATAAAACGCCGAGCAAAAAATGTCTTTCTAAAGGATGTCGAAAGGACAGTAGGGTATGTTTGCCCTAAGTATTCGAACAGACAGGTCTAAGCAAACAGTGTAGACCCAGATCAGAAGCTGGTGAATGCAGCTTCTGTTTAAGGTCCACACTGTTTACCACTCATTCAACATTTTAATATTTGAAGAAGCCTATATGACTACATTGTAATATACAGTTGACTCTCGTTATCTCGACCTCGCTTATCTCGAAGCGAAAATCTGGTCCCTGCTTAAACATGAAAATCTAACAACAGGTAAGAAAATATTGTGGAAAAGAGGAGAAATTGCTCCTAAGGAGCAATTTCTCCTCTTTCCCACAATATTTTTAATATATCTCTAACTTCAGGAGTCAATTACATACACGTTTGTTAAATGTGGTTGTTGGATTTATTTTTTCCTAAATTCTGCAAATCTGATATGTCGAGGTACGGATATCTCGAAGTATTTCAGAGAGTCCCTTGGAATGCGAGATAACGAGAGTCGACTGTACTTGTATGTCAAAATGTACTAGGTCCTTTGTAAACAGTACAAACTGCAGTTTAATCTGGTTCTACATTCTTTGCACAGGCATGAATGTCAATGTTCCAGTAATTAGGGTATGTTTTCCATAATTATTGGGACAGACCTAAGCAAACCATGTAGACTCAGAGCGGTAGCCGCTGAATGCAGCTTCTGATCAGTGTCCACACTGTTTGCCACTCATTCAACATTTTTAGACGCAAGTCTAATAGTAAAATGGACTTAGAAGTATGGTAAGGAGTTAAGGTGTCCAGATATTTAGGGAAAGTAGTTAATAATATATGACATTCATATCAGATCTGAGCTGCAAAGTGAGAAGTGTACCTTTTGACATGTTTCCAGGGAAACTTGGATTAGCCTGTTGATCTACAGTCAAAAAGCCTTGCATTGCTGGCTATCCAAAAAGTGGCCAGCAATGATTCTGATCAGACTGATCAGATGCAAGACTTCAAGTGGACAGTGAAAACTAATGAACAGGCCCTGAGGTTATAAAACTTTTTTCATGCTCAACTCAGCTGAGCATGAAATTTGTTTTGTATATAAATCTAAAAATACTGACAAAATTTTGAAACTTTTTATGCTCATCTCAGCTGAGCAAGCTCAGCTAAGTTGAGCATGAAAAGTTAATTTTTGGTATTTTTATGACCAAGTGAAATTTCATGCTGTTGAGTTGAGCATGAAAAAAGTTAATTTTGGTATTTTTATGACCAAGTGAAATTTCATGCTCAAGTTGAGCATGGAAAAAGTTTTATAACCTCGGGGCCAGACTGCATATGTGGAGGCTGATCTGAGTCTTCACTGGCACATCATCAGGTACATTTTTTCACATTGCAGCTCATTTGAAGAACAATAAATTTTCGTTGCATTAGATTTGTTACTTTCTTTTAAAACCATTAAGGAATGTGACCTGCAGGGCCTTAATGCAGGTGCAAAAAGCAAAGGGTCAGTTCAGCTTATGGAACTACACAAGCTAACCAGGGCTTTCATTCTACAGTATCATTTCCTCCAAGTAAACTGCATCAGAATGCCCTTATTTGCAGGCTGATCTAGGCCTTCCCTTTATGCTTAGACTTTTTCTCAAACTCATTCGCTGTGTGACACAGTCACCGGTTTGGCATTTGTCTATCTGTCTTTCCTACCATTTATTTGTTCATCCATTTATCTCTTCAATTTGTCTGTCTGTGAACACTTTGGAAAGTAGTCCTTATATCTGCTTCTATTGGGGCAAGTCACTTCAAACTTCATCAGTGCATGCATCCTGCCAATCTGTCAGCTGCCACTAAACCTGGTCACTGTGACCTACCTTTGCAAAAATCAACACTTGCATATGTTTGTTCAGGGTCAAATTCACATCTAGGCTTCTGTAGGTGTAAGCCCCTCTCAAACTTCATCAGAGCATACATTCCTACATCCCAGGTCACCTCCTAAAAACTAGGTCACTGAGACCTACTTTTATGAACAAGAGCACTGCCAGACAGGGCAATATACGCTGGTTTACCATTTTAAAATGGTACCCCATCTGTATAGGTTGACAAAGGCAAAAAATGTGTGGACTTTTTCAAATGTATGCTTATGTTGCCATTGTTAATGGTTATGACGTGAAGAAGGATGGTCTGAAAAAAATTAGTCAAAGGAAAGTAATTCAAAAAAGTGAGAAAGGGAGAGCAATCTTATTGTAGGTGAGAGATTTCTGAACCTCGTACACATTGCTATAAAGTTTCATCAAGATATTCCATATGTATCCCTAGTTATGGCACGCACAAGGATAGCATGGAAAAAAAAAATCTACTTAAAGGGAAGCAACTCAGTAAGACAGGGAGAGCAATTATTTTGCCTGTGACACACCATCTTGACCTCATACATATTGCTATGAAGTTTCATTCATATATTCCATATGGTTACCAAGTTATGATGCGCACAAGGATTGTCTGTAAAATACTAATCAAAGGGCAGTATCTCAGAAAGGGAGAGCAACCATTTTTGTATGTAACACGCCATCTTGACCTCGTACACATTGCTATGAAGTTTCATCAAAATATTCCTTACGGTTACCTAGTTATTAGAATTTTTTACGCCAGACGAATGGATAGCCGGACAACTCCATAACATAATAGGTCCATTTTTATGCCCCGCCACCAAAGAAGTAGCGGGGTAATATGTTATACCCTCTGAAATTTTGAGTGTATGTCCGTCCATCCGTCCGTCCATCAGTGCCCCCACCATTCGTGTGCCCGCAAATCCTCCTACAGTTTTAGGCCAATCCTTTTCAAAATTTACAGGCGCTTTTAGGATGGTCTGAAGATATGCATACTGTTTTTTCAGAATCCTGAAATTATTTTTTATCACATTCTTTTTCATTTTTAACTTAGACTTTTTTCGAGCCCTAATACTACAGAAATGTATAGGGAGTATGTACCTTGTACGCGCAACTCCTCCTACAGTTTTATTAAACTTGGTATGCACATTGGGGGTGGTCGGGTGGTGCGAAGGTGCTGTGTATCTTACATCACCGGGGCGTCCAACTGATATTGGCTTACAGTTGGGCAAGGCCTGCTATCCTTGTAGTGGGTAAGGGTAGAGGGGGAATGTTTTTATTTCTTCTGTTTCTTCACTTTCATTCCTGTTCCTCTTTCTTCCCTGTCCCTCTCTTTCATCTCCTCTACTCTCTCTTCTATCTCTTTTCTCCCTTTCTCTGGGAGACGACACAAAATGACCCTCAAGGGTTGACGTGTCGTTAAACCCCAACACAATCAATCAAATGGTATGCACATTGATATTGTGGAGATCTGGTTTGGGATTGCAAGTGGGTAAATTTTGTCAAATTTTGACGGAGTTATCTGCCCGAGCCACGCCCAAATTTTCGTTTCCGGACAATAACTTGAGTAAATGTCAAGGGATTTTAACCAAACTTGCTACATGCATTGATATGAAGGAGATCTGGTTTAGGATTGCTAATGGGCAATTTCGTCAATATCTGACAGAGTAATTTGCCCATGACACAAATGGCGGGGCATTATAGTTTAACGTTTTTATTTTTATAAACAGGCATATAAAACCATAACTGGTTAAGGTTTCTGGAGATCTGGCTTGCATCTCAGCTTCCAATAGTATCAGCCCCTTCATTATTGCATGCACCCCACCATGCCAGGTCACCTCACATTAGGTCACAGTGACCTTGTTTTGGGAAATTTGACTCCAGGTCAGGTTTTCATGATTAGATTCCATCTCTGCTTCTATAGGTGCCAGCTTCCTCAAACCATTCTGTACAAGCATCCTATCACCCCAGGTAACCTGCCAATTAGATCACTACGAGGGATGTTCGAAATGAATTGCTTATTGTCCTCTAGCTCGATATCCACGTGGGGCACGATAAAAACCAATACATACCTGTATAGGGCTATTCAATATCTACACAATGGTGTATAAATGTACATGTTAGACTAAGTGTAAGACATAAAATTTGACATTTGAATACACGCAGTCATTGACCACTGCAGTAAAAATGGTTGGTAGAAGCGTCGACAAAAAAAAATGAAATACGGGCTAACATCAAAGCTTGCTCAAAACTTGGTTGTTCTTTGAAGAAGCTGATGACTGAAATTTCTACTGCTTTTGGACCTTCTCGTGTATGTCTTATGACACAGTTCGGCGGTGGAAAAAGAAATTTGAGTCTGGTGTAGAGTCCATCAAAAAAGCACCGAAATCAGGTAGGTCAAAATCTGCATCTCGTAAAGAAATCATTTCCAAAATAAAGGAAATCATTGAAGGAGATGCCAGATTTACAGTTCGTGATATTGCACGAAAGGTAGGCATATCACTATCAATGGTTCACCTTATTTTGAAGAAGCATTTGAAAGTCAGAAAGATTTCTGCTAGATGGGTGCCACATCTGTTGACTGACGAGCAAAAGAGGCAACGGGTTAAAGTGGCCAAAAAGCTGCTTCAAATGTTTCCAAAATATGACAAAAAGCAGTTTGCCAATGTCGTCACATGTGATTAAACCTGGGTCCATTGTTTTGAGCCCTTCAGAAAGGTTACCAATAAGATCTGGGCCACTAAAGACAGCAAACGCCCAATAATTGCCAAACGTTCTTGTACAAAGAAGGTTTTGTATGCAATCTTCTTCTCTGGTGAAGGAGTAGTAATATAAGTGCCAGTGAAAAAGGGCAAAAGCATCACCGGAAAGTACTACAAAGACGTAGTACTGAAGAAACTGAAAAAGTATTATCAGAAACGACGCCCTGCCACTGGTTTTAAACATGTCCGTCTTCTACATGACAATGCCCAGCTCATACCTCCGCAATAGTTACGGCGTTTTTGAAGAAAGAAAAAGTAAATGTTTTGCCTCACCCCCTGTATTCCCCAGACCTTGCCCCATGTGATTTCTTTTTGTTTCCGAAATTGAAAGCATTCCTTGCTGGGCGGAAATACCAGTCCCGACAGGCACTTGGATCTGCCATTCATCAGTGCCTTATTACTGTGACCAAATCAGCGTACCGTGACGCCTTCAAGAAGTGGATACATCGGCTGAAACTTTGCATTTCTAGCCACGGGGAGTACTTTGAGGGCATGAAATGAGTACTTTTGGGCTAACTTGAAATTTGAAGTCTCCAGATAGAAATAAGCAATTCATTTCGAACATCCCTCGTATATCCTGCTTTTCTAAAAATTGATACCTGGTCAGGTCTTTGAGGTTAGGCTTGTGCTTAGGCTAGCATAGGTGCCAAACGCCTCGAGCTTCATCAGTGTGTGCATCTCACCACCCCCAGGTCAGCTCACCACTCACCCACAACTAGGTCCTTGAGCCCTCTCAAAATTATTTGGCGCATCTTTTGCTTAAATTGACACCTGGTTAGGCTCATATCTGTCAGCACCCTGAAACTTAACGAGTAAATACATCACCTCAGGGTACCACTCACAAAAGTAGGTCAATGCTGCCTATTTTGGGGAAATTTGGCTCCTAGTACAGGTTTGGGACCTGTCTTGCATTTTGACTTTGACAGGTACTAGCCCTCCCAAATTTTATTAATGCATTATTCTAACACTCCAGGTGAACTTTAGCAAAACTAAATCACCATGACATACTTACACTTGTTTAAGGTTTTGGTGTTAGATATTTCAGTTTCCACACACTCTCAGTCCCTTGAAGTATTACCAATGCATGCATCACACCACTTCTGATCATCAGCCTGAAGACAGATCATCACAATCCATCTTTTTGCAAAAATGTACCCCAGGTTCTTGGAAAGAACCAATGGGCTCAATATGGTGGTGGCTGCCATCCAGTTGTGCCAAGCATATCCTATGATTTTTTCTTAAGGGGAACAGATACATTTTTCAAGGGAGGCAACTGTCAAAACTGATTTTGTCTCCCATCTAAAAAGGGGTCTACTCAAAAAGAGGAAAGAATCTGCTCCCAAGGGGAGAATTTTTTTCTTTTAGAGCAGAATTCTTTTTCAGAAGGGGCTTGGTGTCTAGGAAAGAGAACAGGAATTCACAAAAGTTGTCTCCCTTTTAAAATATGACAAAAAACTCTAGTGTGTCCAATCCCTTTAAGGTATCCAGCCCCCTTACGTTTAAAGGCAACTTTTCCAGTCTCAGTTCCCTAGCACACTAATCCTGCCAAAAGGGTAACCCCCTGTGAGAAGAGAGGTAAATAATCTCATGTCATAGTTGTTTCTCTTGAAGTTGCAGCCATTTCCCTTGTATTTCATCTTTTACAATTTTTATTACTTACTGCTATAGGAAAACATGGCACTGCCTCTATGTGACTCAGTTGCCTGGTAGCCTTAAAAATCTGATCAGTCAGTCAGTCAATCAGGAAAACTTGAAAAATAAGTTGCGAAACACTAGTGGAAGTGGGCTCTGATCAGGCCAGCAAAGCAATGATTGATCAAGACTATTCTCATGTGCATCAATTAATAACTCTTTGTGGTCATATCATTTTTTAGCTACTGTAAGTTACACTGAAATCACTTTATAAGACAATTTTGGATATTGTGACACATTAAAAAATCTTTATTTAACACTTAAAGTACCAATCACAACTGCAGCAGATGACATTTTTTTTTTTTTTTTTTTTTAAATTTTCAGATAAAACAAGTCGACATTTCATGTGAATCATCTGCTTGGCAGTTGATTCACATGAAATGTCAAGACTTGTTTTCTTTGAAAAAAAAAAAAAAATAAAAAAATAATTTAAAATGTCATCTGCTACAAATTTTGCTTGGCCCTTTAAGGGTTAATGAAGAAAGCTCGTCAGTTCTTCTTTTACACTCAAAAAGCCCAATTCTTTTCAGAGTAAAATAAATAAATTCATCCTTACTGTCTGTTTGAACGAAGAGACCCGCAGAGACGAGTGGGAGACCAAAGGGAATCTGTATTATAATTATCGCTGACACAATTACCTGTGTGCAGAAGGCATGCGCTGGATTGGATATTAAATGAAGTTACACTTTACACTACGGGCATTTTTTTTTTTAGCAGACAACAAATTAGGGCTCATTTATGTAACCGTTAACCCTGAAACTGCCAATCACAACTGCAGCAGATGACAATTCTGACTACTTTTTTTTTTATTTGTCAGAGAAACAAGTCCTGCCATACAGACAATTCACATGAAATGTCAAGACTTATTTTCTCTGAAAATAGAAAAAAAAATAAATTAGATTGTCTACCACAAATTTTGCTTAGCACCTGAAGGGTTCAATATGTTCACAACCTAGGATGACATCAAAGCGCTTTTCGGCATTCTTTGTTTTGCTCATGTTTCACACATAAGACACGAGCATTTTCCTGTATTGGGGCTAGATCAAAGCTGATTGACAGCTACAGTCATCATCATCTGATTTTTGATTAACATGCAGGTACAGGGGCAACATCCACATCAGTGGGCCCCCTTCCAAGTAGCTGGTTTGCTGTAAGCATGGCAGATCTCACACCAGATCTCCAGATATATCTATCATGAGGGTTGATAGCCGAGAGCTTCCCCTCTGCAATCCCTTTCTGTCAGCTGCTTCCATGTCATTTTGGGCTTCCGAGGCCCACGCTTTCCATCAACCTGTATGTCAAAAGCTGTCTTGACTGCACCATTGGAGCGTTCCACATTTCCATACCAGCAGAGCCTTCTCTCTATCAGAATGAGGTCCAGATCTTCAATGCCAAGCCATGCAAGTAGCTCATTGGATCTGGTGGTGACAATGTCTTGCGGCTTGACATTGCAGATCTGTCTGATCATTGCCCTGTCATTTCATTGCAGACGTTGGAGGTTTGGCTTTGTCAATGGCAAAGTCTCACTGGCATGGAGCATTGCGCTCCTCACACAAGAGCGGCCACATTTCTTGAAAGAGAGGTGATGGGAAGAGAGAACTGGTAGCAGCTCCTTGAACTTCTTCCAGGCGTTTTTCACACGTGTTGTGGTTGCAAGATCACAGCTGCCGGCTGCTGAGGGCATGTCTCCTAGGTAGCAAAGGAAGCTACCACCTCCAGCTTGTCAGGTCAGACTTCACTCTATGGTCTGCCATCCAAGGGGCACCCTGGCACTGTGTACATCTGTAATCAGGGTCCTTCGTCAAGCGCATGAGCCCACTGCATTTCTTGTGCACTCAGTGCTTGCAGCCGTTGCAGAAGATGCTGTTGCTGCCCACTCCAGTGTGACAGGTGGCGCATGGAGGTCCAGCCCTGTACCACTGATCATGATCTTCGTCTTTCCTGCATTTACTCTCAGTCATTTCTTCTTCATTGCTTCTTTCCAAGTCAAGAGCCTCCAAGCAATTCAGCGATGATAACAAGGCCATCGACATAGAGGTCCTCCAGGGGACCCCAGCGTGGAACTTGCGTGACAAGGCTTCAAGCACAATGATGAAGAGCAGCGGGCTGAGTACTGAGCCTTAGTGAACACAGACCTTCTCTTCAAACTCTTCACTGTACCCCTCACCCGGCTCCGTGCATTGGCATGCATCCCCTGCACTAGTTGCACAATCCACTCCTGCACACCAAGTTTTCTCAGCGCCCACCAGATGATCTTCCGAGGCACTCGATCAAACGCTTTCTCCTGGTCTACAAAAGCCATGTAGAGTCTCTTGTTGGCAGCTACAGACTACAAAGATTGCGTCTTTAATCCTTTATCGGTCACCAGGTAGATGAATGAAAAAAATTATACAAAAAAAGTGTTCCAAAATAGCCAAAAGACAAAATACTGATGACAACTTTGGTAAAACAGAATGTGTGAATCGGGGAGTATAAGGTCATAGCTAACGAGTGTTTGATTGCCGAGTTCCACGGAAAAAGGGGAAAAAAACTGCACAAACAAAAATGGTAGCCACAGACCAACCGCATTATAACGTTTTCCAAGTTATAAAGGACCGCGTTATCATGGCATTCCAGTGTAAGATGGTTTAAAGGTGGACCCCAAAAAGTGTTGTATCCAAACAAAAATGTATAGATTATAAAAAAAATCTATACATATTTTGTTTGGATCCAGGATACAACATGGCTGTTTAGTCAATCGATTTTTGCTTTGTATCCTAGCAGTGGTGTTATAAAGAGGTTGTAGTATATTTTTATGCTATACAGCGTTAAATATGTACAGAAAGTTAGCTAAAATTAACTAAGCAGGAAATGAGAACATGATTAACATTATAGTTTAAACACAGTTAATGAGAAAGGTCACTTATTCAGATGGTGAGAGAAAAACCTTTCTGGCATGAGCAGATTTTCCTGGTGAAAAAACCTTTGCTACTCCAGACATGTCAGTTGGTTTGGCTGTAACAAAATCACTCCCCTCAACATTTACTACTGAACTGTTACACAGCTGGGGTGAATTGGAACCAGAGTTAGGCTGGGTGGCATCATCTATAAGGTTTTCTACATAATCTGGTTGGCTGCTTTCAGATGCGCCATTATGGAACTCACTATTGATACTGTCAGATGGAACTTGGGATTTACACAAATTAAACGGCATATCTTCAAGGAATACCTCATCATCTTCTTGATTTGTGTTTGTAGATTTGTCATTGACCAATGATGCAAGACTATCATGGTTACCAGACTGTTGGGAAAGACTGGAATCTGATGTTATTGGTTTAGGGGGTAATTTCAAATTTGACTTTTCTGATATCAACTGTTCAGGCAAGATTCTAACAACTCCAGGTCCAGACTTTCTTTCAGACATAATCTGTCTTGCAGGATCTGTTCCAGTCCTTGCTGTATCTACACATTTTATATCATTCATCAGAAGTTGGGCTAGGCTACTATTCTGATACTTAATTTGGGGAAACTGTTGTATCTGATCAAGGTATTGTCTCTCAGCCAAACTGAGACAGGATGGCTCCTTAGCCACACTTCGAAGTACTGGTACCTTTCCTACAACTACATTTTGCAGGTAACCCTGCTGAGAATTATTTATCCTCTTCTTAGAACTGTCTCCATAGTTACTGTTCGACATCTGAAGTCCGAGCTTGGATTTACCAGTAGACCTTGAAGGTACAATGGTCAGTTCTGGATATTTAGCCACTTTAACAGTAACAACCTGGTCTTTATCAACAACATGAACCATATCTTTAGTACGATTAGTATTGTCTTCCAGATTTTCAGAGTGTTTAAGATCCCCAACCTTCGAATTATCTTTACCAGAATCACCTTCAGAGTTAATGTCTCCCTTTCTATTCTTTCTCTGTTTTCCAGCTGGGTATTTATAAGGCTCTGAGAGTTCTACAGAGGACAAACTACTATCAGATTTGCTTCTCGGTTTTATAATCTCTGCTAGATGTTGTGGCTTCCCTGCATTCAGATTTTCAACACTGCTAACACTATTCCTACCAAGTTTTATTGTAATATTTGTATTATGGTTTTCTTTAATGTAACTGTAAGTGTCACTTTTTGAATGCACATTTTCCTGTTCCTTCTTTTCTCCTGGACTTCTGTCAGTTAGGTTGTTAGTCACATTGTGTTTCAAATTAAGATCTTCCTGCTTCAGAACCTGTAAAATGTCAGTTTTCAAATTTCCGTTGCTTGTACTGATTTCTCCAAAAATTCTTTCAGCGTTTTGAATTTGTTTATCTTTTGTTAGGTATTCATTCTCTTTTACTTGTCCCAGTCTAACTTGTTGCAGAGAATGTGCGTTTTGCAGCTGCATTAATTCTTGAACAGTTTTTGCTTTTCCCTTAGTCAGTAATTCAACAATATTAGGATCCAGGTTTTCATCCTGCTTTTCCTTGCCATCTCCACTAGCAGCATGCATTCTCTTTATATTTGCCAATGATATGCAGTCACCTTTCAGTTTGATCAGCGACATCTGTCCATCAGGCAATTTTATCTCTTGACTATAAGGGAAGGCAGTCAGACTTAATCTTTTCCTGTTTGGGTCTATATAAACACTCTCACCACTTTTAGCTTCATTTTGCTGCATATCAGTTCTTGGAATAAATCTGTCTGACTCGCTTGACATTGATATATTCCCTGGTCTTTTGTTTTCACTGGATTTTAGATGGAACATTTTATTGCCGTCTTCTGAAGGTAAGGTTTTTGAACTGTCTGATTTTGGAATTTTCAAATCTAAAACTTGTTTTTCTGGTTTACTTATCTGCATGCCAGTCCCTAGAAATATCCTGGTAGAATCTTTTCTCACAGAGTCAATTCCAATACCCAGTGTTAGGTCGGAAAGTGCCTGCAAATTACTTTTAGAAATTTGAGGCATAGGTAAAGTGGTATCACTGGTGCTGATAGACTTGGAAGGTTCATTTTTAATTTTTGATGCTGAAAGAGCTCTAGAACCATTTTTACTTTCTCCTGTGAGTGGAAGACTTCCAGACTCATTTCTGGATTTCTTTGATTTTGACTCATTATTTGTGTCACACACAGCAGCATTTGTCTTAGAATTCAGTTCAGTTTGAATTGTAAAAGCTGTTCTTTTAATTCCCTTCTGAGGTTGAGGTTGTCCCAGCTGCGATCCATCTGCTTCAGTGTTAAGACTTGAATTCTGATAGTTTCTTGACAAATTTTGAGCCCCTCCTTCATTAGAAATTGTGGCAGATTGTGGCTGAACATGTGTGGATAAATTTATTGGATATTGGTTTTCAACATTTGATATGTATGGCCAAGCCGTAAGCTGACTAGTCATGGAAGCAGAATAACCAGTTTGGTAGGGAACACATGGAAATTGTGGCAGTTGATAGGAAATATTAGGCCCTGTATGCTGTAGCAATGGCTGAACAAAGGAAAACTGCTGTCCTTGAAATGGAGTAGGTAGTGGACTCTGGCACAAACCAACACCTTGATAAACAGGATGACAGAAGTTTTGAACTGTGTGAGTTTGATACATATGTTCATTGGCTGGCTGATTGTATTTAAGTACCGGAGATATTGCCGGGGTATTTATTGTCGGCTGACTAGATATCTGAATATTCTGATCTCTGTTACCTGTGTTAACAGACAAACCCGTCTTATCTGTGTTTGATTTTGACAGAACAGTACCACTACTGTATGTTTCTGCTCTGTCTGCGGGTGGACTGTTTAAACTACTGGTTCTGGTGACTGTACTATTGGAGTCTGATACAGTAGTAGAACTGACTGAAATACTTTCCCGCAAGGTGCTGGCAGAAGAGCTGTTAGAATGCGGCCTTGTATCTGTTGTGTTGAATTGAGTCTTGCTTGCTGAGTGGTCAAATGGTGGCTTGGAAACTGTACCACTTAAATGCTGTGCCCTAGCTGCAGCATTGTTGGACATCTCCAAGAGAGAGCTTGCAGCAGATTCTATGTCAGGTGTCACAACAGGGTTAGAAGAGGTAGTGGCAGACAATCTCTTTGCATGAAGTGGCTTGAACAAAGGTCTTCTGAAAACAAAATTACCATAATCTGAGAAAATGTACCCTATGACATACACTCAGCAAAGACTCAGATCAGACTTCTCATCTAAATCTAGTCTTGAGGTTATAAAACTTTTCATGCTCAACTCAGCTGAGCACAAAATTTGTCCTACTAATAAATCTCATCTTACTACCAATTAATTGCCAATTCTTTCTTGATAAACAAAGCTGAGCATGAAATTTTCTCTGCTAATAAATATGAAAATGCCAACTATTGTTGGCATTTTCATATTCATTAGAAGAGAAAATTTCATGCTCAGCTGCATTGAGTATGAATAACGTTTTATAACCTTGCGGCCAGATCAGTCTTTGCTGGGCACTCTGTAGACTGCTTCTCTAAAAATAGCTGTCAAGGCTTCGACAGGCAGGCAGTGAAATGCCAATGAGAAGGTACATATTCATACACTGTGGCTCAGTGAAAGAATGTCACAACAGTAAAGTCACAAGACTGGTGGTGTCAACCAAGGCTACAAGAAACACCATAGCTCCAGAGAAGGAGTATCCAGGTAAGTATTTATTTGGCTGGCGTCAGTCGAATATGCGTCGAACTGGTGATCAGGAGGTCGCAGGTTCGAACAGTTGGATGCGTGTCCAACTGGGGATCCGAAGCTTGCGGTTCGAACACTGTGGGGTCCAGCTACATTCTTTCCTGGAGATTGATCATGAAATATTTTCTACAGTCATTCTCTCCCATCTGCTGCCTCAAGAAGGGCAGTTGTCAGTTTCTGGCAACAGAATGTGCACAAATACTGGTAAAGCGCTTAGAGGACTAAGACTGTCCATGACAAGTGTGGTTAAGTAAACTGACTGGCTCAACATGATGCTAATGCTGGGCCATAAAACCTCAACTCAGTCAAAACCAGGTATTTTCTTATTTCTCCAAGAAAACATTAAGGGTTCTCATTAGAAGTACTTCAGAGAGGCCTTCTAATGAATTTTTGTGGTTGAAAGAGCCTTATCTAACATAACTTTGATTAACTCTTGTCATGCTGAATAAATTAAGATGCCATGCCCATTTCTAATTGTCAGCCAATCAGTTTAGTTGAGTTTACTTGATCCAGATGCTGATAATATCTTGTACTGAGTACTGGCCATAACTATGTAAAAAGCTACACCGGATTCAGTCTGTGTCAGCTAAAATACTGTTGGAAGCAATGAAATCACCAATGAGCTTGAAACAAAGGTCAGAGATCTGTCATTAAATTTTGAAAAATTACATTCAATGCAAAGATGTTCTGCACATGGTTTATAGAGGATTTTGTCGAAATGAATTAAACATGTAGGCCTATTATGTAATTTGCATTACAATTTTCCTGATACATTCTTAGTTAACTGGCACTCAGATGCTACACTACCCCAGGATACGTGAATATGGGAATTTTAAAATGGTTGTGAAGGGCGAACTGATTTGTTTGCGTTGAGGTTTTATGGCCCAGTCAACTAAATTGGGTCATGTCGACTGCTGTCAGTTTACTAACCACACTTTTACTGGGCAGACTTAGTTCTCTTAGTGGTTAACTAGTATTGTGCACATTCTTTTGCCAGAAACTGACAACTGACCTTCTTAAACCAGCCAATGGTAGAACATCATTTGCAGATAAAAGCTCTGAAAAAGAGACTGTTGAAAGCAAGGATCTCATGCAACAATGAATTCAGCAATTCAATTTTTTTAATCTGTTTGAATACAATCAGAGTTATAATTTCTGCATACTCAGTAAACATTCTGAGAAAATATAACTTACATGTAAGCTTCAAGGCCCTTTTTATTTAAGTGGCATGTTCAAGGCTCTATCTATAGAGCTCTGTATAAAGAGTTCACTGAAACTTCACTGTGCCAGTTTAAAATGTGTAAAGCGCACATACATATATATGCATTTTCACTGTGTGTTTTTCTATATTTAGTACAGTTACAAGAGAAGTTCCTGTAATGCGTGGCATGCTTTAGACAGAGGACTTGTTAAGGATAGGGTTTTCCTTGTCCTTCAAAAACGTGAGACTAGATCCCTTTTTGACTCTGATGTCCCCTAAACCTTCATTTTAGAGAGACATTGATGTGATTATCCCTTAAAATTTGCAATATTTTCTGTAAAATTCAAACAATCAGCCTCTGAAATTACCGCAAATGTCCCCTAAACTAGAAATGTGTTTGTAAAACACCATGTCCCAAACTATTTGCTTGTCAATACAAAATGCCAAAGTTGAAAAGGAACGTAACTCCAACCAAAATTTGATCAGGCCATCTACACCTTGGTTCCAAACTGCTTGCAAAATTTCAAGAATCTAACTCAAGTGGGTCCTTTGATAATTTGCTTACAAGATTTTTATTGGCCTAAGTTTGAAAAGAGACATTACCCCACGATGAAGACTCTGACAGAAAAGAAAAACCAAATTGACAATGGGCCATAACTCAAGAAGTGTCTGGCAGTATTTATTCAAATGTTAATCAGGTTATCTACTTCTCACTAACAATCTATTCACCAGGTTTCAAGGCTCTAGCTTCAATAGTTTTTGAAATATTGTGCTGACAAGATTTCATCCATATATTTTCTAAGGGCCATAACTTAGGAAAGGCACATAACCTTGACAAGAAAAAAAAGCATGTGTCAACAATTTTTTCATGAGGAATCCATATACATAATTTCAAAACCCTAGCATACACAGTTCAAAAGCTAGGCTATACGTCAAAGTGTGCAAATTGTAAAAATGTACAAAATGACTTAGGGCTGTAACTCAAGAAGCACTTTTCAGAATTTATTCAAAAGTTAATCAGGTCATTTATTCATCACTACCAATCAGTCCCTTAAATTTCAAGGCTCTAGCTTCAATAGTTTTTTTTAAATAATTTGCCAGTAAGATTTCATCCATATTTTTTCAAAGGGTCATAACTCAGGAAAAGGGCATAATCCTGATAAGAAAAAAAAAATATGTGTCAGCTATTTTTTTCATGAGGAATCCAAATATGAAATTTCAAAACCCTGCCATCCACAGTTCAAAATTTATGCTATGCATCAAAAAGTATGCAATGTAAAAATGCCCAAAATGACAAAGGGCCATAAGTCAAGAAATACTTTTTAGAATTTATTCAAAAGTTAATCAGGTCATCTACTCATCGCTACCAATCTATTCATTAAATTTCAAAGCTCTAGCTTTAATAGTTTTTTAGATTTTGCTGACAAGATTTCATCCATTTTTTTTTTGAAGGGCCATAACTAAGGAAAGGGGCATAATCCTGATAAGAAAAAAATATGTCAGCTATTTTTTCATGAGGAATCCATATATAAAATTTCAAAACCCTAGCATGCACAGTCCAAAACTTATGCTATGCATAAAAAAGTTTGCAATGAAAAATGCCCAAAATGACAAAGGGCCATAACTTGAGAAGTATTTTTCAGAATTTATTCAAAAGTAAATCAGGTCATCTACTCATTGCTACCAATCTATTCCTAAAATTTCAAGGCTCTAGCTTCACTAGATTTTGAGATATTTTGCTGACAAGATTTCTTTCAAAATTTTTCAAAGGGCCATAACTCAGGAAGGGGCATAATCCTGATAAAGAAAAAATATGTCAGCTATTTTGTCATGAGGAATCCATATATATATATGAAATTTCAAAATCCTAGCATGCAGGGTTCTGAAGGTATGCTATGCATCAACAAGTGTAACACACACACGGATGCTCGAACCAACCAGAAGTAATATGCCCCTCCAACTTCTTTGAAGTTGGGGGCATAAATATGGGTCAAAAGATACATATGTCCCATTAAATAAATATCTGAGGGAAAACCCTGTTAAGGAGGAGTAATTGATGATAATTCTGGGATAATTTTCACAATTCCCCATAAAAACATATGTTGTGGGTACTCTTTAGAAGCACATCGCCAAGGCGCTTCTAATGAGTACCCACAACATATGTTTTTATTGAGAATTAAGAAAAATTATCCCATAATTATCATCCAATATTTCTCCTAACAAGTCCTCTGTTTAGATTTTGAAAATAATTACCCATGTTGAAATGCAAGTATATATGTATATATATATGATTGAATCCCTGCCATTAGTGTCAGATTTTTTATTGTGTTGGAGTTTAATGACACATTAACCTTTGTGGGTCATTTCGAGTCCTCTCCCAGAGGGAGGGGGAAAAGAGATAGAAGAGATAGTAGAGGAGATGAAAGAGAGGGACAGGGAAGAAAGAGGAACAGGAATGAAAGTGAAGAAACAGAATAAAAACATTCCCCCTCTACCCTTACCTGCCCAACTATAAGCCAATATCTGTTGGTGATGATGAGTTCAGGTTTAATGACGCATCAACCCATGAGGGTCATTTGCGTCAAAATGGTGAACTAACATGGTTCTGTAAGACTTCCCGGTGATGTAAGCTACACGACACCTTCGCCATACCCAACCACTCCAGTCAGATAACTCAGTTAATAGCAACAAACCAATTATAATCGATAATCATTCATTTACTTTAATCTGATGATCGATTATGAAAATTCAACCGATTCCCATCACTATCTCCTAATCACCGGATATGCATCCAACCGAGCCACCAAGGCAGGCTTGAGGTGCAAACTGAAAATTCTGTGACAAAGGTACTGTTTGGCATCATGAGGTTTGCAGTATATAACAGCGAAAAGTTTGATAGTTTGTTTAAATGTGTAAACGGCCTGTCATTTATAATAAGGTTCTGGGCACGACTTTTTCTGCTGAAAGCCCTACACAACAGGTAATGCATTATATCGTAGTAGCTAATTTATCTGCAACATACCAAGCCATACACTTTATTCTCAATGAACCCTACATGTTGTTGCACAGCTTGTTATAGCCCCACCATCTCTGTAAGTATGGGACTCGGGGTGGGTGGGTTGGCAAGAATTAAATTGATTGTTGCATAAATACTTTGGGACTAATCAATCTTATCAGATCTTATACCATGCAATCAATACCAAGGTTAGGACAGTAGAACAGTGGTGTTAATTATACCTAGGCCATGATTTTGTTTGTTTGTTTGTGTTGAGATTTTACGGCCCAGTCAACCCAGTGGGGTCATGTCGAGCGCGGTCAGTTTACCTAACCACACGTTTACTGGGCAGGCTTAGTCCTCGAAGCAGTTAACCAGTATTGTGCACATTCTTTCGCCAGAAACTGACAACTGCCCTTCTTGAATCAGCGGAAGGGAGAGAATGACCTTAGAAAATATTTCATGATCAATCTCAATGAAAGAATGTTGCCGACCTCGGCAGGGGTTGAACCTGCGACCTCCTGGTCTCCAGTTGGATGGCACATCCAACTGAGCCACCAAGGCCATGATTTTGCATCATGCAGAGTTTCAAAAGATGTAAATATAGTATACCATCTCTTAACAGCTACTTTTTCATTACATTGTTGAAATTGAAGTCAAAAGGCAAAGCTAGATACAGACATTTAAGGTTGTTACAGTGGATTAAGGAATTAATAAACTCCCTTTGGTTATGTCCAGGATCCTGAGCAAGGCACGATTTTTTATCCGGTGCACCATTTCACAGAAATCAAAGCTAGCCAACCAGAATCCTGAACCACTTTATTTTCATAGCTCCTTATCAAAAGGAGTTTATCCCAAAGACAAATAATCAAAATTAAGATTTGTAATGTTTAGCTTGCATTATCTAGGCACGATTTTTTCTGGAAGCTTTTTTTAGTTAAAAATAATACCTTTTATGTGACAGAAAATAATGTTCTTTTGGAACCCTTTGGTTTTTCAGAGCTCTAAGCCAAGTAATACATAGACATTTCAATGTAATCTGTAGACAGTCACACTGAAGCAGAGAAAGCATTATTTTCATTTCATACTTTCAGATTCACCTATTGTTTTTGAAAAATTGCTTTAGTGTCATGTTCTTGAATCTTCCAAATTCTTAACGATTTGGACAACCAGAGTCCCAAGAGCAGACTACCAGAATCTAAAAACTAGGTTTCGGGCTACCAGATTCCATTATGCCTACCCACTAGGTTTCGGACCACCAGATTCCATTATGCCTACCCACTGCGAACAAGTCTATTTTGATTCTTGCTGATGTGTCCCAAAACAACTGCTAGTTGAGTGGCAAACAGTGTGGTCCTTGATCACATGCCACATTTCGTAGCATCTGATCTGGGTCTACATTGTCTGCTCATGCTGTCTGTACCAAAACTAAGGATAATAAAAATGTGAAATGATAATACCCCGCCACTATCATATCCAGGGCAGATAACTCTGTCAAATATTGACAAAAGCATTAGCATTCCCAGATCTCTACAATATCACTGCATATAGCAAGTTTGGTGAAAATTCATTGACTTTTACTCATTACCATCTGGAAACGAAAATATGGATGTGTCTTGGGCAGATGCCTCATCAAAAATTGACAAAATTTGCCCATTAGCAATCCCAAACCAGATCTCCACAATATAAATGCATACACCAAGATTGGTGAAAATCCATTAATATTTACTCAAGTTACTAGTATCAACTGGAAACGAACATAGTTTGGTGGAAATCCATTGATATATACCCAAGGTATCATCAGGAAACGAAAATACGGATGGACAGCCAACTTGGTACCATAATACCCTGCCACTAACATGTGGCAGGGTATAAAAATGGTAAACACACTAACCTTTTCTTTAGGTGTTTAACCTTAATCTTCTGAACCAATGGATTCTGGGCAACATACTGGTGCATCTTAACTGTCTTTGGTTTCACTGGGGATTCTGTGAGCTTTGGCATAACCCGACTTGGTAAGGACATAATTAGCAGGTTAGCTAAATCTTCATCAGCCAGTAACAGGCGTATATACCTCAAAGTCTAAAACAAAAAAATATCAACTATATTTTAGTAAAACATGTACCTTACACATAGCTCTTGAGAAGATGCTTTTTTCAATCCAAAAGTATTGATATTTTTCTTATTTCTCCATTAAAACATAAGTTGTAGGTACCCATTAGAAGTGCCTCACTGGTGGATACTCATTAGAAGCACTTTATAGAGGTGCTCCTAATCTTGGACCTAATAATGCCGGGACTTGTCACTAACGAAACTGCCAAATATGTTGTTTTGGCTTGATTTAAGTGCTATTTTACAGCACTATGGTCATTAAAAATGAATTTGGATAATAACTGAAGTTGTAATAAATTGTTTTTATATAGGTTTGGTTGAAAAATATTAAGTCACTATTTATAAAATTGAAGTTATACCATCATTTTGGGTGCATTTCTGATTACTTTCTGCTAAAAGTGCCGAAAATAGCTAAAATGGGTACATAGGTTTCTTGTTGACGATTAAACAAATTGTTTGATTTTCCTTAAATATAATGACGCAGTCTTAAAGGTAATATAGTGAACTATTGCTTTTTGAAAACAAATCGCAGATATTCGGAGAAACAATTGAAATATGAACATTTAAACTTCATCATACAAAATTATGAAAACTCAGCCAAGACAACGTATATTATTCCAATAAATACAATACCTGTACAGTAGTTACTAGTCCAGTGTATATTGGGTCCAAGTCCTAATGAATACCCAGAAGTTCAGAACATGCATGTTTTATGGATACACCTGAAATATTCTACGTACATTTTGCAAAGGGAGCCAACTTGTGCAGACTGAAAGCTGCCTCCCTAGTGTTCAAAACCATCGAAAAAATGGGGGCTATTCTTGAAAGAAGAATTTGCTCCCAGAAAAAAGAAATTCTCTCCTTTAAGAGTAGCCACTAATGAGAAGGGAAGTAAATATTTCGTCAGATTATTTCCTTTGGAGACATATCCATTGCTTTATTAGCACAGATCAGTTTGGCCTAGGGCATCAACATAATCTTAGGAAAGCTAAGAATAGCCCCCCATTAAGAAGTGAGGAAAATATTTCCAAGTCAGTTATTTCCCTTTATTCAATTATTCATTCCCCATGACAGCCTAAGTTCTCTATATATTCCCCCCCCCCCCCCCCCCCCCCCCCCATATGGGAAAAATAAGAAACATATTTCAGTATGTTGTACGTCTGCTGAAAATTTTCATTCACAGTTTAGTATTTTCTGCAAATTTACGTTTTTATGAAAAGTAGTAAGGTCCTATCAGACCAGACTTTGCATAATACATAATCTGGTTGGGTTTCCCTTTTTACAAATGTCATGTATATTTATACTCACCACATACAGAGTATAGGGTGGGGGGTGGGGGGGGGGGGGGGGGGGGCGCAGCGGGGGAGGATACTGTTTTCAGCTTGTCTGTGATTCCATCAGTCCATCATTCCAACTTAATTTCTGCTCAATATCTTGAGAGCGATGGAATTAGACCAAATTTTGCATATGCATTTATGTTGACCAGATCTACTTTGGGATTGTTACGCCTCAATTTCCTTGAAGGCTCCATATTCTTTAAACAGACATTTTATTATCCAAGAAAGGTTAAATAAATTGATATATGGTATTAATGCAATTATGAAATGAGGCACCTGACAGCCTGTAAAATTTCAGTAGGTCTCTCGTTCTTGAAATGAAATGATTTTTTATCGTATCTCTGAATTAATGTTGCCAACATTAATTCAGAGATACAATAAAAAATCCTTTCATTTTTGATCCAGTTCAAAAAGGAAAGAGTAACTGAAATTTTACTGGCTGTCAGATGTCACATTTTATGATCATATTAAATACTATATATCAATATATTAAACCTTTTCTGGATAAAAAAATGTCTACTTTTGAGGAATATGGAGCTTTAAATTCACAACATGGTTATGGTCCTTGTTTATCGTCAAAATTTTGTTTCCAGTCAATACTTGCAAATGAATTGATGGAATTGGATCAAATTTGCACATGCACTGACCTTAACCAGCTCTAGGTTTAGGTAGTTATGCAGCAATTTTCACAAATTTACAACAGAGTTATGGCCCTTGGTTACTGGCAAAATTTCGTTTCCTCTCATTATCTGTGAACAAATTGATGGAATTTGATCAAATTTTGTGCATGCATTGACATTGACCAGATCTAGGTTGGGATTGATACCTGTCAATTTTCGCAAATCTACAGCAGAGTTATGGCTGTTGGTTCTTGTCAAAATTTCTTTTCTGCTCAATATCTTATGAAATTAACAAACTAATGGAACTTGATCAAATTTTGCATATGCACTGACTTTAACCAGATCTAGGTTGGGATTGTTACCCATCAATTTTTGCAAATTTAAAACAATTATGGCCCTTAGTTATTGTCAAAATTATATTCCTGCTCAGTATCTTCCGAATGAATAGATGGAATTTGATCAAATTTTGCATATGCATTGACCTTAAATAGATCTAGTTTGGGATTGTTACACCTCATTTTTTTGCAAAATTTTGACAAGAACCAATGGCCATAACTCTGTTGTAAAAATTGAGAAAATTGACAGGTAAAAATCCCAACCTGATCCGGTCAACAGCAGTGCATATTCAAAATCTGATCAAATTCCATCAATTCGTTCACACTTATTGACCGGAAAAAAAAAAAAAAGAATTTTAACAATAACCAAAGGGCCATAACTCTGTTGTAAATTTGCAAAAATTGCTGCATAATAATCCCAATCTAGATCTGGTTAAGGTCAATGCATATTCAAATATTCAAAATTTTTTTTCGAATTCCACTGATTTCTGCAGAAGATATTAAGCCAAAAAGAATTTTGACAAAAACCAAGGGTCATAAATCTGTTGTAAATTTCCCAAAAATTGAAGCGTAACAGTCCCAATCTAAATCTTGTTAAGGTCAATGCATATGCAAAATTTGATCAAATTCCATCTATTCATTCATAAGCTATTGAGCAGAAATATAATTTTGACAATAACTAAGGGCCATAACTGTTGTAAATTTGTGAACTGATCCCAACCTAGATCTGATTAAGGTCTCAATACATATGCTAAATTTGATCAAATTCCTTTAGTTTGTTGATTTCATATATATTGAGCAGAAACGAAATTTAACAAGAGCCAATGGCCATAACTCTGTTGTAAATTTGCTAAAAATTGACAAGTAACAATCCCAACCTAGATCTGGTCAACTTCAGTGCATATACAAAATTTGTTCAATCAATTTATTCACAAGATATTGAGGGGAAACTAAATTTTGACACCAACCAAGGGCCATAACTCTGTTGTAAATTTGTGAAAATTGAGGTGTAACAATCCCAATCTAGATCTTTTTAAGGTCAATGCATATGCAAAATTTGATCAAATTCCATCTATTCATTCAGAAGATATTGAGCAGGAATATAATTTTGACAACAGTCTTACGAAATGAACAAATGTAAGGAATTTGATAAAATTTTGCAATACACTGACCTTAACCAGATCTAGGTTGGGATTGTTACCCATTAATTTTTGCAAATTTACAACAGAGTTATGGCCCTTAGTTATTGTCAAAATTACATTTCTGCTCAATATCTTCCAAATGAATAGATGGAATAGATGCATTGACCTTAATCAGATCTAGACTGGAATTGTTACGCCTCAATTTTTGGCAAATTTACAACAGTTATAGCCCTTGGTTATTATCAAATTTCTTTTTCGCCTAATATCTTGAACAAATCAATGGAATTTGAAAACATTTTGCATATACACTGACCATAACCAGATCTAGGTTGGGATTGTTATGCGTCAATTTTCACAAATTTACAACACATTATGGCCCTTGATTATGGTCAGAATTTCGTTGCCACTAATATTTTTAGACAGAATTGATGAAATTAGACCAAATTTGGCATATAGATTGACCTTGACCAGACCTATGTTAGGATTATAAATATCAATTTTCGTTAATTTACAACATGGTAAGGCCTTCGATACTTGTCAAAACTTTGTTTCCACTCAATATCTTGTGAAAAAATTGATGGAATTTGATCAAATTTTGCATATGCATTGACTTCAACCAGATCTAGGTAACACCTCTTTTTTTTTCCAAATTTACAACAGAGTAATGGCCCTTGGCTTTTGGCAAAATTTCCTTTTCACTCATTGAACAAACTAATGGAATTTGATAAAATTTTGCATATGCACTGACCTAAACCAAATCTAGGTTGGGATTGTTACCTGTCAATTTTTGCAAATTTATATAGTTCTGACCCTTAATTATTGTCAAAACTTCATTTATTATTATCTTCTGAACAAATTGATGGAATTTGATCAAATTTTGCATATGCATTGACCTTACCCCAAGAACTAGGCTGGGATTGTTACATGTCAAGTTTTGCAAACTTACAACAGAGTTATGGCCCTTGGCTACTGTGAAAATTTTGTTTCTGCTCAATATCTTCTAAACAAATTGAAGGAATTTGATCAATGAAAATGAACTGACGTTGATCAGATCTAGCTTGGGATTGTTACGTGTCAATTTTTAGAAAGTATAGTTATAGCCCTTGGCTATTGTCAAAAGAACATTTATGCTCAATATCTTGTGATAGAATTGATGGAATTTAATCAAATTTTGCATATGCATTGACATTGACTGGACCTATGTTGGGATTGTAATGCATCAATTTTCGCAAATATACAACACAGTTATGGCCCTTGGTTATTGTCAAATTTCGTTTCTGCTCAATATCTTGGGAACAAATGGATGATATTTGACCAAGTTTTGCATATGCACTGATGTGACCAGACTAGCTTCTTCAAATCTTAGTGACTTTCACTACCGTAATAAAGCACTTACTGCCAAACTTCTTAGGCAGGGCTATCGTTATCTTAAACTTCGTAAGGCGTTTTTGAAATTTTATCGCAGACACAGTGCCTTGGTAGAAAAGTATAGTGTCAGTCTGAAAACACTTCTGCAACAAAGTATATCAGAACCAGAATTTTACGGTGACTTAGTGAACAGATTTAGAAAAATTGTAGGAAAATCTAACTTTTCGGAGCAATTCAGAAAACTCATTAACCGTTATAAAGAATTGGCTATAGCCTGGATATTATTCGGCAGACTGCATGCCTAGTTGTCAACCCAATTATTGTTGATGGCTATGCTTCACTCTTTAATTGCATGACGGCGGTTCGAGCCTCAGACTCAATGACGGCCTCTTCGTAAAACTTTAACCAGTGGGTTGGGGCTTGACGATATGTCTTCGGCTTGGCCCGCCGTGGTTCAACTATTGGTTTTCATTTACTCTGGCATATAGTAGAATTATAGTAGAATTAGCCAGGAGTACTCATCTTTGTTTATTATAGTGATTAATTTGATTTTTATGTTTTCACTTTGATACACTGAGTTGGGAGCCTTTATGCAAACCAAATTTTTATGTATTTCTGTATTAAGAGTAGCATTGGGGACCCAGGGTGAATTTGAGTAGCTGTAAAAGTGCTTTAAACCCCCCGCTGGTTTACTCTACTGACCGTTCTAAGGTGGTGGTCCCAGTATTAGTCTTACTCTGTTGCTTTGTGGTTTATTCTACAAGGCGATATGTTTTATGTCTTACCTTGTGTCATTTTGTTCTTGTGTTTTTCAGTCCTTTTAGCATTGCGATTACCTCGCTTGGGGAAGAGAGAGCTAATCTTAGTGCTTTTCGTACGTTTGTTCGATTTGTGCTTGTTTGTGCTTCCTCTTGGTGTCTGGGAAGGGCTGCGGTTTGTGATTGTGGCACTCCCTGGACTTTTCTTACCTTTTTTTGGATTGTTATGCATCAATCTTAGCAAATTTACAACACAGTTATGGCCCTTGATTATTGTCAAAACTTTGTTTCCCCTCAATATCTTGCCTGTAAAGGAGATTACGCTTCATGTAACACCTGTTCCTATGATATATATTATGCAAGAGGTATCTAATAAGCACTGCTTATTGACATTTCTTGTTTTTCTCTGACCTGGTCCTATTAAATAATACATACCCTCTCTTTGTTTCCATTTTGTTCTGGATTGTAATCCACCAAAATCGCCAGTAGTGCCCTGTAGATTTCTGATTTCTTGCTCAGCTCAAGATTTATCTTGAGCATATTCATTAAGGCCATGAAAGCTGCTATATCGTAACGACTCATACTGGTGCTTGGCTCCATGCTAACAGATTGCTGGGCTGATCTTCACAAAGTAACTCTGAAACACAGTTACATGTAATTTTTAACCCTTGCCATGCTGAATAAATTAGGATGCCATGTCTACTTCTATTTTTCAGCCAATCAGATTACATGTACTTCACCCAGGTTGTTTGATACAAATTCACATAATGACTGTAGATCTAGTTAAGTTGGCTTCTTCAAAAGCCAACTGATCTGGATCTGGATCTACACTGCATTTGCAAAGGGAGGGCATATCCGGGGTCAGCAGGACCAGCGTTAACACATATGGGTAAAGTTGGTGTATTATGAAAGAATGATACATGTATTTTTTATTACCTCATCTGAAAATAGGGCTTCACAAGTTCACATCTCATTACAAGGAAAATGATTTAATGAAATGAAAGTAAGAAAAATATTTTAAAGGTGATTCTTATAAATATTAAAGTACCAATCGCAACTGCAGCTCACAACGTTTTTATTATTATTACTTTTTTTTTTTTTTTACTTTTAAGAGAAAACAAGTCTTGACATTTCATGTGAATTGTCTGCTAAGCAGATGATTCACATGAAATGTTCGTACTTGTTTTCTCTGGAAAAAAAAAAATACTGTTGTAGGCTACAAATTTTGCTTGGTGCTAAAATTCAGCAGAATGACAGTCTACTTATACCATATTTACCCTAAATATTCTGACACCTTAATTTTTTTTCTGTACTGAAGTTTGAGCAAGCTCATCTGGCGACCTGTTAATGTGTCTAAAACTGATAGATATGCAACAAACAGTGAAAATAAGGCTCCTGATAAGATGGCATGTTCTGTGGCATCTGATATGGGTTGTCAAGGTTTGCTCAGGACTGTTTTGTGTTCTGCCTTCACATCGCCATTGACCAAGTCTAGAAATTATGGCAAGCCATTTTACTATTTATTCTATAAATTAGATATCTGATTTAATATATCAGATATCTTATATAATATATATAAGATATCTGATGTATTATATTAGATATCTTATATAAATAAGATATCTTATATGTTAATTTAGATATCTTATATGCTATATAAGATATCTGATATGCTATATAAGGTATCTTAATTGGCATATAAGATCTTATATGCTATACAAGATATCTGATATGCTATATAAGATATCTTATATAGGATATAAGATATCTTATTTACTAAAGAAGATATCTCATTTGTTCAATTAAATAAGATATCTCATTTGGTATATCAGATATCTTATTTAGTATATCAGATATCTTTATTAATATATTAGATATCTTATTTAACAAATAAGATATCTTATATGGTAAATAAGATATCTTATATGTGGAATTAAATAAGATATCTAATATGATATATCTTAAATTGGATATAAGATATCTTATATAGGATATAAGATATCTGATATACTAATTCAGATATCTTATATTCTATATTAGATATCTTATAGCCTATATAAGATATCTGATATAATGTATAATAAATAGTAAAATGTCTTGCCAGAAAGCCGTTTTACTATTTATTCTATAAATCAGATATCTGATTTAATATATCAGATATCTTATATAATATATAAGATATCTGATATATTATATCAGATATCTTATATAAAATAGATATTTTATATGTCAATAAAGATATCTAATATGCTATATATCTGAATTGACATATAAGATATCTAATATGCTATATAAGATATCTGATATGCTATATAAGATATCTTATTTACTAAAGAAGATATCTCATTTATTAAATCAATAAGATATGTCATTTAGTATATCAGATATCTTATTTAGTATATTAGATATCTATATTAATAAATAAGATATCTTATTTAACAAATAAGATATCTTATATGGTAAATTAGATATCTTATATGCGGAATTAAATAAGATATATATTATATCAGATATCTTATATAGGATATAAGATATCTAATACAGGATATAAGATATCTGAATTAGTATATCAGATATCTTATATCCTATTTTAGATATCTTATATCCTATATAAGATATCTGATATAATATATAAGATATCTATTTTGCTTAATAAATAGTAAAATGGCTTGCCATAGAAATAGATATTATATGTGTGTGTGTTTGTGTGTGTGTGTGGGGGGGGGGGGGTGGTGGAGGCTGGGGACAGAGGGATTGGGAGTTTTTCAAGCTGAATGATAAAATTCCTTGACATTTTTCTAAAATCATAAAGTTTCCCCAACATATTTTAAAATTCTGACTTTTCACTGACATTAAAATAAATTTCCCCTCCCCTTATTTTGCTGGTGCATGGAACCCTGATATTTAAAGATATCTTCAATTCAATAAAAGTTACCTCCAATTAATTAAATTACTGTATCTCCAATTCATTAAAGATACCTCCAATTCACTATCAAATACATAGGCTGCTAAATGAATAATAATGGCTTTAATACCTCTCCTATATATGGTTTTCATATTAAAACAGAGATATCAGTATTTTCAATAGCGATGTGTCTGTGTTTAAATCAGTGATATCTGTAATCTAAATCAAGATAGGTCAATTTAAACACTGACATCTGTATATAAAATATAGATATCTCTAAATACATAAATATTAATTTAAAACACAGATCAATATCTCTATTTTAACATGAAATAGCTCTCTTATTATAATACAGATATCTGTATTTCAAACAGGTATCTAAGACTGAAAATACAGTTATCTCTGATTATTAGAATGAAAACTTTTAATGTGTCGAAGTATCCACGTGGCTGAGCCATTAGCTCTCCTTTGGATTGGGAGCCCTGTATGTAAAAATAGTAGACTCTGTGTACCTTTGCGTATGAGGCAATGATTGTTTCTTTTGGAGCAAAGGAAAAAGAGCAGTATATATATATATATATATATATATATATATAATAAGTAAATTAATATAACTGTCTTCTTAAGTTTACAGGGATTTCACAATTTGCCTGTGTTCACCACCTGAATATGTTTACATCTTGATCAGCAAACACTGGTTTGGCTTTCTGTAAGTTTTCTCTGCTTGGGAGCTGGCTGCTTGTATTATTTCTCTACCCATTAGGATAAAAGTATGCTGTAATCCAAAACAAATCTTGAGCAGGTATTCAGCCTGCAAAACCTTGTCTTCAAGGGAGTTGCCAAAAATAACTACATATTTATGAGGAATATTGCAGTACAAAGTGCACTGAGCTGTTTTTATTTTAATCACTTAGAGATATCTATTTGAAATACAGGTATCTGTATTCAAATTACAAACAGATATTTGTACTATAGAGATATCAATATTTAACCATAGAGCAATCAATTATAGTTAAGAGAAGTTTGCAGATATTATTTTAAATACAAATATAGATATTAAAAAAACAAAACAAAACAAAAACCAGATGTCTTTATTTAGATATCTGTATTTAATGGAGATAACTGTATTGAAATACAGGTATCTCTATTTATGCAGATATCTGCATATGTATGAAAATGCATACAGGTATCTGCATGCAGTGGATTAATTTAAATTTAAATGGAGTGTCTGACAAAGGTACTCTTTTATTACAAGTCTTAATCTACAGAAGCAGTCCCAATTGGACATGAAGAGTACATAGAGAATTTAATTCTAGCACATATAATAGAGGGTATATATGTATTCACTTAGATTTAAGGTCTAATTATTTCATAAATACCACTGTTTCAAGTTATTTTTAATTAGAGATATCTGTAATAATTGCGTTGAATTAAAGGTTTTTTAATTAAACTAAAGATTTATCTGATAATTAAAGTAATTTGATTAAATTTCTTGAATTATTCAGGGACTAAATAAGTCAATTACAGGTATCAATTCAATTAAAATGTGCTTATTCAATTACCAGATTACAATTATCTTTCAGAATAAATGCATTAACTTCAATTAAAGATATCTCAAAAGGTAACTCAAAAAAAGAGAATGTCACAGCTGATTACAATAATCTTTTATAAATTGTATATTTGTCATTTAAACATATTTCGGCAAATTAAAAAAAAAAATGTTTTCTAGACAGTCATAATTGTGACAGGAAGTCAAAAATCAATGGAAAAACGCTGCAAATATTAATTCCAAAGAGCAGTATAAAACTGACACCGATAAAATTTACTAGCTATTCAAACGAAACATAATTTTTAATTACTGTTGGAAAAATATATCTGTTATGAAGTTTCATAACCCTTTTTCCCCTAAATTGACACGTGCGCGCGAGCGTCGTCTGCTTTTGATTGGTTATCCCCACTGACATTATTGCCAATGAAATAAAGGTAAAAACTGGTACACAGTCAAAAAATACGCGTCTCGAGTTATTTTTCTTATATATACAGAGGGCGTTTGGTTGCCATTTCCGTTTCGAATGACGCTTCGTTGAGCAGTTATTTCTGTCAAATGCAATAAAAGATTTCTGTGATTACCCAAAGTTATTGAGTATGTCATCTAAAGATGTGTCAGAATGCAATGACAAAGGGATAAACGAAGTGCTTCAGCTTACTGATGATTTGAAACTCAGCATAAATGGTGATGAAAACTCGGAACAAATTCAGAAAGAAAAAGAGGACCACGGTCATGCCGATAGGAAATACGAGGACACAGATGAGGATACACAAAGCAGTACCAGTATAAATGTTGAAGTGAATCCAGATATTGATATGTCAGATCCGGATCGTGTTCTTCAGATGTTGGAAACTGTAGATTTGTCAGAAGAAGATACTGAATTACTTCTTCAAGAAGCTTACAAAATGAACAGAAAACTTAAAGAGATGCTAAGACATCAAGAAAGCACAAGCTGTCCCCCAGATATTCAAAGACAGAAAATGAAAAGAGATAAAATATCGCCAGCGCCATCACATTCTGGATCACGATCTGAATCGGCCACCTTTAGTGCCTCAAAACCCTTGCCACCAATATTTTGTGAGAAACAGACATCAAATATTTATACTATGAAATTAAGGAGGTCACGTACAAATATACCAATAACAAATAATCAACCCACTACAGTGACAGAAAGAGCAAAGTCTTCAAAAGTGCCAAGCAGAACTGTAAGTAGATATATATTACAATATTACATGCTTATTGGACAGCAAGAGCTAGAACCTACACATGTTGCAGTGTTTTTGTGTACAAAGTGGCTAGTTCCCCACCCCCCACCCCCCCTCCCCCCCCACACACACCACCCCATCCCTGGCAGCCGTATCAATAATAGTTATTTACCTGGCTGATAGGTTAGTGTAACGGAATAGTATTAGTACACCTCAATTTGCCTGTCAGTGGAAAAGACACCCGTGCTGGGACATTTTTAGCAATTTTTCGAAGGGGCATTAGGGCCTCTTTGGTCCAAGGGAATTTTGTTGATATTCAGAAGAAACTGGGGAAGCATTTTTAAAGATTTCTTGTACAGTTTTCTTAACAGTGTCCAGAACAGCCTAAAATCAAATGAAACTCTTTATTAGTGTTGCCACTGATGATCGAAAATAATCGATCATCAGTCACTTTTGCCTCTAATGACTTATGATCGGAAAGATTTTTTTATAGTCGACTAATCAGGAAATTCTGTTTTTTACAAACATATTTTTCTCACATTTTATTTTTATAGGCAAGTTATAAAGAAATGACTTTCAAAGATTTGAGGTCAGTAAAAGTGAAATAAAAATGATAAAATAGCCTAAGATAAGTCAGCCTAACTGACAATTTTCTTATTCTCCATGAAAACATATGTTGTGGGTAATCACTAGAAGTGCCTCACAGAGGCACCTCTAATGAGTACCCATAACATATGTTTTCATGGAGAAATAAGAAAAACTATTATCTGGATGCCCCTCTTATTGATCTGGAGTAATGAATAAGTATCTAAATAAAGAGTGAATATATTTTCTACGATTATTAATCAATGATCAGTCGGTTTTACAAAACTGATGATCGACTATGAAGTTCTGGTTGATTCCCAACACTACTCATTATGATAAAGTTTTAACTTTAAAAGAATAAACATTAAAATGTAAGCAAAAATGATAATTCAATGATAACTTTAAATATGGATTTTCTGATGGAGAATTTTTGTTCAAATTGGAAAAAAAAATGTTAGCCTGTAAACGGGCCGGCCCCTGAGATATATCCTATGGACCCCACTGGTACCCTCTCTGGTATCTTATGACACCACTGGTACCCTAGTGTCATTATAGTACATCATGGTGGGCCAACTGCTACACTAATGGCATGGTGGGCCAATTGCTACCCTTATGACACTATAGAACCTGATCATGGCAGAGCTGTTACCTAGTATCTCCACAGTACCTCAAGATTAGACCCACTTATACCCTAGTGTACCATAGAGGTACTACAGTACATTATAGTGGCAGTGGTGACATCCTAATATAGATATCTAACCTAGCATCATTATAGTTGTAACTTGATTCCATCCAGCAGGTCCGATGGACACCCTAATGGCACTACAATACCTCATGATAAAACTACAAGTACCCTAGTTTTAATATAGTTACACATTGTGGTCCTACTGGTACCATAATGTCACCACAGTACCTAATTATGGTCCCACTGGTATCCTAGTGACACTACAGTAATTCATGGTGTCCCTCAGGTACCCATTGTGTCACTACATTACCACATGGTGGTCCCACTGGTATTTTTGTGTCTCTGCAGTACCTCATGGTGGTCCCACTGTAACGTTGTCCCACTGGTACCCTAGTGGCAAGCTACATGTACATGTAGTACCTCAAGTTGTCCCCCTGATACCCTTGTGTCACTACAGTACTTTATGGTGGTCCAAGTGATACCCTAGAGTACCCACAGTACCTCATAATGGTCCCACCAGTACCCTAATGGTACTACAATAACTCATGATGGTCCTACTTGTATCCTAGTTGCACTACACAACCTCATGGTAGTCCCTCTAGTATCCTAGTATCACTGCAGTATCTCATGGTGGCACTACAGTACCCACTGGTACCATAATGGCACTACAGTACTTCATTGTAGTTACACTAGTACCCTACTCACTATAGTATCTCATGGAGATTCCGCTGTTACTCTAGTGTCTGTACAGACTTATGGTATCCCATTGGTGCCATAGACACTACAATACCTCAAGGTGGTCACACTGGTGTCCTTTTGTCCCTAAAGTACCACATGGTGGTCTCTCTGATGCTTTAGTCTCTGTAGTACCTCATGGTGGTAGCACTGGTACCACAGTGTCACTACAGTACCTAAGATTATCTGACTAATATACTTGTGGTACTACAGTAACTGGCACCACTGGTACCCTAGTATCTCTAAAGTAGCTCATGGGGGTTCCACTGGTACCCTTTTGGCACAATTTGTATGCCAGTGTCAGTAAAGTACTTATGATGTTCCCAGTAGTATTCTAGTATCAATATAATACCTTATGATGGCACCACTTGTACCCTAGTGGTACTACAGTATCACAGAACTCTAGTGGCACTACATGGTGCTTCCTTTGGTGTCCTAGTGGTACTACACTACTCAATGGTGGCACCACTGGTAGCCTAGCATCACTACATTATCTCATGGTGGCCCCACTGGTAGCCTAGTTTCACTACAGTAACCTACTTGTACCCTAGTGTCACTACAGTACATTATGATGGTCCCACTGTACCCAAGTTGGCACTACAGTATCTAAGTGTTGTCGCCTAGAATCACTACAGTACCCTGTGGTGGCACCACTGATACGTTAGTGTGAATTATACTTGTAACAGTACCCGACTGTCTCGCGAGTAGCTTTTTATTTAATTGACAGTCGGGTGATCAGTGCCCTTATGTACTGCCGGGTGAATAGCTACTTACCTGCCCGGCCGTAGGTACCCAACACCTTATACATCTGACAGCCGTGGGAATACATAGTTATTCACCCAGCCGCTGTGTCAATAGCCTTTAGCTTTTGTATATTGTGCTAATTTTGCAAACATCATTTAGTTAATTAAGTTGAAGCAATAATGCAGAAAAGAATTTAACAATTTGGGAGGTTTTCTGATTGAGAATTTTAGTTCAAATTTGAAAAAAAAATGTGAGTATTTTCCATTGGAAAGGGGCCTACAAACGGCCCCTGCAATATGCTACAAAATCCTTACTTGGTGTCACTGCAGTACCTCATATGGATCCCACTGGTACCCTAGTCACTACAGTATCTTATGATGGCACCACTGGTACCCTAGTGTCACTACAATACCTCAGCAGTTCTATTGGTACCATAGTGGCACTACCGTACCTCCTTGTGGCAATACCTTAGTGACACTACACTAAGGGTCACTACAGTACCTCATGGATGCACCACTGGCATTCTAATGTTATTACAATATCTCATGCTGGTCCCACTGGCACCCTAGTGGCACTACAGTAACTGAGGGTAGCAGCACTGGTGCCCAAGAATCATTACAGTACATCATGGCGGTCCAGCTGCTACCCTAATGGCACAACAGTACCTGATCATGGCAGAACTGTTACCATAGTATCTCCACAGTACGTCATGATTGGACCCATCTATACCCTAGTGTACCATAGTGGTATATTAGTACATTCTAGTGGCAGTAGTGGCATCCTAGTATCTCTACCCTAGCATCATTATCGTTGTAACTTGGTGTTGACAACGCTGATACCCTAGTGTCACTAGAACACAGCATGTGGGACACCTAATGGCATTAAAGTACCTCATGGTGAAACTACAGGTACCTAGTTTTAATATAGTTACACATTGTGGTCCTACTGGTACCATAATGTCACTACAGTACCAAATGATGGTCACATTGGAATCCTAGTGGCACTACAGCACTTCATGGTGTCTCTCAAGTACCCATAGTGTCACTACATTACCACATGGTGGTCCCCTGGTACTTTAGTGTCATTGCAGTACCTCATGGTGGTCCCACTGTTACCCTAATGTCACTATAAAAAGTTGTCCCACTGGTACCCTAGTGGCAATGTAGTACCTTGTTATCCCACTGGTATCCCTAGAGGCACTACAGTACTTCATGGTGGTCCCAGTGATACCCTAGAGTAACTTAAGTACCTCATAATGGTCTCATCAGTACCCTAGTGGCACTACAATTCCTCATGATTGTCCTACTTGTAACCTAGTTGCACTACACAACCTCATGATAGTCTCTCTGGTATCCTAGTGTCACTGCAGTATCTCATGGTGGCACTACTGAACAACAAAATGGTCCAACTGGTACCATAGTGGCACTACAGTACCTCAATGTGGTTCCAATAGTACCCTAGAGTCACTATAGTACCAATTGAAGATCCCATTGTTACCCTAGTGTCACTACAGTGACTTATGGTGTCCTGTTACCTTAGACACTCTACAATACCTCATGGTGGTCCTACTGGTACCTTTGTGTCCCTACAGTATCACATGTCCCCAGAGATACAAATTCTTTACCTGGAGTCACTACAGTACTCATATGGTTTTCTATGGTCATTCACTCCCTTCCGCTGATTCAAGAAGGGCAGTTGTCAGTTTCTGGCGAAAGAATGTGCACAATACTGGTTAACCGCTTAGAGGACTAAGCCTGCCCAGTAAATGTGTGGTTAGGTAAACTGACCGCACTCGACATGACCCCATTGGGTTGACTGGGCCGTAAAACCTCAACACAAACAAACATATGGTTCCCACTGGTACCCTAGAGCTGCTATATATCTTATGATGGCACCACTGGTACCATAGTGTCACTACAATACCTCTAGCCATCCAGTTGGTACCATAACAGCACTACTGTACCTCCTTGTGACATCACTGGTACCTGAGTGACATCACACTAAGAGTTACTACAGTACCTCATGCTGGTCCCACTCGTACCCTAGTACTTAGTATCATTACAGTACATCATGATGGGCCATGATCATGGTAGAACTGTTACCCAAGTATCTCAGTCATACTTCATAATTAGACCCACTTATAGCCTAGTGTACCAGTGGTACTAGGGTACATTATAGCGGCAGTAGTAGTATCTCTACCCTAGCATCATTAGTTGTAACTTGATGGTGGCAGCACTGATACCTTAGTGTCACTAGAATGCATCATGCGTGTCAGATAGGCACCCTAATGGCACTACAGTACCTTATGGTGAAACTACAGGTACCTTAGCTTTAATATAGTACCACATGGTGGTCCTATTGGTACCACAATGTCACTACAGTACCTAATCATGGTCCAACTGGAATCCTAGTGGCACTACATTGCTCCATAGTATCTCTCAGGTATCCAAAGTGTCACACCAGGTACCCAAACTGGTCCCACTGGTACTTTAGTATCACTGCAGTACCTCATGGTTGTCCCACTAATACCCTAGTGTAACTATAACAAGTTGTCCCACTGGTACCCTAGTGGAACTGTAGCACCCAAAGTTGTCCTGTTGGTACCCTAGTGGCACTACAGTACTTCATGGTGGTCCCAGTGATACCCTGGAGTAACTACAGTACCTCATTATGGTCCCACCAGTACCCTAGTGGCACTACAATACCTCATGATGGTCCTCATGTAGTTTCTCTGCTATCCTAGTATCACTGCAGTATCTCATTGTGGCACTACAGTACCACATAATGGTCCCACTGGTACCATAGTGGCACAGTACTGGCACTACAATACCTCACTGTGGTTCCACTAGTACCCTAGAATCACTACACTACCTCGTGGAGATCCCACTGTTACCCTAGTGTCACTAGAGACTTATGGTGTCCCATTGGTACCCTAGTCCCTCTGGTACCCTTGTGTCCCTACAGTACCGTATTATGGTCTCTCTGGTACTTTAGTCACTAGTACCTCATGGCGGTGGCACTTGCACCCCAGTGCATAACCTATGATTGTCCGACTGGTTACAGTGGTACACTAGTGGTACTACAGTAACTCTTGATGGAACCACTGGTACCCTAGTATCTCTGCAGTAGCTCCCAGCGGTTCCACTGGTACCATTGTGGCACAGTTGGTATGCTAGCATCACTAAAGTATTTATAGTGGTCCCACTAATATTCAAGTATCAATATAGGACCTTATGATGGCACCACTTGTACCCTAGTGGTACTATAGTAATGCAGAACCTAGTGGCACTACATTTCCTCACAGTAGTGGTACTACAGTACTTAATAGTGGCAGCATTGGTAGCCTAGCATCACTACATTATCTCATCTATTCTAGTGTCACCACAGTACATTATGATGGTCCCACTGTACCCAAGTTGGCCAACATTTTGATTTTTAACTAAAAGTGCATGTACTTGAACAATCAAATAAATCAGAGTTATACAACAGTAGAACACTTGAATTTTATTTGTAATGAAAAGAATGGAACAAAGAACAAGAAACAGTAACACTTTATCTTAAGTCACTGATGATGATATTGCTAAATTGCCCATTGAGCAATGAATTGATTTATTGCCAAAGCAAAATCTCAGAATATATAGGCATCACCCCCCCCCCCCCACCCCCACCTGACATTTTTTTTTATTTCTCCATAAAAAAATATGTTGTGGGTACTCATTAGAAGTGCCTCTCATAGGCTTAGACTTTAGTGCCTCTCATAGGCACTTCTAATGATTATCCCACAACATGTTTTTATGGAGAAAAAAGAAAATATTATGTGGTTACCTGATGCAATCTGGAGCAATGCATAGGGCCAAAGTGAAATATATGTGTTTGTTGAGTATTCTCTGGGGGAACTCAAAAGACAACATTAAAGATATTTCAACACTAACTGTTCTTACTTTTTCCAGAAAATAGGGTTATGAAGATTCATGCAAATTCTCTGGAGAAATGTTATATCAGCATGCTAAACATTACTTTAATTAGTTTAGGGTTTGTGGGTATAATGGGAACTTTTTTTTTGTTTTTAATATTTATGTTTTCAAAAGGAGTGATATAGGACCTGTCTTGTTTTCAACTGCCTAACAAGGAAACGACTTTATGGTAGTTTCTATGAGATTTAAAATTACACTGGATTGATGTACATGTATTTTTCAAATTCTGGAGCCTGATTGCACAAAATAAAGTAATGAAAAAAGTAACAATAAATAAATAAATTTAAAATTACAACAACAACAAAAAAAAAAAAAAAAAAAAAAAAATAGGATAGGGTGATAAAATACCAAGGGTGGGAAATCTGAAACCAACATTTTTTTTTATTTTTGGCCTCATTAAACTTGTACAGAATCAAGTTTCTGTAACTATGTTGAATAAACAGTAGAGCCTTTGTATAGTTAATACAATAACACTTTTATAATCTTTGCATGTTGCATTTAAATACTACTGTATGATATTTTAAAATGTTTTATTTATTTAATATATTTTTGTCAGTAAATTATATGACTTTTAGAGTAATTATTTAGATTTAGGCTAAATGGAAAACCAAGCCCTTTCCAGCACTCTATTAAAATAAAGACACTTTTTAACAAAAAGGTGTTAACATTTTATTTATTTCTCAAGACAAACATGTGTTGTACATGTATGTGCTCATTAGAAGTGCCTTAGTGAGGTGTTTCTAATGAGTATGATAAACTATGTTTTTGTGGAGATACAAGAAAAATAATTATGTTGGTACCCCTTTTATCTGGAGCTCTGCCTGTTTTCTTAAAAAAAACAACAACAAACAAACAAAAGACAACACACACACAACAAAGATACTATTGTGAAAATACTAAGGCTGGCTAATCAGAGCTGAAAAGATAATCGATTATCAGTCCTGCCACTACGATTGATAATTGATTTATAGTAATTGCTGAAGATTTGACCATAATATTACCTGTTTGAGCATGACCCTATCACGTTATACTTTATTGTATGTATTTTGTCAAACAGGCCTGAGCAAACAGTGTAGACCCAGATGAGAAGCCGCAAATGCGGCATCTCATCAGGGTCTACACTGTTTGCCACTCACCCAGCTATTTTAGACACAACAGTGGGCAGTAAATTGGATGTTCAAATTTTAGATGAAGTATGGTGAGGTGTCTGAATACTAAGGGTAAATATGGTAAAGTAACAAACACATAAATTAAATGATCGATTATTAGCAAATCTGTAATGATAGTCATTTTTGTGGAATTTATCGATCAATTAATCGATTATCTGATTAATCGTGCCAGCCTTAGAAAATACCACCCTTTTGCTGTATTTTGTTTCCAATAGTCCATTTTTTTTTTCTGGGAGATGGTTAGTATAAGCCTTATAGCATTTTTCTGAATCCTGTCACATTTGTATTATTATTGTAATTATACCGCATATCGAGGGTTGAGCGCAAGACTGTAGTAACTCAAACATATATTTGAAACCCTTGTTTAGGGGCAACTTTGACCCCTTTGTAAACAATGCAAATTTAGGTGCCATTGCTCATATGAGCAATGGCACCTACATTTCCATTATTTACAGAAAGAAATGTTATAATCTTCATAACGCCTTCATGGTGAGGAGATTAAGTATTGGGAAAAAACAACCGTCTGACTTGCTACAGTCTTGCGATCAACCCTCAATATATGGTTATATATAATATTTTTTGAAAAAAAAAATATATATGTTCCCGTTTAACCAATAGTCCAATTTTCCCTCCACCAATCCGGGCCCCATGCTACCACAAAGTGGGGTCAGGAATCAGTGGTTACCCTCTGTGCATCTTTCCATCTGTACCAATGACATAAATTCACCAAATTTGGTGGGTTTACAAATCCTAGATAATGATGTACATATTTTGTTAAAGACATCATGTCATGCAGCATTTGCAGAATTATTTCCTTTTGTACAAAATTTGTGTCCAACCCTTATTTTCTAAATTGATCTTTCTAAATTGATTCATTTGGTTATACATTTTAAGAAAACAGTATGTCATATTTATGCAAACATTGAGTCATATAGGGCAATATTTCCAGAGTTGTGGCCTTTGGTACAAAATCTTTGCCAGCACCATATCACCCAAGCCTGCTGAAAGAGCATCAACAGATTTTGGAGTGTATTACATATTTGAATGATGATGAGCCATCAGAAAAAAAGATTACATGGTGAAGTACTTCAAGAATTATCACCTTTGATACACTCTGTGTTCAGGCCACATATCTTCAGAACCATCCCAGTCAGCATTCTACGTAAATCTATATCGGGCCGTCATCGGCCCGTCAGGGTAGCTGACGGGCCGATGACGGCCCGATGTAGATTTACGTAGAATGCTAGCTGGGATAATGGGGCACTGCAATACATTTTTGCTGGATTTGAAATTTCTTAGGAGAATGATGTATGACAGGATGATGTATGTGTCTGGACTGGATGTGCATTATATGGGCCACATCAAGCAAAAAAGTGGCTTTGAACACATGCAAATTGTGCAGATTCAGATCATCCTGCGCATGCTTAAAGTACCATCCGTGCATTTGCACTCAATTCATACACTCTGTAGTATCCAATGATTCTGTTAGCGGACAGTGAAAGCCTTGATCATACTGCATGGATGTGTAGGCTGATCTGTGCCTTCGCTATCAGCATGTGTCCTAAGACACGTTTTTGCATGGCGCTGCCCATATAATGGTTCAATGCTCATGTATTTCTGTATTTTCAGGATGCAAAGCCAAGTCAGACCAAGAAGAAAACAAAAGCATCTGAAGAAAAGCCAGAGTGGAATAACCGTTTCAATTTTACCTGATTATACTGACTAATATTCTAAACTTCCAGAGCTCCAGATATATAAATTTCAAGTGAATATTTGTAGCTCACCTATGCCTAAGGCTCATAGGTGAGCTTATGGTATAACCATGCATCTGTCATCTATCCACAACAGTTTGAAACATCTTCTCCTCCGAAGCAACTGGGCAGATTGAATTCTCATGACGCAGTAAATTTCATTATATCCTCATCTTACCAATGTCCCTAAATGGTTGAAATATTGATACTGGGATGTTAACACACTAAACACCAAACATTATCTTTTTGACAGCTAGGCAAGTAAATTTCTAAAATATTCAAGAATAATTTTATATCAGTTTAAAACCAAATAATCTTGCACTAGTGAATTCACATTTAGGCCCATATATACAGTTGACTATAGTAATCCTGGCCCCAAGGATATAAAACTTTTTTTGTGCCCAACTTGGCTGAGCATGAAATTTTCTCTACTAATAAATATGAAAATGCCAACAATATTTTCTCTGCTAATAAATATGAAAATGCCAACAATAGTTGGCATTTTTTCATATTTATTAGCAGAGAAAAATTTCATGCTCAGCTATGTTAAGCAAGAAAGAATCTGCAATTGTTAGTAATATGAGATTAATTAGCAGGAAAAATTTCATGCTCAGCTGAGTTGAGCATGAAAAAAGTTTTATAACCTCAGGGCCTGGGCTGCACTCAGAAGTGCAAGACACTCTTAAACTTTTTACTCTGGATCCCTGCTCCCATTGGTGCTGGTCATTAGGTAGAGGGATCTAGGGCAAAAAGTTTGCAATCACTTTGGACTTCTGATAGACTGGCTCCAGTCTCCAGTGACTAAATATTTTTCACATAATCCTGTTTGATAATCCACTAAAATAAAACCAAAATAATATCATGACTTTAAAGGCTGGTCACAAGTGACCAGCCTTTATAGTCATGAAATTATTTTGTTTTTATATTAGTGGCTTATTGAACAGAATTATAAGAAAAAAAATATATAGTCACTGAAGACTGGGGCCAGTCTAGACTTCTGAATGCAGCACATGTATGGTGTTGTGAGCAATGTCTGTGCATAATGTATTAAACAAAGTCATAAAGGTGTAACATACCTTTTTTTTCATTAACCTCTGCCACTCTCTTGGCTAATTCAGCAGATGACAAATTGGTGATGGTTTTTTTTTGTTTTGTTTTTTTTGTTTTTCATTTTTTCTTATTTTTACCAGAAAATAGGAATTGACTTTTTATGCAAATGGAGACAATTACAATTTGCATGCATGAAATGTCAAATCTTGCTTTCTGAGAAAAATAAGAAAAATATCAACAATTTGTCATCTGCTGAATTATAGCCCAGCAAGTGGTAAAGGTTAACAGATGTGTTCAATGATCAAGAGAGGACTGAAATATGACTGTGTGCTGGTGCAATTTATCTGTTAATACTGGTTGTTATTAAGTATATGTATACAGTGTTAGTTTTGGTGGAGTCCATTTTGTCCTTTTGTAAGCACAAGTTGAAATGAAATATCAAATGAGATGTAATGATTGTGCTTCTTATCACTGCTGCCTTCAGTATAACAGTGAAAATAATCTTTAACCTCCAACTGATTTTTTTTTTTTTTCGATCAAAATGTATTAATATTTTTCCAGTATTAAAACTTAAAAACTCCAGAAAATGTTTTTTTTTTTTTCAACAGAAAATTGTTGGTATTTTCTTTTTTCTTCCACAAAAAAAACATACATCGTGTGTACTTATTAGATGCATGCCCTCACCCCTCCCCCACCCCCCAATTCCCCCATTCATTACGAAAACATGCCCATTAAAATATACTGAAAAATTCACCACAAAAAAAAATGAACATTTTCAGATAAAAAATCTTATATTTTCATATTTCTTTCTGCTCAAAACATAGATTGTGGGTACTCGTTAGAACTGCCTCAGTGAGGCAGTTCTAATGAGTAGCCCACAATCTGTGTTTTGTGAGGCAGTTCTAACGAGTACCCACAATCCATGTTTTTGAGCAGAAATAAGAAAAATAATGTATACCCCTGTAAACCCCAGTTTTACTATATAAAAGTGGGGTTTAAGGGAGTAAACATTATATAGGTATGTTTTCGTGATGGCCCCCCCACAACCCCAAGGCACTTCTAATGAATATCTATGTTTTCATGGAGAAATAAGAAAAATATTTTTCTGATATCCCTCTTATCTGGAGCTATGAAACATATTTTGGTAGTTAGAATTGCCTGAAGAACCAATTCTAATGAGAACCCACAGGATATTTATTCATGAGAAAAAGAAAAAAATATAGATAGGGGTACCCCTAAAATATCTAGAGAGCTATGATTTGTTTTCCCGGCGTTTAGACTTTTACATATATGAAGAATTTGTATTTTTGTGCCATGTAGAAGATTGCTGTAAATACTTAGAAGCTAATATTTAAGCCACCATGCATAAATAGGGGTAAATTTAAACATTTTATATTCTTAAAGGGCTTCCAGGAAGGCATCATTTGTTCTGTGTCAAGCAAAACTTTTTCTTTGGGTAAATTTGGACAGTTAGGCATCTGCACAGTCTTATCAGGACCTTTGGTGTCAATTTGAAAATTAATGGTTAGTATAGATACCGTCTATGACCTGATTACCGCACTGGGCACTTAGGTTTTTCAAAACTACTGGGAAAAGTCATGGTAAAATATGTACCTACCTATACTAAGGGTATAAAAATAAAAGATCAGCGAAGAACCTCAAACGATGCTTATACGATGTTTTCGTGTGTTTTTTTTTTTCTCTAAATTTTCTTTATAAAAGAATATGTTTTTGGTACTCATTTGAATTGCATCAACAAGTCGATGCAATTCAAATGGGTACCCAAAACATATTTCTTTATAAACAAGCAGACAAAAAGTACACTGGTTGTAATCTGAATTGCTTGATTGTGCGCTTATAGGGGTATGTGCGGTAATTAGGTCGAATATGGTACATTAACCAACAAATAAGGCCCTGATGACACTATGTGAATGTATAGGATGATCTTCCTCTGCATTCTGAATAATATTTTTTTTTAAACATAGCAGGTGAGAAAAATAATCAGCAATAGTTTGACTTGTATACAGAGAAGAAGTGGCCTTGATTTGCATACAGGGAAATTCTGTTACATGTATATGTATCATGGTCTGCATAGAGAAGTCAGCAGTCTTCATTTGTGTATACATATCTGTTACCTTTGGGTTAAATTTCCCTGTCTGCAGTTCATGTTGTTTAGTTGTAAAAAGTTCCAAATTATACAGATTAATACTCTTTAATCAAATTGTATCTCATAAAAAATCTTCAGTGTTTAACTTTTAACACACGTACACGTTTGTACAGACTTTTACAATTATTGACATTGAAAGCGTCTAGCAAAATTTGTAGCAGATAACATTCTAAAATTTTTATTTATTTTTTTTTTTTATTTTTCAGAGAAAATAAGTCTTGACATTTCATGCAGATGATTCACATGTAATGTAAATTTTCTTCGAAAAATAAATAATAGAAAAAAAATGTCATTTGCTGCAGTTATGATTGGCGCTTTAAAGATTAAGATGCAATCAAAATACATATATGTAGTCATATTTTTCCAGATGGAATGCTGTTTAGTATGTAATAATTTAACCCTAGTCCTGCTGAACCCAGATATACCCTGTCTTTGCAAACAGTACAGATCCAGATCAGTTGGCTTCTGTAGAAACCAACTGTTCTGGATCTGCACTGTTTGACATTAAGAATTTGAATTTGTATCAACAGCCTTGATCAAGTAATCTGATTGGCTGAAATTTAGAAATGGGCAGGTCATCTTAATTTATTCAGCTTGTCAAGAGTTAAGGGGACTTGATACACTTAGTAGATTTTCTACCAGGGAGAAAGGGAGATAATTTTGTGATTTCTGTTTGTTTTCTTGTACACCATGCACACACCTTTCTTGTACATCCTTTTGAAAAGGGATGTACTCTTAAAAGGGAAGAATTTGCTCCCTTTGGGAACAAATTCTTCCCTTTTAGAGAACATCCCATTTCAGAAAGGAGACAAAAACCATGTTTACAGAGTTACCTCCCTTGAAAGTGTGTCTGTTCCCCTTACGTGCAAGTTTGAGAGATGGTTTTCATCAGTATTTAAAAGAAGTCTTGTCACATTTGAATACAGCATTATAAGACAAGAACCTTAAAAATGTACAGTATTATATAGGATTTTGCTTGTATGAAGCTTTGTATATCGTCAAACACAATGTGGTACTGATCCTAAGTATTTGGACTGACAGTCCTGAGCTAACAGTGTAAATTAAGATCAGGCATCTGGGCCCGGTTGTTCAAAGCGTCGTTAGCTTAACGAGCTCGTTAAGGGTCATTTCGTTAACTGTTTTAGCGGATTCAATACACAATATTCTGATATTTTTTGCTGAAAAAATGCACTGCAAAAGCTACTCACATTTTTTCAGCAAAAAATTTCAGCATATTTGCATATCACTAGATTAAAATTTTAACGAATCGTTAACTAACGAGATCGTTAGTTTTGAACAACCGGGCCCTGATCGTTTTCACTCCACTGTTAGCCAAACATACATCTGTTTTTAGACACATCAGCATGTAGTAATGTGGACGTTCAGATTTAAGGGCAAGTGTGGTAAGGATGTCCCCTGAATCAGTAAAACTTAAAACGCCATTAAAAAACAGGGTAACAAACTTAGGATTCCATGTCATTTATACATATTAACATTGTAAACTTGCTTGTGTACATATCAATGGTCAAATTGAACCTCTCCCTTATCAAAAAGCATGTAACAGTTTACACAGGGACCTCTTCATAACATAATTCATTATAGCAGGTTCAAAATATAGCATTTTGAAGATGGTCCAAAAAATGTTTTCTCATATGACATTGCTATTATTCAGTGAATAATGTCATGCCATAAAAATGATATGACCACATGTGACATATACCACTTGGTTACTGGCACGTAATGTCATCATGTCGCCTGTGACAACATTGTGTTTTCTGTTGAAAAATGGTTCAACTTTTATGACCATAAAATACAGTTTACCAATAAAAGTAATATGATAAATAGACTCTTAGATTCGTGGTCATTTCATATTAAATATATGAAATTCGCTTAAGACTCATTTCATATGAACTGACCATGAATGTAAGATCCTCTATGTATCTAAGTAAAATGTACATTTTATACAAAAAATGACCATGCAGTCATTTTTCTATATAAACTATACATTTTTGTTTGTATACAACATGCTAACACAGGTTTTTATTAGAACCAAACAATAGTGTTATAAGCCGGTTGTGATGTATCTAGAATTTCACCAAGCCGCAACATCAGAAAATGTATCTTCGCACATGTGCACCCAGCAAAGATTGAGATCAGCCTGAGCAGAATCTTCACTGGGCATATTTTGGTTAGCCAAGGATGTAAATTTTCTTCATGTGGAACATGATGACACTGATCAGACTGTTTGGATGCACAGGCTGATTTGAATTCATTGGGTATACATCCAAAGGTACGCTTTCTCACACTTCATTTTCACTGTAATTTTCCAGACCATTTTTACTGATCATTGTTACTAGAAATCAACAGCATTATATTCTCAGACTGGAAGGATTTATGAGTTGGAACAAATTTACCCGAGATGTTGCATATTGCAAAAAGAAGTGATGACAAATGGGCTGCAGTGTAAGAAAACGTACTCAGACCTTATGTGTATGCCCTGTGGACAAAAATCCAATGTATGAGCCTTCAGGCTCATCAAAGACTGCAGATATGCAGGCTGATTGGAGTCTTCACTGGACACATGTCATAAGGTACATTTTCTTATATTGCAGCTCAAATGGTGAAGTCACAATGTTTTGAACTGATCACTGTCTGTGGTCAGTTAGACTGTTTGCCAGATACAATATAAAACCATTTTACTCTTGTTGTGGGGAAAAATGTTTTGCCATGTGAGAACCATGACTATCTAGAGCAGTGTGCACATCTAAAGCATGCTCAGGGTATTGAGCAAAACGCATGATTTGGCTATACAGATATGCAAACTGGTCCAAATCTTTACTGTTTAACACCTACCGCACTATGGGAAAATTCAGCTGATGGCCAATTGATGAGATTATTCTTATAGGCTTTGACATTTCATGAAAATTCTCGTGCATATATCAAAGCCTATTTTCCGGTAAAACTATTAAATGATGTCTGCTGAAAATTTAACCCATTCTAAGTGTTAAATACAGGCAAATGTTAGTTAACCCACAGCAGGAATCTCATACATTTGTATGTTTATACATATATCTCAGTGAAATATGTGCTTTAGTAAAATCTGTTAGTAGTTCTGTTATTTAGAAAAGAAAGCAAAAGTTCATGTGTATGTTGGTTGTTACGGTAACTAAAGAGACAAGGAAGTAATAAATTATTACAGAACTCCAATAGTACTTTTTATTTCCATTTTGGTTCTGCTTATATTTACTTATTTTTGAACAACCATGGAGATGAAATAAAGATTGTACAAATCTTGGCACAGATTGTTTACATGACATTATTTGGTTATATTTACAAATTGTGTACAATTAAGCTTAATGTCATTTGAAAACATTTGTTTGTGTTGACCCACTGGGATCATGTCAAGCACTGTCAGTTTACCTAACCACACTTTTATTGGGCAGGCTTAGTCCTCTAAGCTGTTAACTAGTATTGTGTACATTCTTTCATCAGAAACTGACAACTGATCTTCTTGAATCAGCAGAAGGGAGAGAATGACCGTAGAAAATATTTCATAATCTATCTCCAAGAAAAAATGTTGCCAATTCGACGGGGTCAAATCCTCAACCTCCAGATCACCAGTCGGTCCCACATCCAACTGAGCCACAGAGGCCGGCTCATTTGAAAACATGCTACAGCTATCAAAATACAATTGAGCTGAGGTTTTACGGCCCAGTCAACCCATAAGGGTCATATCAAGCCAGTCAGAAAATATTTCATGATCAATCTCTACGAAAGAACATTGCCAGACCCACAGGGAATTGAACCCGGGACCTTCTGATTTCCAGTCATATACACATCTTACTGAGCCACCAAGATGGGCAGCCTTCAAATAATAATACCTCAGATCAGATTGTCTATTCACACTTACCATAAGTGAGCTACAACATCAGAAAATGCACCTTCAGATATGTGCCTAGAAAAGATTCAAATTGGCCTCATTCGTACAGTCTGATAACAATCTTCCCTGGACACATTCTGGATAGCAAAGGATGCAAAGTTTCTTCATGCGGACAACAAATTCTCTGATCAGACTGCACAGATGCACAGGCTAATTGGAGTCTTCACTGGGTGTATGTGTCAGGTGTTTTCTCATGTTGCCATCATATAAGACCCTGCTTGATTTGTTGTAACATGATTGGAGTACAGAAAAAGGGCCCTTTTGCTATATATAGGCAATAAAACCCAGCTCAGCCTGGACAATAACCAGTCAAATCAGTGCCTTTTTTGCCTAGTTATAGAATCATTGGATACTGTAAAATATATCAATGAACAGAGAAGACCCCAACTGGACTGTACAGGCAGATCTTGGCATTTCCTGTTTCCTTACTGTGTAATGGACTTTTCTTGCACTTTTTAGGGGGTGAGGCTATGAGATTTACATATTCCTAGAGAAAAATGGCTAAAATATTTGCAAACAGTGGAGATCTTGATCAGACACCACATTCTGCGGTGTCTGTTCTGGGTCTGCACTGTTTGCCAAGTACCCTTTTACGGGTCTCCGGCCTGCAATGGGATAATTGATTATGTTCTATTTGAGCCAGTGCAAGACAAAACCTACAAAATGGCATGTGCACCCAGCAAAAGATCAGCCTGGGCATTTACCCAGTCTGATCAGTTCACTGTGGGATGCCCAGGCTGATCTGTCTTTGCTGTGTACTCAATGGGTAGCCAAGGACCCAAGCTTTCTTCATGCGGACAGTGAACTCTGATCAGACGGGTGGATTTCCAGGCTGATCCGAGTCTTCGCTGAGCGCACATTGTTTTGTTTGTTTGTTTTTGTTGAGGTTTTATGGCCCAGTCGACCCAATGGGTCCTGTCGAGCGCGGTCAATTTACCTACCCACATGTTTACTGGGCAGGCTTAGTCCTCTAAGCAGTTAACCAGTATTGTGCACATTCTTTCGCCAGAAACTGACAACTGCCTTTCTTGAATCAGTGGAAGGGAGAGAATGACCATAGAAAATATTTCATGATCAATCTCCACAACAGAATGTTGCCGACCTCGGCTGGGGTCAAACCCGCGACCTCCTTGTCTCCAGTTGGATGCGCATCCAACTGAGCCACCGAGGCCTACTGCATGTCATTTTGTAGGTTTTGTCATGCGCTGGCTCATTTTGAGGGAGACATATCAACAGGCACATTCATGTAGTCTGATCATGGCTCTGGCTGTTCATTTACAATGTCAGTCAGTACTGTATTGTAAAATATGAAGCTGTTATCAGACACTGATGCATAAATGTCTCTAATCAAAATTGTCTAGTATGGCATCAACCACTTAAAAAAAAATCTAGGGTGTTAAAGTAAAACAGTATAAATTCTCTTTCAAGTATTTTATTTTTTCTAAAATGTCACTTTCAAGTATTTTATTTTTCCAAAGTTATCACAGCAAGCTTAAGTATACATTCATTCATGTAAAGACACAAAAAATCTATCAAATGTGTAGACATGCCCTCTACTTGCAATCAAACAAACAAGATACAGCAAAACAAAGCCTATTTTAATAACCCTAAGTATTGGGACAGATATGCCTTTGCAAACGGTGTAGACCCAGATCAGATGCTGCAGAATGCAGTGTCTGATAAGGGTCTACACTGTTTGCACATACAGCAATTTCTACACACATCAATAGGTAGTAGAATGGATTATTTCAAATTTTAGGACAAGTATGGTAAGTAGATAAGGTGTCCCAATACTTAGGGTAAATTTATTGGTAATTACGGCATCATATGTCCAGATGTTGGGAGAACAAAAATATAGCTGATATTTTGCACCAAACATATCTTGTGGGTACCATAATAACCCCGAGTATTAGGGCTGACAGGGCTGAGCAACACTGTAGACCCTGATCAGATGCTGCAGACTGCAGCATCTGATCAGGGTCTACACTGTTTACCACTCATCAGTCAGTTTTTCAACACATTCACAGGTAGTGAAATGGACTTGCTCAAACTCGAGTACGGTAAGATGTCCCATTCAGTTCTCTTTGGAAATGATTCTGCTAGGTATCTTTTGGTGTAAAAATAAAACTCCTTTTCAAAATTATCACCTTTTCTTACTTGGGTTGCAGCACACACAAAATATGTCTAAATATTTAGAGTAAATGTGGTAGGGCTATTTGAATCAGTGCAATGCAAATATGCTTGGATCAAAAAACAGATCAAATATAATATGTATCTAGCTTTCTCTATTGTCCTTTTGATAAACTCTGGTGCCAAAAATTAGTCAACTTCATAAAATTCCCGTACACTTCAATGTATTTCATATGTAGTAAAAAATAAATTTGTTGCTCTTAGTGTACAGATTTTTAATAAAAATTACACTGTTACTGTTACTGGAAACTTGTTTGTTTGTGTTGAGGTTTACGGCCCAGTCAACCCATTAGGGTAATGTCGAGCATGGTCAGTTTACATAACAATACTTTTTCCTGGGCATGCTTAGTCCTCCAAGCTGTCAACCAGTACTTGTGCACATTCTTTTAGCCAGAAACCTACAACTGTCCTTCTTGAATTTGCGGAAGGGAGAGAACTACCTTAGAAAATATTTCATGATCAATCTCCACAAAAGAATGTTGCCTGACCCAGCGGGGATCAAACTAGTGTTCATCCGACAGCCTCCAAGGCCTAGAAAGGAAATTGAAAAGCAAAATGCACAAAACTATAGAATGGCTATCCTATGCCTCATACTTTTTGAGAAAAGCAAGTTGTGGAAACATCACAAAATTCTTAAAACTTCATTTCACCAAAAAATTATGCAAGCATACATATTTTGTCTTTAAATGTTGTGTTTTCTCATGTCTGTGAATGAAATATTACAATAAATATGCACTATACTGCTGTTTTAATCAGCTTTCCACTCATCACGAAAACATGCCTATATAATATTGACCCCCTTAAACCCCATTTTTATATAGTAAAACTGGGGTTTACAGGGGTATACATTTTTTTTGTTATTTCTGCTCATAAACATAGATTGTGGGTACTCGTTAGAACCGCCTCGATGAGGCCTCAACGAGGCAGTTCTAGCGAGTACCCACAATCTATGTTTTGAGCAGAAATATGAAAAATATCAGAATTTTTTATGTGAAAATTGCCATTTTTTGGTGGTAAAATTTCCAGTGTATTTGAATAGGCGTGTTTTCGTAATGTGATTTAAGAGTTTATCAAATTCGGTTCAGTTAAAGCTTCATAGGAAATGTTTTTCTATTGCTCAAAATACATGCAAGTCTTATGAAAATTTCATAAAAGTTGACTAATATTTGGCACCAGTGAGTATCACTTGTACAAACCGTTTTTGCTATAAAAATGGCCTGTTTGTGCCATGCCTCAAAACAAAAATGAAAGCATAAAAAAAATAAAATAAAATTAAGCAATTCCTGCTGCTTGACTAAGTTAATGCAAAATACAGAAAAGAAAACACTGTGAAATATTTACTCTTTTTCAGTATTTGAACAGACATTTCAGAGCAAACAGTATAGACCCAGATCAATGAGGGTCTGCACTATTTGTCATTCAGATAGCAGGCGACTAAATACACTTGTTAGATTTTCTGCCATTTTTTTACAAGGGAGACAACTTTTGTGAATTCCAGTTTGTTTCCTGCTACTCAATCACCTTCTAAAAGGTACCTTCAATTTACTCTAGATCCCTTTCCAGAAGGGAGATAAAAACAATTTTGACAGAGCTGCCTCCCCAGGATTGATGAAGCATATCAGGAAGCATATCAATTCCCTTAAATACATCCCCAGGTAATCAGCTAGGAGTTACAGTGTCCAAACTGTTAGAATAAATATGGAAATTTCAATAAACTGTCAGTTATACAGCCTTTAGGAAAAGAGGGCTATGACTTTGCCAAACGTACATTTGCGTACTTAACTGTAAAAACAAGATGAATTCAGCTGTTACTAATTTGTAAGTCCATTTTTTTTTACTGTTTCTCTGTTAGAGAAATATCTGGACACAATGCAGCCCATTTTCTCCTGACACAATTTATTAAACACTAAGCACGCTGGGTAATTTTTTAGATTTTTGGTTTATTATTCCCAGATAACCTGTTTTCTGGAAAAAGTAAGAAAAATATCTTAAAATACTGTCCGCTGCATATTACCATATAAATGTACCTTTATGATATCATTCCATAATTTTCAAAGTCTGCCATATTGAAGTTTCGTGCAAGTTTTGTCTACTGGTATTAACCTTTAACCCACTGTAGTCTGGAGACCCCTAAAACGGTAATATGCATGCAGCAAACAGTGCAGACCCAGATCAGGGTCTCCACTGTTTGCAAATAATTTAGCCAACTTTCTCTAAGAATATCTAAATCACACAGCCTGACATACCAAAAACTGCAATTAGAATCTTCCAATATATAGTGTGGGGGAGTTTATACAGTCTACAATGGGCTAAAGCATCAGTCACAACAGCAGCAAATGACAATCTCATTTTTTTTCTTTTCTGAGAAAATAAGGCTGATATTTCATGTGAACTGTCTGCTAGGCAGACAATTCACATGAAACATCAAGCCTTATTTTCTCTGAAAAAAAAAAAAAAAGGAGAATATCATCTGTAGCCATTTTTGTATGGCACTTTATGGGTTAAACCAGGCCCCATTTATAACATTGACTGTGTCATGGAAGTAACATTGCAAAGAGCAGAAGGCCTTGATCAGAAAGTAGATGACTGACTTGGGCCTTTTGTTGTTCTGCATATACTGATGCATGAGGAAGTCTACAGAAACTCCAGTCTCATTTCATTCTAAGGCCTGCTGTACTTGCAGCAGGGGGAGAGGAGGCTGATACAGTCAACTCTCGTTATCTTGACCTCGCTTATCTCGAATAACCACTTATCTCGAAGTGAAAACCTGGTTCCTGTTTAAAAATGAAAATCTAACAACAGGTAACGAAATATGTAGAAAAGAGATCGATCCTAAGGAGCGATTTCTCCTCTTTTCAACAACATTTTGAATATATCTCTAACTTCAGGAGTCAAATTACATATTCATTTATAAAATGCAGTTGTTCAATTTATTTTTTCCTCAATTCTGCAAATATGATATGACGAGGTACAGATATCTCGAAGTATTTCAGAGAGTCCCTTGTAGTTCTGTTTCTCAATTGCGATGTGCTTTTTCCTCTCATCCTCCTAGCTAGCTCTCTTTCCTCTGATCAATTAGCTCTTCTGTCCCTGTTCTCAATTTTCCTGGGGGATGACACAAAATGACCCACAAGGGTTGACATGCCATTAAACAATAGCTCAAACAAAAAATGGTTTTGGTCTGTAACTGTACATAATATTTTCTTTCTTGGGTCAAACCTTTCACATAACATAATTAAAAGCTTTTTGCTTTGTTTTTGCACATAGCACCATCAAACATAACTTTTAACATGTACATTTAACAACATATTCATACACAGATATAGCATTGTAACAAAGAAAAGTCCTGTTAAAGTGGAATGGATACTATTGGTTGATTTTCTGCCAATTTTTTTGACAAGGGAGACAACTTTTTCTGACTTCCTATTTGTTTTGTTACACAATCCCCTTCTAAAAGGGGAGCGAATTCTTTTCTTTTGCCTTGTCATGCTGAATAAATTAAGATGCCATGCCCACATCTGTTTGCAAAGGTAGGGCATATCCTGGTTCAACAGGACAAGGGTTAATGTAGACCCCTTTTCGGAAGGGAGTAAAAACAATTGTGACAAAGTTGTCTCCATTGAAAGTGTATCCTTTCCCCTTAACTTCAAATTAGGGTTAGTAGAGTATAAAACACTCCTCACAACCTAAGTCACTTTGACTATAAAATATGCAATTCCGACATATATATTTTTGTACCTGGTTGACTTTACTTGGTTTTAATTAAGAAATTTCCCTATGGGTACCAAATTCACTGGCTATCTATCTGATACATTAACAATATGTATTCATATACTGTAATGCATATAGCTGAAGCAATTTTGGTCAAAATATACTCAATGCAATACACTTATACGGACAATATCAAAATGGCTGAATTTTATCCTCCTTTGGCATTTTTTTTTTCTAACATTACACTGAAAGTAAATAACAGCGTGTAAATGATTTTAAGTTGTTGCCCTTATAAAAGGGTTACGCAAATGAAATACTTTAAATAAAAATGGTGATATTTTTCAGTTGGTAATATATTTATCCTAAATATTTGGACAGACAGGCCTGAGCAAATGTAGACCCAGATTAGAAGGTGCAGAATATTACATCTTACCATGGTCTTCATTGTTTACCACATCCAAGTTTTAAAGCAGGTAGCTGTATGACTTGGTCAAATGTTAGGACAAATATGGTATTGATTACCATTACAGCTGTCTGAATTCTTAGAGTAAATATGGTATATAATCAACACTTCAGAAGCTTTATGATAATGACTGTGAAACTAGCAATGTCTGCCCTTTGTTATGAGCCAGTCTCTGCTTGGGAGTCTTCCAGAAATGGCTGGCAATCTTCACACTATTTAATATGCACTGATACACTTTCAGTGGGTGCAACTCTGTCAACTCTCCCCTTAGGACTAAATTCTTTCCTTTTAGAGTTGACCCCTTTTTCAGAAGGGGCTTGGTGTGCTGGAAAGAAAACAGAGTCACAAATGATACTTTGAAAATGTATTTTATATTACCCTTTCTCACTATATGACAAATTGCTGATATTTTACTTATTTTTTTCTTAAAAATAGAATTTGACACTTCATGCAAATTGTCTCCTCAGGAGACAATTTGTGTGAAATGTCAAATCATATTTTCTGGAAAAAAAGTAAGACAAATATCATCAATTTGTGATTTTATTTATCATTCCACTGAATACTAAGCTAAAACATGTGTCTAGTTTTAACCCTGATTTTCTTCATCATTCCAGAGATTATCAAGCTCACCCATGCCATCATTTCTTGTGAGCATATAATTATCCATGTCAATTGACCTGCAGTGATTGATGGCGTATCTTAGTTTCTCTGCTAGGATATCAATATTAGAGTAGGTTGGAAGGCGGAGCTGGAAGAAACAGGTCTGTGATGTTGGTAGACTGTCTTCACTCTGAAATATAAAATATCAGGAATTCAGGTAACACTTTTTTATTTGTATCTCCCAATGAAAGTAGAAGGATCTAGGTCGTTGTTCATTTGTCTTCAAAAGAAGCAACCAAACACTGAATTTAATCACATACAGTATGGGGCATACAGTACTGGGGATACACCCAGGATAAGAGTTTGTGTAACTGTTAACATATAAGCACAATGACCTACTTATGGTATAACCATATGATATACTGACTTCACTAGATATATTCACACAACAAATTAGATCAGCCCCTGCATTACAGAACAGGAAATATACCCAGTCAACATATTGCTCACAGTGAACAGTACACCTTCACTAAATGTACCCATATACAGACAACCCTCTTTATATTGACACTCGATACAATGACAAAATTTGTTATAATGACAATTTGACTGTCATGAAACATTCGCTTAACAGGTAACAATTAGTAAAGAATTATGCAAGAATATTGTATTTAATACTTTAAAGAAACATATGTTTTGGATATTTGTTAGAATTGCCTCAGTGAGGCAATTCTGACAAATATCCAAAACTTATGTTCTATAAGGAAATAAGAACAAACAGGATCTTTCTTACATATCAATCTACTCATTAAGAATTCTATACAACAGCAAATTCATTTTAATAGCAACGTCTTTGGAAACAAATGCGGTCACTGTAACAAGGGTTCACTGTACAAAATTTGGTGAATCAATTCGTGCAGGAGCTTTGCACTGAAGAAGTTTTGTCTTTAATGTAGGTCAAGCCAAAATCTAGGTCTTTATGACCTAACATGTGATACATTGTATTCACTAGATGAGCCCACATATCTAATTTGATCAGTCTATGCCAAACAGTACAGCAATGGCCATGAGAAAAAAACTGGGGGTGGGCACATGGACAGAGTGACTATTAATGTGTGACCCTAATAAGGGGCTTTCTTTGAGGAACAAGAAATAAGAAGTCTAATGAATCCTGAAATTATTAGTATTTAGACACCTTTACTCCTTACCATACTTGTCCCAATACTATCAATAAATCCTATTAACTACTTGCTGATATATCTAAAAACTGTTGGCAAGTAGTGTAGACTCTGATCAGATACATTAATCTCCAGTGTCTGATATGAGTCTACATCTGCTCAGAAATGTCTTTCCAAATACTTAGAGTAACAAGAACTGTGTTTTCTAAGAAAATTTGCAATTCAAGTGCACTAATGCTTAAATTTGACAGTTTAAGTCTAGCAGTGACTTTGAAAATTAGGTCAAGGTCACAAAGACCTAAACACTTCATCGTCTAGCTCCAATGATATAAACAAATTTGGTAGGAATGTGCTTACTGGTTCAAGAGATATTGCCATGACAAGAAAGTGTCATGCCAATGCTGATGCCAATGGGAGCTGCAACATCCAATATATGTAAAATATGTCACCCAGCCTCCCTCTTCTGTGGGGAGGTGTGTGTGTGTGCTGGGGAGAGGGGTGGGTGAGTGGAGGGCTGGTGTGAAGATCACCAAAATTAATGTATTTTTTTCCCTAATGCAACATTGGGTATCAGTAGAAAACTGTTTTAACAGAGAGAGAGAGAGAGAGAGAGAGAGGGCAAGGTTTAATACACTTACTCTGCCAGAACTTATGATCTGAAATCTCTGTGACATGTCAGCTGGGTTGGCAGGTATTCTTGTACGGCCAGAGACAAATCGTAGAAATTGGATCCGTTCATCATTTGTAAACATATCTAGGACCTTCCAGAACCACTCAACCATCTGATTGTGTTCATCTATACCGCGATATCTGAAACAAAACAAAAAAAACAAAAAAAAAAACTTTTTCATTCATTCCATCACGTTTCTGAAAAGTGGAAAGAAACAGTCAAGACCAAAATCAGTCTGTGATTCAGGCAAATTCTGATAACTTTGGCAAACCAGTTGAAAGGGTAGTTATGCATAAAAAACAAGAAACAAGAAGGTGAAATGCTAAAAACATACAGTGAAACTTTGATAACTAAGACATAAATATATAGTTCTAGTTGTGAATGCTATAAAAAAAAGGTTAATGATGGGAACCATAAGTGTTCTAGATATCAAAGTTCTACTTTACAACAAATGACTCTGAAGGTGTGCAAGCCTGTTATATACCCAACATTTTCTCTTTTTCCTTTACATTTGTGTAAAATTTCATGAAATTCTTTTCACTAGTTTTGGAAATGTGGGTAAAGCAGAAATTATACAGTAAAAGACTTTTAACCTGCAACTCTGACCTTGACCTCATTCTTGACATTACATATCATCTCACTTCCTTTCTGGTAAATATCCTAAAATTTCCAACACTACTTAATTTCTTGTTTTTGGCCCAAACTTGCTTATTAGGTAGCTAATTTTAAAATACTTAGTAGAATGGCAAACAGTGTAGACCCTGATCAGACTGATCTTGGTCTGTACTGTTTGCATATGCCATTTTATCATAAACTTTGGTGTATGAAATTTTAGGGCATTTACAGTACATTTGATGAAACCCCCTACAGCTGTTTCAACATAATTTAGGCACAGGCACATAATGACAAAGAATTACAATTTTAATATGTTAACTTTCAGTAGAAGAATAACTCGCATAAATCACGATTTGCCTCTAAAAACTTTAGACAAATACTTTAACATAATTTTTTTTCTAAGTCTGTGACCTTGACCTCAAGGTCACTCTTGTGGGTCAGAATAGTATATCAGACTAGTATCTAACATCAGGGCAGGTATGGACTATTTCCATCCAGGGCCCAGTTGTTCAAAACTAACAATTGTTTGTTTGTGTTTAGGTTTTACGGCCCAGTCAACCCAATGGGGTCATGTCGAGGGCGGTCAGTTTACCTAACCATACGTTTACTGGGCAGGCTTAGTCCTCTAAGCAGTACCAGTATTGTGCACATTCTTTCGCCAGAAACTGACAACTGCCCTTCTTGAATCAGTGGTAGGGAGAGAATGACCGTAGAAAATATTTCATGATCAATCTCCACGAAAGAATGTTGCCGACCTCGGTGGGGGTTGAACCCGCGACCTCCTGGTCTCCAGTCGGACGGTCAAAACTAACAATGTTGTTAGTTAACGTATCATTAAAACTTTGATCATTAAATATGGCTTATATGCTAATATTTTTGCTGAAAAAATGTGAGTAGCTTTTGCATTTGCAAAAGCTACTCACATTTTTTTAGCAAAAATAACTGCAAATTAGATAACAAACCTACTAGAAAAGTTAACATTTTGACCACTAACAAGCTTGTTAGGCTAACGATGCTTTGAACAACTGGGCACAGAGGCTCAGGAGACATAGCCTTTTAACTTTAACCAATGCTGACGCTGTTGTGACAGCTATAGCTCTATCTGTACTTTTGTATAGGTGAGCTAAAACAGTAACGCCAAAAGTAATACAAAGTTCTGTCACAGCTCCAGATAAGGGACTTTTTTCAACTAAAAGCTACTGATATTTCTTATTTCTCCAAGAAAACATATGCTGTCGATGCTCATTAGAAGATGATGTTTTTAAAAACTTTTCCAATTTTTTTTCTGTTTATTACCCTAAAAATGCAAGAAAACATAATTGGATGAAACAAATCATCTTAGGATTTAAAAACAAACACTTGGATGTGGGCCTGCAAAAAGGATCTAGCATGTTTACCATGTGTATTCGGACAGAAAGGCTGAGGAAAGAGTGTAGACCCAGATCAGATGTCAAAGAATGGGGCATCTGATCTGGGTCCACTGTTTGCTACTCATCGATACATGATTAAGTAGCAAAATAGACACATTCTACATCTACATGTAGGACAAGTATGGTTGGGTATTAAGGTCTCCAAATACTTGGGGTAAATACACTAAAACTGAACATTTTCCTGAAAGCAGATTTCATTTTCGTAAATTTCTACTGACCTGACTACTTTTTTAAGGACGTTCACATCAATAGTTTCCATTCCACACACAAGCTGTTCCAAGCTTTTTGCTGTTAACAATGACAAAAGAGGAACGGGGATGATCCGCGACATACCATCTCTCACTGCTGCTGCCTGTGGCAATATTAACAAGTCATGTCAAGTAACAAGAGGGCCATGATGGCCCTATATCGCTAACCTGTGTCCCATTGCTTTAGGTTCAGAATGGTTGTATTAATTTAATTTAAATCAGGCAAGTGGTTTGTAAGATTACCAAAGTTTTCTATACAGATCATATTTTTGTACAAATATATTGGGAAAACAAGTGCTGTCCACAGTGGAGGTGGTGGGTGGGGGGCATGTTGTGTTATTGAAAGAATTTAGTAAAGGGTCTCTTTAGGAACATTTGCGACAGGTTGGATCAGTGGTTTACTTTTTGACTGTTTTCTCTTCAATTTTTAAAAAAATTGCCTATTACAATCCATCCACTGGTTTAGGAGGAGAAGTCGTTTGAAGGTTTTTCTATTTTTAGCTCTGGCAGCCATCTTGTTCATCCAAGCGGAACGGTTTGAGAAATGTTGGTATATGGTCACCCAAGGACTATTCCTGTGAAATTATTTCAAAATCCATCCACTGGTTAAGGAGAAGAGATTTAAAGGTTTTTCTATTTTTAGCTCTGGCCGCCATTTTGTTCATCCGAGCGAACGGTTTAAGCAATTTTGGTAGAGGGTCACCCAAGGAACATTCATGTAAAATTATTTCAAAATCCATCCACTAGTTAAGGAGAAGTCGTTTAAAGGTTTTTTTATTTTTAGCATCTTGTTCATACGAGCAGAATGGTTTGAGCTATTTTGGTAGAGGGTCACCCAAGGAACATTCATGTGTAATTATTTTAAAATCCGTTCATTGGTTAACAAGAAGAAGTCGTTTATAGGTTTTTCTATTTTTAGCTCTGGTGGCCATCTTATTCATCCGAGCAGAATGGTTTGAGAAATTTTGGTAGAGGTTCATCCAAGGAATATTCCTGTGAAATTACTTTGAAATGGGGCCAGTGACCTTGGAGGAGATGTCTTTTTAAGGTTTTTCTATTTTTAGCTCTGGTGGCCATTTTGTTCAGCCGAGCGGAACCATTTAGGCAATTTTGGTAAAGGGTACCCCAAGGAATATTCCTGTAAAATTATTTCAAAATCTGTTCACTGGTTTAGGTGGAGATGTCTTTTAAGTAAACTGCTGATAGACAAGAAGACATTTAAAGGCTTTTCTATTTTTAGCTCTGGTGGCCATCTTGTTCATCCGAGCCTAACTTGAGAAATTTTGGTAGAGGGTCATCCAAGGAATATTTCTTTGAAATTATTTTGAAATTGGGCCAGTGGCCTCGGAGGAGATGTCATTTTAAGGTTTTTCTATTTTTAGCTCTGGTGGCCATTTTGTTCAGTGGAGCAGAACCATTTATGCCATTTTGGTAGAGGGTCACCCAAGGAACATTCCTGTAAAATTATTTCAAAATCCATTCACCGGTTTAGGAGATGTCTTTTAAGTAAATTGTTGACAGATGCATGACGGACAACGGACATCAAACAGTCACAAAAGCTCACCTTGAGCCTTTGAGCTAAAAATTGGGGCTTAAATGCTTAGCATGCTTGATAAAATTTTTAGCAGTGATAAAATTTTTAGCAGACAACAGTTTATTACTGTACTGTGAAGTCCAATCAGTGTCTTGTTCACTAACAGAAAGAATCATCATGTACCTTTGGACATGTGCACCCAGCAAAGAATCAGATCAGACTGCAGATTCTTTGCCGGGTGCAGTTTGGATAGCCAAGGATACAAAGTTTCTTCATGCAGACAAAGACGACTGATTAGACTGCATGGATGTGCAGTCAGGGCCCTGTTGTTCAAAGCTAACAACATCGTTAGTTAACGATTCGTTAAAATTTACATCCATTGATACAGTGCAAAAGCTACTCACATTTTTTCAGCAAAAAATATCAGAATATTGTATATAGAATCCACTAAAACAGTTAACGAAATGACCCTTAACAAGCTCGTTAAGCTAATGACGCTTTGAACAACTGGGACCTGATTTGAGTCATCATTGGGTGAACATATCAGAAGGTAAGTTTTCTCACATTGTGGCTCATTGGACAGAATATACTGAAAATAGAGGAGGGAGAAATCACCGATCAAAGTGTATGGATGCACAGCTGATCTGGGCTGCCACTGTTTGCATATGGCATATAGATCTATTTTCAGGCTGTCGCTCTTATCTGAAAGAGGGCAGGCTTGTCATTAGGAAACAAGTATCTTCAACAAACTGCAGACAGAAAACAAATATTTGGTATGAACTTTATCATTTTGCTGTTTTTAATTTATTTTTTTCCCCCAACATGCGGCAATATGCAGTTTTTTTTTTCTGCACTTACAGAAAAGAATACAGTTCCATTCAAAATGACTCTGACATGAAAGTATTTGCCTTCTTTCTCACTGGGGGATTTTTTAAAGGATTTGGTTACTTGGATTGGAGTTAAACGGCCCAGTCAACACTATTAAGGTAATGTCAAACCAGTGAGTTTACCTAACTTCACTTTTTCTAGACAGTCTTAGTCCTTTGTCAATGAACCAGTAATAGTGCACATTCTTTCGCCAGAAACTTGACAACAGCCCTTCTTGAATCAGTGGAAGGGACAGAATGACTGTAGAAAATATTTCATAATCAATCTCCACCAAAGAATGTTGCCGGACCTGACAGTTATCAAGCTCCCGATCTCCTAATTACCAATCGGACATGCATCCGACCGAACCTCTGAGGCTGGACTATTTTAAAGGAAGAATTGGCTGGAAGCAAATTATTTCCTTTATGAATAGCTCCCATTTTTGGAAGCTTTGAAATACTTGGGAGACAACTACCTGTTTAGAAAAAAATTCTACCTTTACAAAATTGCTGCAAAATCTTTCAGGTGTATCCATTCTCTTTAAGTTCTTATCATAAACAAACAGAAAGATGATTATAATGTTCAATTAACCCATTTATGCCAAGTGGACTCTCTCTACCTTAACTCTTTAGACTGGTCCATTTCCAGTAAAAGGGGTGTCTGGTTAGTTTTTATTATACCCATGTTTTACAGAAATTCCCTTACTTAATGCAAACAGTACAGACCCTGATCAGATGCTGCATTCTGCGGCATCTGATCTGGGTCAACATTGTTTGCCAATGTCCCTTTTATGGGATGCTAGGCATAAATAAGTAGGTAGATAGTATATACCTGTTTGTCCATTTCATGGAGTTTAAATTGTGTCACACTGTCTACATAGTCTTTTCTGTTGTGGAAGTTTAGGGGTATACTCCTGCCTCCTGGAACCACAGGGACCATACGACCATCCAGGGACTGTCCCTCAAAACAGTCCAGAGGAATAAACTGAAAGAAAACAAAAAAATAGAACCACATGAGACACATTTGCGGAAAACCATTTAAGCTGTGTCATGGGAAAGGGGTCTTTATTGGTTGGCTGGATGGTTTGGAGTTAAAAGGCCCAGTTAACACAATTAAGGTCATGTCGTTGATTGTTTTCCTACACACTTTTCCTGGGCTAGCTTAGAGGCCAACTGGTCTTTATTGCATATGCTGACAATGAAGGCCTATATCAGACCATATGTCACATCTGCAGTTCATCTATCCATCTCCAATATATCACAACCAAAAACTTATGTTGCCTGAGACTACAAATAATTTTGTCAAAACTTGACCAAATACATACATTCAATTCCTCTTTATTAGAACCAAATATAATGTCCTGAACTGACTATCTTACATATACCCTAAAGACCTAAAAAACTGAACAGCCAGTAAATAACTGGACGTAAGTTAATTTCCTAATCCTACCCATGTACATGTAGGCTAGGAAGTAATCTATTTTGCAAATGTTGGCAACTTAATTTTGAAAAACTAGTTTAACCCAATATAGACTGAATAGACTCCGCACCTCCCCACCCCCCCTCCCCCACCCCCACCCCTCCCCACTCCCACTATATACTGGAAGAGTCCAGTTTCAATTTTAGGTATGTCTAGCTATGAGATTTAGATATTACTAGAGAAAAATGGCTAAATTATTTGCAAACAGTGGAGAACCTGATCAGATGTCGCATTTTGCTGTGTCTGATCTGGGTCTGCATTGTTTGCCAGTTACCCTTTTAGGGGTCTCCAGCCTACAATGGGTTAAACTAGAAATGTGTTTGTAGAACATTATGTCCCCAATGCTTGTCCATACAAAATGCCAAAGTTGGAAAGGGGCATAATTCTGACAAAATGTTGCAAAAGCACTAAAATGCTTCAGTCTGAAAAGGAGCATACTTTGGACAAATAGTTACAAAATTTCACCAAAAGTTGATCAAGTCATCTACACAATGATCCCTGACTGCCTGCAAAATTCAATGAACCTAGCTCTAGGAGTTCTTGAGATATTTTACTTACAAGTTTTCCTATGCTAAAATAACAGTGTGAAATGGGGGCATAATTTGATCAAATATTTATAAATGTTCTCCAAAATATAATCAGGTCATCCACACAGTGATTTCAAACTGCTTGTGAAATTTCATGTGCCAAAACTCAAGTGTTTCCTTCAATATTTTGCTTACAACATTTGTATGGTCGGACGAACAAAGGATGGACTGATGGACAGGCCAGAAGCAATATGCCCCTCCTAACGTCTTTGAAGTTGAGGACTTAAGAAGTGCCATATTTACCCTTATTTTTGGGATATCTTAACCCAATGTATACTGAATAGACTCTCTCACACTGTATATTGGAAGAGTACAATTTCAATTATAGGTACACTCAGCTATGAGATTTACATATTCCAAGAGAAAAATGGCTAAACTACTTGCAAACAGTGGAGACCCTGATCAGACACCGCATTCTGCCTTACCCTTTTGATGGGTGTCCCGACTACAGTGGGTTAACTCCTTACCATACAGTCCTAAAAAAGAAAACAGTCGATTTTACTACCTGCTGATGTGTCTATGATATTGCTGAATGAGTGGCAAATAGTGTAGACCCTGATCAGACATTGTCCCAAACATGTACTTTAGGGTTTTTATAGTACAGTGTTAGGTTAGGTATTACTATCCAACTTTAAAAGATAATGAACATATCTTGAATATTTTAATTTTGTTTTCTTGTCACTATTTACTCATTTACCTCATGGAAGTTAGTTTCATTCACTCCGGAATCATGAAGGTCAAGGATCCCTCGCAGACTCTGAATATACATGAAATCAATCTGAAAAGAAAGTTATGTTGATAGTTGAAAGATCTGTCACTGACAAATGGGCTAAGCTGAGAAAGGCAGATGATGATATTGTTTCAACATTATTTAAGTCATATCAAAACAATGGAAGGGTGAAATGAAATGAGGCAGGGCACAACAAAACCTACATAAAGACTTGTGCAACCAGTGATGACTCAGATTAGCCTGTGCATCTGTGCAGTCTGATCAGTGTCTTCATTGATCCCATGTATCTTCTACAGCCTCCAGGCTATCCAAAGAGGGCTAAAAGAGAACCCTTGCATTACTGTGTACAGGCTGATCTGAGTATTTGCTGGTTACACAAGTCTTATCATAGGTTTTGTCATGCGCTGGCTCAAATACTCTTTGCAACGAAGCCCTGTACAATCAATCATCAGCTGAATTTGGTCTCCGGTAGAATTCAAATCTGAAACCTTGAAATGTAAAGTTGATAGCACTATGGTAAATGTTCTAATTTTGTACACTTTATTCCATATAATTTTGGCCTAAATTTTGCTTTTTATGCAGTTGTGTCAGAATACTTAGTGGAATGTCAAACAGCGTAGACCCTTCAGGAGCAGTCTGATCTGGGTCTGCACTGTTTGCATATGCCATTTCGTCAGGAACTTTGGTGTACAAAATTTTAACACATTTATCTTAACCACTCAGTCACCTGGAAGTTACAAGAAAGCTAGAGCTTTATAGCAAATGCTACAGTTAAGGACCAGATAAGAATGGTCATATTGGCCATCTGATCAAGCTCTTTCCATGTGCACAGTTTGGTCTGGGCCTTTGGTCTCTATTTACAGAATCAGATTTGTAGAATATTTACGAGCAGCAAATTTCTCTGATCAGACTGTGCTGATGAGCAAACTAATCTGCACCTTAGTCGTCCTATACATGCTATAAACCCTTGTTAATAATAAGAGCCTTTCAAGGGAGGCAACTCCATCAAAACTGATTTTGCCCCCTTCTGAAAAGGGACTCTATTCTAAAAGGGGTTTTCAGAAGGGGTTTAGTGTGCATGACAGCAAGCAGAAAGGCACAAAAAATTGTCTACCAGTAACAATTACCATGGGCAGATTCAGCAGACGACAAACTGATGATATTTTCCTAATTTTTCTTAGAAAACTGGATATGACACTTCATACAAATTGTCTCCTAAAATACTGCTGGGTAAATAAGAAAAATATTTCAAAATGTTGTCTGCTGAAATTTTTACCCAGCATGCAAAGGTTAAAAATGACTAAAAATCTATCAGTGTATCGAGTCTCCTTAATTACTGAAACTGAAATCTATGATATACCATATTTGCCCTATTTAATGCACTGTGCGCTTAATTTTTTTTGTCAAGAAGCACGAGAAAAACTTGTAGTAAAATACACTCCTAATACGGTGCACTTTAAAGAAAGATCAGCAGAGAACTTCATGAGGGGCGTATTTAATGATACTTACACAATATTATTCTGACTTTCTTTATTAAAAACATGTTGTTGGTACTCATTTGAATTGCCTCGACTTGTCGAGGCAATTCAAATGCCTACTAACAACATATGTTTTTATAAAGAAGTAGATAAAAGTACTCTGGCTGTAATCTAAAGACTACTAAATTGCTTGGCTGTGTGCTCATAGGAGCATGTGGAGTAATTAGGTCCCAACACAGGATGTCATAATATACATATTCCCTGTCACTCATTGCAGATAAGGCAAAAATTTTACTTCCTAAGCACCACCTATGACTAAAAACAAGCCAGCCACAAAATACTGTCCAAACAATATATATATATAACCAAGCAAACGAGGCAATATTCCAATGTGCAGTAGAACCTCCACTAGTCATCACGAAAACACGCCTATATAATACTGACCCCCTTAAACCCCACTTTTGTATAGTAAAACTGGGATTTACAGGGGTATACATTATTTTTCTTATTTCTGCTCAAAAACATAGATTGTGGTACTCGTTAGAACTGCCCCGCCGAGGCGGTTCTAGCGAGTACCCACAATCTATGTTTTGAGCAGAAATATGAAAAATATCAGACCTTTTTTTATCTGAAAATTTTCATTTTTTGGTGGAAAAATTTTCCGTATATTTGAATAGGCATGTTTTCGTAATGTGGTCACTGTGCACATCATCCATCTCCTACGAAAGACCGGTAGTGACATTTCAACTACTTTAATTCAAGGTTTCAACTTCACGAATTCACAATTTCAGCTTCACGAATTCACGATTTCAACTTCACGAATTCACGATTTCAACTTCACGAATTCAACTTCACGAATTCAACCTCACGAATTCACGAATTTAACTTCACGAATTCACGAATTCAACTTCATGAATTCACGAATTCAATTTCACGAATTCCACTTCACGAATTCAACTTCACGAATTCACGAATTCAACTTCATGAATTCACAAATTCCACTTCACGAATTCCACTTCACGAATTCAACTTCAAGAATTCACGAATTCAACTTCACGAATTCAACTGTTGAATTCCTGAAGTTGAATTCGTGAAGTGGAATTCGTGAATTCGTGAAGTTGAATTCATGAATTCGTGAAGTTGAATTCGTGAATTCATGAAGTTGAATTCGTGAAGTGGAATTCGTGAAGTTGAATTCGTGAATTCGTGAAGTTGAATTCGTGAATTCATGAAGTTGAATTCATGAAGTGGAATTCGTGAAGTTGAATTCGTGAATTCGTGAAGTTGAATTCGTGAATTCGTGAAGTTGAATTCGTGAATTCGTGAAGTTGAATTCGTGAATTCGTAAAGCTGAAATCGTGAATTCATGAAGTTGAAACCTTGAATTAATGTAATAGAAATGACACTACTGGTCTTTCGTAATCTCCCTATAACAGTCACTTTTCTAATTCCCAAAGTGCAAATTAACTATATATTTTTAACCTCTCTACAACAGCCAGTTTTGTGCCTTCCCATGACTGACTGTTGTAGAGAGGTTGCACTCTCCTTACAAGATTTTTTTGTTGTTTTTTTTTTCAGACAGGCCTTTTTCACTACATTTAATTTCAGGAAGAGTACATTTGGCAGGTTGGAAGTAAAATTTGACTCAATTCTTCTACAGATTTGGGAGATGTTGAAAAAAAAGATCTTCAAGATGAAAGTTGCAGTGGCAATACTGGATTACTAATAATCAGCACAATATAGCTACTTTTGATCTGAAAGTCACCCTGATATTACAGTAACAATTTTAATACAAATCAGCCATTAATTCAGGAAGAGATGTCAAAACACATCAGGACCAACTGCTTCAGTGGTTTAGAAGAACATGGACCATGGATGAAAAGCCACCTCTACAGGTTGTCCCAAGCTTCTCAGCCATCATTCATGAAAATAAAATTCAAAACCAGAGGCCCATGGGCCTCCATTCTTACCTGAGTCAACTGCTGTAAAAGATAATAATTTTAATACATTTGTTTTTTCACAACTTTTGGTTGCCATGGCAAACAGTCAAATAATCAAATTCAAAATTCATATGTTTAGTAGAGGACTACTCAAGGAACATTTCTGTAAAATGTTTGTCAAAACATCTGCAGTGAGACAGCAATAAATGACAATTTTCACTTTTTCCGTTATAAGACAATAACAACTATAAGTTACCATAGCAACCAGAGTTCCCATCTAATTGAAACACAAAACACATTTATTCGTTCCCTCTGCCTATAGATGCTATATGTGAAATATGGGAAGAATCAGCTTCACGGCTTCAGAGAAGTCATTTGAAAATGTTGATGACTGGATAACGGATACATGCCTATACTGTAAGCTCACCTATGAGCCTATTTGGCTCAGATGAGCTAAAAACAACCTTGTTTTGCAAAAAAAAATTCAATATATCATAGCTCCAGATACCCCTATAATATTTTTCTTATTTCTCCACAAAAACACATATTCTGGGTACTCATTAGAAGCGGTTTCATGGGAGAAATTAGAAAAATATCGATACTTTTCGGTTGAAAAAAAATACTATTAATATCTGAAGCCATATATATATACTGTATTTTTTTTTATTCCAACCTACCTCTTCAATGTCATCCACTCTTAATGGCACACTGGCAAGAAGTTTCCAAACACAAGGAGCGAGATGCAGATCAAGCGGTTTCTTTGTTCGTATGGCCACACCGAATAAAATTCCTAGAAACTTGAAGGATGCTATGCTATCCTCTGAATCAAGACTTGGGTTCAATATGTACCTGTCAGAAAAAGATTATTACAGTAAATGTCCTAAAATTTCAAAAACTTTATTCCATACTTTTTTCAATTACAGTTTGCTTTTTATGCCATTGTTTCTTAAAATGCTTAGTGGAATGGTAAACAGTGTAGTCCCTGATCAGACTGCCCCTTTAGGAACAGTCTAGCCTAGGTCTGCACTGTTTGCATGTGCCATTTTGTCAGAAGCTTTGGAGTAAGAAATTAGAACATTTACCACACTCCTCCACAAAAGCTGTTTTCAGAGATTACCGGATATATTTGAAATATTCAGACACCTTAATTCCTTATCATACTTCTCGTAAAATTTGATCCAGTCATTTTTACACTCTGCTGCCTAAAAGCAACTGGATGAGTGATAAACAGTGTAGACTCAGATCAGATGCCACATTCTGTGGCATCTGATCTGAGTCCACAGAGTTTACTCAGGCCTGTCTGTCTGAATACTTAGTATAAATTATATAGTAGGCCCTATTCTTAACCAATACTGTGTGGAGAAAAGTACACTGAAACTTTCACATATGGTTAGGAGATCCATGTAGATGTTTACTGTTTAGTATGATTAAACACGGGGTAGTAATGGGTCAAAAATATATATATATATATATTTTTTTTTCTGAACAATGCAGCATATCAAATCTAACTGGATGAAAAGAACAAGTCTTTACTGAAATTATTGCTCTTTGGTGGATCTCTGAACCATTAACCCTTTCATCACTGCAGACCAACAAGGATACCTTTGCAAACAGTGTAGATCCAGATGTGACGGCTCATAACAAGCCATCTCATCAGGATCTACACTGTTTGCAATTCTATTATTGATTTTTGACTAAACCACTATTTGCAATTATGGATGTGTCCAAATTCAGGGATGGATGATCCCATTTCAGAAACTGGGGTGAAAGGGTTATAAGTACCTGTCTTGATTATTTCCAGTTTCTGTCCCGCTATTGGGAGTCGGCAAGAGCAGGGGAACCACTCCATTTTCCAGCTCCATACACATTTCTGTGATTGTATCATCGAATACTCCACCGGCATCATCTGCACCCTCTCCTATCAGCTGGACCTTCCATGCCCGTGCAGGTAGTCTTAGATCTTCTGGTTTTAGCTTTATCACTTGTTGGGAAATCTGCGTGTATACTGGTGGACACTTCCTACCCCTATAATCATAATTATTGGGAATGGCTATACTTTCGGGGGAGAAAATTTTGTCAAAATTATTTTTGCCTCCCTTCTGTAAAGGGGTCTATTCTAAAAGGAAAGAATTTGCTTCCAAATAGAACACATTCTATCTTTTTAGTGTAGACAACTTTTCAAAAGAAAGGCAAAAACAATTTTGACAGTTACATCCAATGGAAGTTAGGGAATGGATATACTTTCAAGGGAGACAGCTCTGTCCTAAATGTGATCCTAGATCACATTTTTGTGGAAAAAAACAAAAAACACCATAACACCATATCAGTATTTCAAAATTATTCAAAAGAAAAAAAAAATACAACCAAGCTAAACTGCTGCAAAAATGGGTTTTATCCAAAAGACATACAGTATTTTTTAATTCATTGGCTAGTGAATTATAACTCCTTATAACATTTGAAATATAACCCTACAAATTATCACAACTGATTGTGGACTAATTTATAATCATCAAAGTGGAAAATTAAACATTTACAAAAACAACCGATTATATAGTAACAATGTATTTAGATTCCTGAGAAAACTGGACCTACTTGGTTGCAAGTCTTTTCACAGTAATGTGTGGACCGTAGTTCTTTCCCTGCACCATAGTTTTACCAATAGATCTAACAAGCGGTAATGTGTACACTCTCGGAGCAAGTATTCCTCTCAGCTGCCCATCGACCAATCCAACAATACTGCTTTCAAACTGAGACAGGTCATCCTGAAGGAAATTAAAATAATCTGATTACACTCCAATACTTCACTATAATTATACTGGAGCTCATGATAATGCTAATTCGGTTAATCATTATTTAGAGATGACTCCCAAATGCTTATTGCCCAATGAATTCTACAAATTCACAGCTAAGACAAGACAATATATTGTGATGATAAATAGGGACAAATTTTCTCATAGTTGCACCAAAACATATCTTATGACTAGTTAATGAAATGGTCTCACCGGAGCAATTCCAGAGAGTAAGGTAAATGTCCTAAAATTTTGTACACCATAGTTTATGACAAAATGGCATATGCAAACAGTGTAGACCCAGATCAGACTGCTCCTTCAGGAGCAGTCTGATCAGGGTCTACACTGTTTGCCATTCCACTAAATATTTTAAGAAACAACTGCATAAAAAGTAAAAGTTAGGCCAAAAAAGTATGGAATAAAGTGTTCAAAATTTTAGGACATTTACCGTATCCCTAAGATATGTTCTGGAGCAAAATTAACAAAAATATTTTCTGAATAGTCACCTTATCTGATGCAATGAATACTGTATTTGATCTAACTACCGCACTATGCACTAAGGTTTTCAAAAATCCGTAGAAAAACTTGCAGTAAAGTATCCTCCTAATACAGGCACACTTTAAAGAAAGATCAGCAGAGACCTTCATGAGGGGCATATTTGATGATTCTTATATTTATTTATCTGACTTCTTTTATAAAGGCATATGTTGTTGGTACTCATTTGAATTGCCTCGACTTGTCTAGGCAATTCAAATGAATACTTACAACATATGTTTTTATAGAGAAGTATATAAAAAGTACACTGGCTGTAATCTAAAGACTGCTAAATTGCTTGACTGTGCCCTTATAGGAACATGTGTGGTAATTAGGTTGAATACAGTAGTTAAGCCTCATTAGAATGCTCTATACTTATATTACAACTTATTAAATTAAAATGCAGATTGTCAGTACTCATTAGATATATTCCAGAATTTAAAAATACTTATATGGGCAATAAAGCAATTAATAACGAGCTTAAGCGACATGCAAAGCTTAAGCTCGTACTATAGGTACCGTGAGTCTCTTACATACTATGCAGAAGAATTTGCATGCGGCGGCTGACTGGTTTCCCAAATCTACAGCCGAGTGTATCGGCTTTATATTGAACTCGAAAACCAACGCTAATTTATGTCCGTTGCCAGCCTGTTTTCCGAAAAAATATGATGATCAGATATGCTCTGCTGCAAACATGGAAAGCCAGTCAGCCACTGCAAGCGATCTCATTGGCTGTAATGAATTGTATAGCCAATGAAATAGAAGGATACATTTTTTACGACACTGACACAGATGAATGTGTGACTGATCTGCGTTTTAGCTGCCATATTTAATCTGTGACTTTTCTCGCATTAAACAACATTTTCACGTATTTAAGTTGGTGGATTTGGTAAATACTGAAGTTTTGCCGTAAAATATGGATTACATTGCTACAGCACATAACAGGAATTATGCATGGAGAAGAATTTATCACTGACAACATGATAAAGGTAGGATATGCAGTGATTTCAGCTGATTGTCGATCAGCTGATCGTTTGCGGTACAGCTAAAAGGAGAAATCAAGTTTGTTTTGTGTTTTTTGGACGAGATCAGCCTATAAAAATAAATTTTCGGGGCACATGCATAATTTCTTTTTATTATAAGACTAAATATTTATTTATACACTTGTAACAGGTGAAAAAAAATTTATGCCACGACCGGGGATTGAACCCGGGCCGTCTGCGTGACAGGCAGACACTCTACCACATAGCTATAAAAGCCGGCTTGTACCGCAAGGCAGCACAAGTGTATCATATACCTATACCCGGTGACACATTAATGTGCAAAATTTCATGGAAAAAAATTGTTCAATGTTGTGTATTTTGCCTCAGACCTATTGAACAGGTTTTGTCTGATCCGCGACTTTGCATACCTGATGAAAAAAAAAGTGCATAAAATGCTTAAGCTCATTTCATAGGTAACACCTATTTATTTCATATTAGCTTCGGACAATTTCATCAGCTATGGATCTTTAAGTACTTTTAAGTCAGAGCCAAGTCAAACACTGGAAAATCTTGCCTACTGTGATCAAAATTGCAGTTCAAACAAAATAATGATTTTAAATAGCAGTTATTTACCAGATAGCAAATCAGTTTTTCTTGTGACACACAGCAATTGATGCATCTTACAGCAAATAGCAGACAAGATTTTTTTTTTTTTTTCAACCAAAAACATTAGTTTTTATCTTTACATGAAAACTAGTGTTGCAGGTACTCATCACAATTGCCTTGGTCAAGTGACTTTAAAAAGTACTGACAATATACGTTTTCATTGTGAATTCAGAAAAAAAAATATTTTTTTCTTGTTTATCTTGAACACTGTTCATATTTACCCTAAGAACTGGAATAGGCCCATGCAAACAGTGTCAACCCAGATCTGATCAGGGTGTCACTCTGTGCCCCTAATTCAGCAGTTCTTAGACACTTCAATAGGCAGAAAAAGGAATCTGTTTAAATTTTATGACAATGAGGTAGGAAGATAATATGTCCTAATATTTAGGGTAAATAAAGTAATACCTTTTTTGAGGTAATAGGTAACAATCTCCATGATGAGTAGATGAGATCTGAGAAATGGTGTAGCAGTTTCAGTCTTCCTCTGATGTCTGTCAGTGAATACCTCGACAAATTATTGTACTGTGGAGGAATACTCTCGGGGGTACCCAGCAGGAGTGGGATCGGGACACCAGGAACTCTCAGGGGAGGTGGTGGGCATGTCCATGCCGCTGAATGACTTTTACCTGCAGATATCTGCAAAATAAGGTTTACACTTAGATTCATATAGGTTCTCTAGAATCGAAATATGTGTACAGTTAAGGTACTATTTATATACATTTTGATGTGTACTTCAAATTCTGAAGAGCACAGACAACTATTTGTAGTACTGTATTTAAGTATTTGGATGCACAGGCCTGAACAAACTGTTTAGACCCAACTCAAATTGCTCAAAGTAAAGGTGATGGGCCTGTGCAAGCAATATAGATCCTGATCACACTGCCCAAAGTAAAAGTTTCAAAGGTTTTTCTCAAAATAAAAGTTCATAAAGCTTTACCAGGAGCCTGCATAAAAGACACATCATGGAACTCACCTGTCTAATATCCTTGCCTTCCACTCCAGGCACAGTCTGGGGTTCTCTGATTGGTGAACTTGTGTGACCCAAACCTAGCTGTCCATCTGCATTATTACCCCAGGCCCAGACATCCCCTAGACTGGTGAGAGCTAGGGTGTGGTCCACTCCAACAGCAACATCTTCAATGAAGTAGTTAATTAGAGCAGGTACTTGCTGTGGTCTCATGTGATGACGGCTTCTGGTATCAGGCTGGCCAATCAAACGATCTGGAAGCAGTGTATATTATATATAAACACCTGAGCATATGATATTTCATTTTAAAGTCAGTACAGTATTAACTCTAATATTTGGTGAGATATGCTGAAGCAAATAGTGTAGACCCACACCAAACTGCTGCTAAAGCTTAGTTTGTCATTCACTATTCAGTCGCACCACCAGAAACCAAATGGACATATTCAATGTTTAGCATAAGCACAGCAATGTGTCGTAACAGTTAGTGTAACTAGGGTATTCCTATAATATAATTTCTTCTTTTTTACTTTGTCTGAAATTAATGAAACTGACATACACACCCTGCATATGCAAGGTTTCGAGGAAGAGCCACAATCACAGAACATAGCCTTCCGAATACACAAAGGGCTATACAGAACTGACATCATGCTTTGGCATGATGTCAGTTCTGTATAGCTCTTTGTGTATTCGGAAGGCTATGTTCTGTGATTGTGGCTCTTCCTCGAAACCTTCTATACTATGAGCCAGCACATGACAAAACCTACAATAAGACTTGTGCAATCAGCAAAGACTCAGATCAGCCTGTGCATTGGCACAGTCTGATCAGTGTCTTTGCTGACTGCATGTCCTTTTACAGGTTCCCGGCTATCCAAAGAGGGGCGAACAAGAAGCCTTGCCATACTGGGTGGATGTACAGGCTGATCTGAGTCTTTACTGGTCACACAGGTCTTATTGTAAGTTTTCTTGTGCCCCGGCTCATATAGCAAATAGCATAGCTCTATATAGAATGGTAGTCCAGATAATATTTTTCTTACATTTTTTCCCAGAACAATGGTTTTGTCATTTCATGCAAATTGTCTTCACAAGATACAATTTGCGTAAAATATCAAATCCTCTTTTCTGTGTAAAAGAAAAATATCATCAATTTATCATCTGCTGAATTAGCCCAGAGAATGGAAAGGGTTAATAACCAGGGTGTGAACAAACCTTGTCCCCAAGTAAAGACTTTTCCATCTTTTGTCAAAGCCACAGAAAATTGAGCCCCACATAAAACTTTCTTTAGATTCTGTCCTTGAAGTGCTTCAATTTTTGTAGGATTTAATGCCCTGGTAGCATTGCCATGTCCTAACTTCCCATAATCACCATCACCAAAGGACCACACAGTATTTCCATCAGCTGATACACACATGGTATGGTTTAAACCACAAGATACCTACAAGAAGACAGAGTCAGTTTCACTTAATCTTCTTTATCATTCATGCCTACATACATGTGCATATACTATCACTGATTTTTTTTTTTTTATATCTTTTTGCTAATTTGATTTATAACTTTACTCTCTTGAACTATGGCAGCCAGCCTCATCTTTTCTGATGAATGTTGAGAAGTAATCCTCAGAAAAATTTCTCAGTGCTCTTACCAGGGTTGAAACTCAGGCTGTATAAGCTCTGACCAATGGGCTTAATTACTTACCATTATAACATCTGCCGTCATTACCAATTACGTTACCAAGGCTTCCAAAAACAAAGAGGTTATTCAAAGAGCTTATAAAGCTAACTGAAAACACAGTACATTGTACACTTGGTATTTAGGAGTTTAATAAATTCAATTTATTTTTTTATATCATCATAATCATCCTAATCGGATTTCTGATTAACGTGCAGGTACAGGGGCAACATCCGCACTAGTGGGCCCCCTTCCAGATAGCTGGCTTGCTGCACGCATGGCAGATCTCACACCAGATCTCCAGGTATGTCTATCATGAGGGTTGATAGCGAGAGCTTCCACCCTCTGCAATCCCTCTCTGTCAGCTGCTTCCATGTCATTTTGGGCCTCCCAGGCCCACGCTTTCCATCAACCTGTATGTCAAAGGTTGTCTTGATTGCACCACTGGAGCATTCCACATGTCCATACCATCGAAGTTTTTTCCTTCAGAATGAGGTCCAGATCCTCAATGCCAAGCCATGCAAGTAGCTCATTGGACCTGATGGTGACAATGTCTTGCGGCCTGACATTGCAGATCTGTCTGATCATTGCCCAGTCATTTTGCTGCAGACGCTGGAGGTTCGGCTTTGTCAATGGCCAAGTCTCGCTGGCATGGAGCATTGCGCTCCGCACACAAGAGCTGTACACATGGCCACGTGTTTTGAAAGAGAGGTGGCGTGAAGAGAGGACTGGTAGCAGATCCTTGAACTTCTTCCAGTCGGTTTTCACACGTGGTTGAAAGTTCACAGCCACCTGCTGCTAAGAGCATGTCTCCTAGGTAACAAAAGGAAGCTACCACCTCAAGCTTGTCAGGTCCGACCTGGACTTCCTTGTGTGGTCTGCCATCCAAGGGGCGTGCAGTTCCCTGGCACCATGTACATCTATAGTCAGGGTCCTTTTTCAAGCGCTTGAGCCCACTGCATTTCTTGTGCACCCAGTGCTTGCAGCCATTGCAGAAGATGCTGTTGCTGCCCAATCCAGTGCGACAGACAGCGCATGGAAACTCACCTGAACTCTGCAGGCGGTCCAGTCCCGTATCGCAGATCATGATCTTTGTCTTTCCTGCATTTACTCTCAGTCCTTTCTTCTCCATTGCTTCTTTCCAAGTCAAGAGCCTCCTGACACATTCCTCAAGCGATTCAGCGATGATAACAAGGTCATCGGCATAGAGGTCCTCCCAGGGGACCCCAGAGCGGAACTCTCGTGATAAGGCTTCAAGCACAATGATGAAGAGCAGTGGGCTGAGTACTGATCCTTGGTGAACACCAACCTTCACTTCAAACTCTTCACTGTACCCCTCACCAACATGAACACGGCTCCGTGCATTTGCATACATCCCCTGCGCCAGTCGCACAATCCACTCCTCCACACCAAGTTTTCTCAGCGCCCACCAGATGACCTTCCGAGGTACTCGATCAAACGCCTTCTCCAGGTCTACGAATGCCTTGTAGAGTCTCTTATTGGCAGCTAGATACTTCTCTTGCAGCTGCCTGACAACAAAGATTGCATCTGTAGTGCCTCTGCCTGGGACGAAGCCAAACTGGGAATCGTCGATTGACACCAACTGTCTGATGAGGCCGTCCACCATCCTCTCCAGGATTTTCATAACCTGCTCTGTCAGCTTGAGACCGCGGTAGATGCCCCTTTCCAATGCATCCCCTTTTCCCTTGTAGAGGCAGACAATGAAACTCTGCTCCCAGTCAGAGGGTACCTTGCCATCACGAATGATTGCAACTGCGAGGTCACGGATCATGGAGGCACCCATGTCACCGGCTGCTCTTATCATCTCCACCACTATGCCTGATGGGCCTGGTGCTTTGCCTGCCTTCATCTGCGAGATAGCCTTCTTAACCATATCAATGGTGATTGGGATAACTGAATCCTTTTTAATTATTTATTTACTTGTTATCATTTATTTACTTACTTAATATTATCATTTTTTTTTTTTTTTTGAAAGATTGATTTCTGGTTGAAATGCACCTACATCCAGTGTTAAGTTACTCTTTTAACAAGAGAACAAAAATATCTAATTTGGAGTAATGAATATAATCTACAAATTGTATCATGTCTACCCCAAACATTCAGACTCTCAACATCCTAAATGTTGAAAAGTCCATTTGACAACCTAATGAGGTGTCTAAGATGATTTGACACATAACAAACAGTCAGGACTCTGATCAACTGCTGCTATGTTTGCTCAGGCCTGTCTGTCTGAATATTTAGGGCAAATACAGTGTACCATATTTAAGTATTGGGACACCTTAACGCCTTACAATATAGGTCCTAAAATTTGAAAGACTCAAATCTGGCCTGGGGATGTGTCTAAGTTATTGCTGGATGAGTGGCAAACAGTGTCAACCCTGATCAGATGCTGCAGAATGACCTGGATTTGCACTGTTTGCATAGGCCTGTCTGTTCCAATTCTTAGGGTTATTATGGTTTCTGTTTTCTCTGGAAATGATTCATGCCTAATTACATAACACTAGCAAAGTATTTTACAGCACTTACATATGCCACTTGATGACCTTCTAAAGCAGTCACTCTTTCTGGGAGTTTTCTGTTTGCTGTTGTTCCTAGACCAAGTCGTCCATAGTCCCCATTGCCAAACATGAAGAGTTTCCCATCCACTGTCACTACAGCGCTATGTTTAAATCCACAAGAGACCTAGAAACAGAGGCAAAAATACCATTCCAAGATCCCAGGTATCAAACCAAAGCCTACCATAATTATCATAAATATATACATACCGTATTTATGGTAAATGTCCTAAAATTTTGAATACTTTATTCCAACATTGGCAAACAATGCAGACCCAGATTAGACATCACAGAATATGGCATCTGATCAGGGTCTTCACTGTTCCATAAGCACAAGAATTTTTATAACAAGAGGTGTCAGCAGACAGCATAGCTAGCCTGGAACTGGGGAGATACTGGACTGTCATGGTTTGGAAAATATGAGCTCTTAAAACACTTTAATATAAAATTTCTAAGTTCTTAACTTTGACCTTGAGGCCAGGGGGATGGGCAGAGGGTATTGCTGAATAAAACTGGAGCTGTATCTATGAACATACCAAATAAGAAGAAAATCTATTGTAGGGTTTCGAAAATATGAGCTCTTAAAAAATCTTTGATATAAGATTTTTAAGTCTGTAACCTTGACCTTGAGGTCATAGGCATGGGCAGGGTATTGCTGAATAAAACCTTGGAACTGTATCTATCATCATACCAAATATGAATAAAATCCATGGAAAATATGTGCTCCTAAAAAACTTTAATATAAAATTTTTAAGTCCATAACCTTGAGGTAATTGACCTTAAAGCCATAGGCATGGTTGGGGTATTGCTGAATAAAACTTTAGCCCTGTATCTGTCATCATACAAAATATAAACCAAATCCATCATATGGTCTGGAAAATATGAGCTGTTAAAAACTTTACAGGAAAACGCTCACAAAACTTCTTGTGTACTTTAAATGAAAGGTCTTGGAAAGCAGAGCTATTTGAAACAAGTTTCATGAAAATGCTTGATTGGCTTTGAAGTTACGGTCTTTTGAACATTTCAAAATGGCTGTTTATGGAGGCTGCCATTTTGAAAGCCTTGTCACTTGTCCAAATTAGAAAACTGCTTGTTTACAGCTGTAGCCTGCTTTGTCACTTTAAAGGTTGATATTCATTGTATTTAACACAGATAATTATAATTTGCCCTTTTACTGGCATCTCTTTGCACTTAGATGGTTGTTATTTTATATTTTTAATTGTGAGGTTATGATGTCATTTACTCACAGCCTCGTTGTGGACTCAGACAATCAAAATTTTTAAAATTGCTATAACTCATCTACCATTTGAATGACTTCCATAAAATTTAATGCAAAATGTTGAGCTTTCTGTGGTTTGCTTTTAAAGAGAATATATATGTTTGTGAGTTTTTTTCCTTTAATGCAAAATTTTCACATAAAGTTCTGTCCATGACCTTGGCCTTAAGATCATAGTAGTGGTTGAAGGTATTGCTGAATAAAATTTTGGAACTATTTCTATCATCATACTAAATATAAACCAAATCCATTGGTGGTCAAAAAACTTGTGTGGATGCCAACTGTCACACTGGGGGGTAGTGCAATAGCTCTTCCTGGACTTTGTCAAAGAGAGCTAAAAACAGGCAGTCCTTAAATTATAAATGTACCTGTCCAAAGATTGATTGTGTTGGGGTTTAACGACATGTCAACCCTAGTGGGTCATTTTGTATTGTCTCCAGAGAAAGGGAGAAAAGAGATAGAAGAGATAGTAGAGGAGATGAAATAGAGGGACAGGCAATAAAGAGGAAAATTAATGAAAGTGAAGAAATAAAAACATGCCCTCCTCTATCCTTACCTGCAAGATACACAACACCTTTGTCACACCCCACCACCCCCAAGAGAGAAGTAGATTAGGCATAAATGGCTTAAAAATTGCTGGAGGAACTGCAAACAGTGTAGTCCCTAAGTAGTTTGATCGTGGGCTACATTGTTTGCTTGGGTACATTTAGGGTAACATAGTAGATGCACCAGGCTGATTTCAGCCTTTTTTTATTTGCAATAGTTACGTCCCAATTTTATGTGATGTAGATAAACTTTTTAGCGTAAAACCTCAATGGCATCTTTGGGACCACTGAAATTTATTCGAGACATGGGTAACTGAGGGTTAAATGTGGCGCCGGGTCAGGAAGTAAATGGTGGTAATTTTGGAAAGTCTTTTTGATCTTCTACACAATAATGGTATGTTGTTTACTCATTAGAATTGCCTCAATAAGGCAATTCTAATGAGTACACACATTCAATTTCATGATAAAATAGGAAAATTTCCATAAATATTTGTTTTCTTGAGCTATCAGAAGACTTTCAATAGGGACTCAAAATCGAGTTCGAAACATCCAAGGTAAACGAGCCATCTGTGTTCGAGTCATAGAGGTTTTACTGTATTCTCTTACATGAGAAATAACAGCTGATATGTGTACATTATACCTGAATGACCTCTTCCCCTTGTAAAGCCTCAATCTGACGAGGCCGCCTCTGACGATCACTGTTCCCATGACCAAGCTTCCCATAGTCTCCATCTCCCCAACTAAATACTTCTCCGCTTTCTGTTAAAGCCATTGTGTGCCCATCCGAGCCCACAGATGTTGATAACTGGGTGACAACATAACCTGAAGAAAGCAGTTTTCAAACATGAGGCCATGGTATGCATAACATGGTCTCATGAAAATCTAACGTACAGATGTACAAGTGCAGAAGCAGATCGGAGCTTCCGATTTCATCCACACACTTTATATAAAAGTTCAGCTAGTTCAATGACATTCTGTTGCTCTCCACTTACAATTAGGTTGACATAAATTGACTAAACAGGATACGTTAATATCCTAAGTGTCTGACAAAATGGTAAATGTAAATAGTTCAGACCCAGATCATACTGTTCCTGAAGGAGCAGTCTGATCTACACTGTTTGCCATTCCACTTATTATTTTAAGAAAAAACTGCATAAAAAGCAAAATTAGGCCCAAAAAGTATCAAATAAAGTGTTCAAATTTATAGGACATTTACTGTATTGAATATTTTTCTGGCTGCTTTGATTTGATTTGATTTAGAATTTTAAGGCCTAGTCAAGGTCATATTGAGCCAGTCAGTTAACCTACTTATGCTTTTGCTGCTTAGTCCTCTAAGCCATTAACCAGTACTTTGTGCACATATTTTTGCCAGTAACTGACAACTGCCATTTTTGAATCAGCAGATGTAGATTTATTTCATGAGTAATCTCTATAAAAGTTATGTGACCAAGCTTCAAACTAGCAAAACCTGGATCTACAGTCAGACATGCTACCCACTGTGTATGGAGCATGGCTCTTTTTTTCTAGCTGTACATATATTTGCTTACCTAAAATAAACTCATGAAAAAGCAGTGTTTGCATAATGCAGAGTTCTGTAATGAATCTGTAATTACCTTGTAAAGTTGAGATCAGGGTTAAAGTTCTGAGATCATCTGAATTGCCTTGACCAAGTCTTCCATAACTTCCCTCTCCACAGGCTAATGCACTACCATTGGCTTGTATCACAAATGTACAATTCTGACCACAGATTATCTAAATGCAGAAAAAGAAGCAAATGAGCCTTGAGTACAGGGAAATTTTCAAACTGCCATATCAGAACACCTAAGGCCAAGAGCAGTCTATGCATGACTGCAGTCTCATTAACAGTTTGAAAAGATCACACGCATAAAATGAACTGACCCCAACTACTTGGACAGATAGGCTTTAGCAAACAGTGCAGATGCTGCAGAATACAAATTCTTATCAGCAGCTACACTGTTTGCCACTAATCCAGTAATTTATAGACAATAAAAGAAATAGTAAAATCATAGTTCTTGATAAGATACTTTTTTTTTCAACCAAAAAGATCTGTTCTATATTTTTCTTATTTTGCAATGAAAACATATGTTGTGGGTACTCATTAGAAGCGCCTTGATGAGGTGCTTCTAATGAGCACCCACAACATGTTTTCCTCGAGAAATAAGAAAACTACTTATCTGATACCCACTCTTATCTAGACCTATGGTAAAATTGAATGCAATGTCTGATAAGGGTCTACATTCTTTGCCACTCATCCAGCAATTTTTAAACATAAGACCAGGTTGTAAATCGACTTGTTCTAATACCTGGGTTTATGATGGTAAAGATTAAAAATTTGCATAATTCTCTACCTTTGCATTAAAATTCCAACCTTTAGATCTATAACCCATCCTCGTCTTATTTTAGATCCAAGAACATTTCCATGTGAGAAGAAAAATGAGGCAGGTGGTGTAAAAGATTTACATGTCTAAAGCACAGATTTAGGTCAGCCTCTCCATTGGTGGAATCTATCAGAATCTTGCTTTTCAGGCCCCGAGGTTGTAAAACTTTTTTCATGCTCAACTCAGCTGAGCATGAAATTTTCTTTGCTCATAAATATAAAAATGTCAACAGCATTTTCATATTTATTAGCAGAGAAAATTTCATGCTCAGCTATGTATAGCAAGAAAGAATTTGCAACTGTAAGTAATTTGAGATTTATCAGCAGGACAAATTTCATGCTCAGCTGAGTTGAGCAATAAAAAAGTTTTATAACTTCAGGCCCAGATGGCTGAAATACTTCTAATGAGTACATATTTTTTACTGAGAAAAAAGAAAAAAATGTCACAGAATTATCACAAAATACTTAACAACCTCTCAAGAATATTTTGCCTCTTAAAAACATCAAGTTTTGAATTTACCTGCTGAGCTATCGAGTATGACATAACATTTTTAGGAGTGAGCACCACCCTGCCCCCTTCACACAGCTGACCATGTCTCTCATAGCCCCACATGTAGGCCTCACATTTACCCCCTATCTGCCAGTCTTCAGGGTTCTGGGATGCCCAGTTCATTATTTCTGAATCTATGTCCAAACTCCAACAACTGTTGTCCTGCAAAATCAAAGTGAAAGATTATAATATAAGAGCCTTTAGAGGCATTCTTTCAAGATAGCGTGTTTTAACCTTTACCACTCTCTGAGCGAGTTCAGCAGACAACAAATTGACTTTTCATGCAGTCTCTCCAAAGAAAACAATTTGCATGAAAGGTTAAAGCCTATTTTCTGGAGAAAAAAATAAATAAAAATATTCCTAAAAAGCCATCTGAAATTTTTACCCTTCCTGCTAAGCATTAAAAGGAATGGATAAAGTTGGTAGATTTTCTGCTATTTTTACAAGGGAGACAACTTTTGTGGCTGTTGCTTTCCTGCACACCAACTCCCTTCTGAAAAGAAGTCTACTCTGAAAGGAAAGAATTTGCTCCCCTTGGGAGCAAATTTTTTCCTTTTGGAGTAGACACCTTTTTTCAGAAGGGAGATAGAAACAATTTTGATGAAGTTATCGCCCCTGAATATTATCTATTTCCCTTAAGCATATGCCAACATCTAGTAATAAAGTCTTCTGTAAGCTACTGCACTTACTATAAGCCTTTGCACAGACAGGTCAGAGTAAACAGTGTACATCCAGATTCTACAGCATCTGATAAAGGTCTGCAATATTTGCCATTCAGTTTTTTGGCACATCAACAAGTAGTAAAATTACTTGGTCAAAATTTATGATAGGTATGGTAATTGACTGAGTTGAGGTTTTAGGGCCCAGTCAACCCATTAGGATCATGTCAAGCGTGGTATTTTTATCTAACCACACTTTTCCTGGACAGGCTTGATTTCTAAGTGAATAACCAGTGCTTGTCCACATTCTTTTACCAGAAACTGACACTTGCCCTTCTTGAATCAGTGGAAGGGAGAGAATGACCGTAGAAAATATTTCATGATCAATCTGCACGAAAGAATGTTGCCGGACCTAGCAGGGATAGAACCCATGATCTCCTGATCATCACTCAGACGCCCATCTGACTGAGCCACTGAGGATAGGTATGGTAAATTCAGGTGCCTGAATATTTTAGGGTAAATCTGTAGTTGGGTGCAGTACACACACACACACACACACACACACACACACACACACACACACACACACACACACACACACACACACACACACACACACACACACACACACACACACAAACAGCATTGCAAAAAAGTCCTTTGAGTATAGTCCAGGAGGGAAGAAAAATGTGCTCACCAGAACATTCTTGTTTTCCTGCTGTCCAGTCTCAGTGTTTAAAGAGATGAAAGACTTGGGCAGTTCTGTTCTCTGGCTTAGAGCTTCACATGTTTTCAAGGCTGTTGAGTATGACATCAACCACTGCCATTCTGGAACTTCACACAAACCCAGCTCTGTTGATCAAAGATAAGGGCACTGGATACACTTGGAAGAAATTCTGCCATTTTTTACAAGGGAGACAACAGCTGTGACTTCCAGTTTGCTTTTGTGCTTGCCAAGCCCCTTCCAAAAGGGGATCTACTCTAAAAGGTAAGAAATTCTTTGCTTTTAGAGCAGGCCCATTTTCAGAAGGAAGGCAAGTAAAACAACTTTGACAGTTGCCTCCCCTGGAAGTGTATCCATTCCCCTTTAAAGACAAATTCTAACAAAGACAAACAAATTTCTTTGACAGCACATAAAAGAAATCTAAAAAAATATTAGACAGAAATGTACAGGAAATGTTAAGATAAATACAAACCAGTTGACAGACAGTTCAATTCATTTATGAATGCATTCCTTCCTAAAGTTCTATTACTACATGTATTCGTTTACACCTATTCATTCATACATTTTACATATAAACATATATGCATGTATTTGCAACCTTGTGTCATAGTTTTGTTGCAACATAAAAAAAATGATTTTCAGAATACACCTTTAGCCTTATATCATCATCAATTAAAATGACCCCAATGCTGTTGAAAGAGAGTACTACAGCCAAAATAACAGTATCAATATTTTTCTTACCTCTCCACAAAAACATATGTTGTGGGTATTCATTAGAAGAATCTCATTGAGGCACTTCTAATGAGTATCCTCAACATATGTTTTAGTGAAGATATAAGAAAAAGATTTATAGGATATCCCTCTTATCTGGACCTATGGCCTTGACAAGGGTTTCTAGGGGGTTTCTACAATTTATGTTTTCCAGGAGAAACAATCAAAATATCAATGTATTTTTGGTTAAAATAACAAAATGCGTACTACAGTCAAGCCTCAAGGGCTCAAACATCTTTGGGACCAAGGAAATTTGTTCGAGATATGGGCAGTTAGAGCCACTGAGGGTTAATCATGGTTCCAGATCAGGAAGCAAATGGTGATAATTTAGGGAAATCTTTTCGATCTTCTACATAATAATGCTATGTTGAGTGTACTCATTAGAATTGCCTCAGTGGGGCAATTCTAATGAGTACACACAACATACAATTTTATGATAAAATAAGAAAATTTCTCTAAATATTTTTTTTTTCTTGAGTTATTGGAAGAAGTTTATAGGGACTCAAAAGCTAGTTCTAATTATTAGTCATGGTAAATGAGCCATCAGAGTTTGAGCTGTTGAAGTTCGACTGTATCTAGAGCTATGGTTGTAATAGGTTAAGTTACCTTGTTTTTCTTCCCTATGGTGGGGTGGGGTTGGTACTGCACTAAGTACCTTCTCTATAGACAGAGCTACAGCTAATGAACACAAGGTCTGTAAATACTGACTGTGTGTAAGTTGTGCCCCCGACATGACTACTGCCTGCAAAGGTAGAAAATAAAACAAAGATCAGCAATACAAACAATAATAGAGATCTGACATTCAATTACAAGACCAAATGAAGACCTTAATCCTTCATTCAAAACTGTAGCACATGACATTCTTAATTATTTTTTAATGAGAAAAGAAGGCTTGTCATTTTAGATTCACATCAGCTTCAAATAATTTTACCTACATTTTAAATTCGTGTTCCCATGTATAAGATTGCACAGATAATTCCTTGGGCTTTTTAAGCTTAAATTTCCTTAGGTTTCCCCAAAACAATCAAGCACTGACATTCAATCAGAATTAGTCTCCTTACAATTTCAACAAGATGCTAGCTTTTACTGAATCATCACTCATCTGCCATATGCTTATTCTGGCAACAGCAAGTTAACAATTAAACTATGTGCATGTAAATCTGTACAAGTTGGTAAAATTTGGGACTGCTCAAGTTCCTGAATTTGGCTTCTTTAACCCATCTGCATATGGCCCAGGACTGTTATGAAGGATTTCCAAATAAAGTCTTGTTCTGTTCTATAATGCTCCTGCAGTGCAAGATTTGTTTTTGAAAAGAGAATCTACTCTAAAAGGAAAGAATTTGCCCCCAAGGGGGTACCAAAAGCTCTCCTTTAAGAGCTGACCCCTTTTCAGAAGGGAAGTAAAACACGTTTGACAGATATACTTCTCCCTGAAAACCAGGGCTGTGCAGGGGAAAAAGTCACTCCATCCTCACATTGGGGCAGTCATTCTTACAAAATGATAAAATAACTGGTGCACAATAGAATGACTTGTGCAGAACAGAATAATAGGTGCACAACAGAATGACATGCACAATAGAATGACTGGTGCACAACAGAATGACTGGTGCACAACAGAATGACTAGTGCACAACAAAATGACTAGTGAACAATGACTATTGCACAATAGAATGACTATTCCACAACAGAATGACTAGTGCACAACAGAATGATTGGTGCACAAAAGAATAACTGGTGCACAACAAAAGCTTACCTTTTCAGCCTGATACTGTTCTAGGATTATGTTTGGAAGATTCTGAAGAAGTGTCTTGAAACATGGTGTGTGATGTAGGCCTTCTATTCCCATACTGCGTAGTGATGTTCTTGCCGTCACAAGGATCTGGTTCTTTTCCATCACTTCTGGTGGGTAATGCACTACAACAACATCCTGCAGAAAAAAGAAACTCCTTTCATCCATGTGGGTAATGTATGTGTGTTTAACGGGAAAAGCAAGGCTGGGGAACCAACTATGTGTAATGAAAAATTCTTGACAAATCATGCATTTCCATACAAATTCATAACAAGAAATTTTCCAAATAGCTATGTCGTGACTGCTGGTGATGTTCAAGAAATGGAGCTAAATGCACAGACTAAATATTGTTCTGCCAAGCATGACAAGTAGGTCAAGGTCAATAATGGTCAACTGCAGAGGGCAGAGTGCATCATGGCCGATGTGTGCAAGAAGTTTCATTAGCCTAGAAACCTTGGTGTTTGAGAAATGGAGCTAAATGCTCAAACTTAACATTGCTGACGCCACTCCCGCTTGCTAAAGCAGTTGCAATAAAAAACTGGATAAAAAGTAAGAAAATTGAAGACGTTTAAACATTTCAACACAATTATCAATCGTTTGGCCATTATGAAATTTAAAAAGGTTGTAAACATTTCAAAATACTAAGTATATTCATCAAAGAGACAATTTACATTAAATGGCAAAGCCTAATTGCTCTGCAAATAATAAAACAATATTTCAAAATGTCTGCTGAAATTTTTTCCAGCATGCTCAGCATTAATGGGTTATCTCGACTTTGCTTATCTTGAAGTGAAACTCTGGTCCCTGTTTTAACCCCTTAGGCTGCTAATCATGACTATTGTCACGCTAGAGGGGTCTGCCAACTCTAAAGCCTGTCAAACTTACTATATACCACATGCAACCATTCAGAACAAGTGTTCTCATACAGGAGTGAACCTACTTTCATACAAACACGCCACTTTTCATTAGATAGTCAGATGCTGGATTTTACCCCCACTAAAAAAGACCGAGAATACCAAATATCAAGCTGTCATTAATTTCAGCACTCACTTCAACAGATTGATCACGATTTTCTGGAAAAAAAAGCCCATAACACCTGAATCATTCCCAGTGAGGAAGAAGTAGGAATAACAGTAGAACCTTTGTATCTTACTTGTTTCTTTCGCAATAGTACACAGTAGGTGCATTTTTTTTTTTTTTTTTTTTTTAAGTGTCTTAAACGGTTCCCGGTTTACACGTGACTGTCACGTGACTTTCTAGTCACATGACTATCCCTTCTCTGGTAAAATGGCCACCTATGATCGGCAAATTGTATGTGAAAATTCCATGTAATTCGAGGCAAAATTAAGGGAGTAATGACTTCTCGAGTAGAGGTACCCCCTCTTACAGGCTTGATTCATTTTTTTTCTAGCAGCCTAAGGGTTAACATGGAAATCTAATAACAGGTAACACAGTATTGTTGAAAAGAAGAGAAATAGCTCCTCCTCTTTTCCACAATATTTTCAATATATCTCTACCTTCTGGAGTCGTAACATATTCGTTTGTGAAATGTGGTTGTTCCATTTATTTTTTTCTCAATTCTGCAAATCTGTATTATTGAGGTGCGGATATCTCAAAATATTTCAGACAGTCCATTAAACTTTGAGATAACAAGAGACGACTGTATTAGTGTACCTTTGTCCTGTTGAAGCAGACAGCTAGACCATGATCAGCATACCAGCACATGCTTTTTACTGAACCATTTCCTAAGTAGGTCTGTAGCAAGCTACCATCCTGAAACATACTATCAGTCTATAAGTCAAACTCCTTTTTTTAACCTTTACCACTCTTTGGGCAAATTCAACAGATGACATTTTGAAATATTTTATCTTATTTTCCCAGAAAATAGAATTTGATAATTCATGCAAATTGTCCCTGTCAAGAAAATTTGCATGAGAGGTCAAAACCTATTTTCTGAGAAAACTAAAAATATTTCAAAACATCTGGGCCCAGTTGTTCAAAACTAACGATGTCGTTAGTTAACTATTCATTAAAATTTACATCGAGTGATACGCAAATATGCTGAAATTTTTTGCTGAAAAAATGTGAGTAGCTTTCGCACTGCAAAAGCTACTCACATTTTTTCAGCAAAAAATATCAGAATATTGTGTATTGAATCTGCTATAACAGTTAACAAAATGACCCTTAATGAGCTCGTTAAGCTAACGATGCTTTGAACAACCGGGCCCTGATGAAATGCAAAGCATTATTAAAGGTAAATGACTAAGAATTCATAAATTGTAGTTGTCCTAATCATTTATCTCCATCTACATTTCTACAGACTACTGAATATGTTTTAAATTCACTTCTGGTGAAAATGCCATAATTCAGAGTTTTGGAGTTGTTAAGAAATTTTCTACAAAAATTTAGGTCTTTGAACACAGGATTTTTCCATACATATGGGGCATGTTATAAGGAAATGTCCATTATATCATAAACAAACTGCAAGAAATGCCCAAATTCTCCTGCATATTGACCATGTCATTAGGAAAAGTCCCTTATGTCATATACAAACAGCAAAATGTTGCTCAGTCTGGGGAAGGACTCCTATGTTGAATGCTAAGGTGAATAGATTTTTTTTTTTTTTTTTTATGCCTTATTTTTTTTTTTTTTTTTTTTTTTTTTTTCTGTCATTTTGCAAAGGGAGACAAACCAGTGAGAAGAGAGGCAAAATTTTCTATGTCAGTTATTTCGCTTGTATGCATAGCCATTCCCCTTAAGATTCAGTTTTCTTGTGTTCATCTACAAATGAAAGAAAGGTCAGTACAACAAAAATATTTATTTCAATATCTTCCAAATCTTTTCAAAATGTGCTCAACAGCTTTTCACTTTCATATGAGGAAGAGGGTTCCCTTACAAATTTTTAATATGCAAATCTTAATGCATATCAAATATTAAATGAAATATACAATTTTGAAAGTTTAAATGGTTAGGTTAAAAATAAGCGATTTTATTGTCTGCAGCAGTCCAAAGAAGTTTTACAAAAGGAGGCAATTAGATTGCCTCCCCAACACTACCCCCATCCCCAACTTGTAAAATTAGTTACACACTTCAGGTGCAATATTTTTCTGAAATTGAGTTTTTTTGCTGTCTGAATTTATATTTACCATTATCTATCTTTTCCAAAGGGAAGTTTCAAACTTTGCAAAGAGAGGTAATGGAATTATCTCCCTTTGTAAAAGTATGCCTCAGTAAAACATATTAATGAGTGCCCACAAAACGTGTTTACAAGAAGAAACCAGAGGACCAATGGTCCTGCAGGGCACCTGACACTATTTGTTCTGAGCAAGCTTTTGGTAACATTTTTAAAGAATAAAACATATGGGTGTTGTAGCCAGTATATTTTAAAAAATCTTTGGTCCCTGTATCCTACAGTAAGTTGGTCTGGAATTTAGCGTTAATTAATTTGGTGAAACAGAAACATCAAATAAAATATGGCTTTGATAATGGGACACCAAATATCAAAGGCCCGTAATTTTTAGTTTCACATAATGTAAAACAAGTGACCCCTGGAGCGGGGCCTTTTTTTTTTTTTTTTTATCCCAGGGCTGTAATTTGAACAATCTTAAGTAAAGGTCCACTAGATAAAACTCAGTACCAAATGTAACACAAGAAGATTTTTTAAAGTTTTTCCCTATATGTGTCTATATAAAACAAGTGACCCAATGGGCAGACCCATTTTTGACCCTGTGGCTTTTTTTTGAACAATCTTGGTAGAGGATCATCAGATAAAGCTATATATCAAATATCAAAGGCCTGGGTCATCTAGTTTCAGAGAAGAAAGGTTTTTAAATTTATTTCCTGCATGAATCTATGTAAAATACATGTGAGCTCTGGGGAAGGGATATAATTTGAATAATCTTGATAGAAGCCCATTAGATTAAATTACATACCAAATAGCAAAGGCCTGGGCCTTCCAAATTTCAGAGAAGATTTTTTAAAGTTTTTCCCTGTATGAGTCAATGAAAACCAAGTGACCCCTAGGGCAGGGCCATTTTTGACCCAAGGGCTATAATTTGAACAATCTTGGTAGATGCTCACCAGATAATGCTACATACCAAACATCAAAGACCTAGGTCTTCTAGTTTCAGGCAAGAAGATTTTTTTTAAAGTTTGCCTACAGGAGTCTATGGAAAAAAAAATCGACTTTTCCGTAAAAAAGGTCTAGGTCAACCCAAGGTTATCATTTTTCTAAACTTTATTGGGCCTATGTCCCCATTGCTGCATACCAAGCCCAAGGGCCATTGGCCTTTCAACTCTGGAGATTTTAAAAGGGGTTTTACTATATATGGGTGAAGCATCCATCTTGGTCAAGTGACCTACAAGTGGCAAACAAACTTTCGTTTCCCCTACCTATTGAGGCTCCATGTGAAATTTGGCTTTGACTGGGTTTCTAAGGAGAAGATGTTTGAAGGGTTTTTCCTATATGAGTCTATGTAAAACAAGCGACTCCTGGGGCAGAACAATTTTTGACCCCAGGGCTATAATTTGAAAAATCTTACTAGAGGCCCATTAGATGAAATTACATAGAGTTTATTCATTCTCCTATTTTAAATATGGGATTTATAAATCGAGGGAGGTAAAAAAAAAAATGATAAAGAAATGTGTGCGAAGATTTATAAACTGACCTCCCTCGGTTTATAAATCTCATATTTAAAATAGGAGAAATGAATAAACTGTATATTACATGCATTTCGCCGCAATAGAGTACACCATTTAAGAGGCTTTTGTGGCAAGTCTAGTCTGCCAATTTGTTTACGCTGTCATTTCTATTTTGGGTCGGCGTAGTAATACACTGACATTGACAGTTCGAAGCAGTGAACACTCGGGAGCCATTTTGAAAAAACTAAACGAATCGAGAGACTGAAAAGTGATAAAATATTCCCATTTAAATGGATATTTATGTGTTTCTGTGCTCAGATAGGATTAATTTCTATGCTTGTGACCTGATTCAATGAAAAAAGCATATGGATTTAAACATTTTCAGCCGGTAAGTAAGGATTTGAGATCATCCCACGGGTCAAAATCTAGGCCGTTCATATGTTACAAAAAAAAAAGGTAGTTCCGGTTAAAGAGACTTATTTCCTCAGCTAAGAGGAAATATTTCTTCTTGGAAAACAAGGAAAATACCAGTTTTATGTCTGGTAGAAATCATGGTATTTCTTGGTTATGCATGTAATATATACCAAATATCCAAGGCCTGGGCCTTCTACGTTTCAGAGAGAAAGCTTTTTAAAGTTTTTCCCTATATTAGTCAATGAAAAACAAGTGAACCCTGAGGAGGGCCCACTTTTGACTCCAGGGCTCTAATCTGAAGAATCTTGGTAGAGGTCTACCAGATAAAGCTACATACCAAATATCAAAGGCTTGGGCCTTCTAGTTTGAGACAAGAAGATTTTTAAAATTTTGCCTGTAGGAGTCTACATAAAAACATTTGACCTTTCCATAGAAAAGGTTATCATTTTTTAAAACTTTATTGGGCCCACGTTCCCAATGCTGTATACCAAGCCCAAGGGCCAGCGGCCCTTTGGTTCCGGAGAAGAAGATTTTAAAAGGGTTTTTAATATATATAGGCATGGTGCCCATCTTGGTCAAGTGACCCAGAAATGGTGAACAAACTTTCATTCCCCTTACCCATTGAGGTTCTATATGAAATCTGGCTTTTATTGGCTGGTGGTTTCTGAGTAGGAGATGTTTGAAGAGTGTGGACGAGGGGTGATGGATGGACAGACAGATGGAATGATGACAGAGTATGCCTATACTATAAGCTCACCTATGAGCCTTAAGGCTCAGGTGAGCTAATAAGAAAACATACTTATCAACAGTAACTCCTATATTTACTATACCTGCAATGACCAGATTTTCAGCCATCCCTTTGAACAACCTGTTGCTACCATCAGGGCATTTGGACTGAAAACAAGTGAGGTAATCTCTACCAGGTGACCAGACAATGTAAAATGTAGCTTAGTCCCTTTATGAGGTTCTTCCTGATCCTGAAGTAAATTATATAATTATATCTGTTGACAAAAATAAGCATTTTTAGAGGAGTTATACACTACTCAACAAAACAAAAGTACAGATAAATACCTATCCTATTAGACCTAATTACTGCAGGGTAATCTAAAAGACTGCAACTATTGTACTTTTACGAGTATCTACCTCTTTATAAAAACGTTGTGGAAATTCATTTGAATTGCCTGGACAAGTTGAGGCAATTCAAACGAGTATCCACAACATATGCTTCTATAAAGAAAACAGAAAATAATATCGCAATAAGCATCATTATATACATCCTCATGAAGTCCTCTGTTGATCTTTCTTTAAAGTGGGCCCTTATTAGGTGGATATTTTTCTATAAGTTTTCCCAGTGCTTTTGAAAAACCTAAGCGCACAGTGTGGTAATTAGGTCGAATATGGTAGGTTTTATGGGTTTATAAACCTGTATCTTTACAAAAAAAGGTAAAAAAAAACACTAAAAAACTAACTAAATAAATAAATGAATAAATAAATAAAAAGTTAAATGTAATAAAATTAATTACAGAACCTAAACAGTGTATGGTAAGCCCACTTTATGGAGTACAGTGAAATGTGCTGCTCAGCATGTTTCATTAAGAGTATACGTAGCATGCAGAAATGAACAAGGAGATAAGGCTTCATAACATTTCATTTAAATTGTCTGGATTATCTTGTATTTTATAATATCACCTTCCCTGTAGACAATTTGAAGTAAACACAAAGCACCAGCATGTTGAAACTATAACATTTACTTTATTTATTTATTTTTTTTTTTATCTTTTGTAAAGCATAAGACCTGAGCCTCACACAACTAAGGTCATACATAAACATTGTACTGTATGTGATATTTTATATATTTTGCGCATGAAGGTCACAGACTACTACTACAATTTCACAGAAAACCTGTTATGGTTCTACTAAATGTAGAACAGACTGCACTGATGCACAGGCTGATTTGAGTCTTCATTGGTCACATGTCAGAAGGTAAGTTTTCTCATGTAGTGCTTATATTATCTGTGGACACTTACCTGCATAAGATGGGAGTAGGAGGAATTAACTGGAGATAGCTGGGATTCTGTTGAGGAGATCTGAGGAACAGACCAGACACACACTCTCCCATTCTCACAACCACTGCAAAAAATAAGCCACAGAATACGTTATTCTCAAGTTCTCTGCCTTAGGATCACTGCATATACCTTCAAGGGGCTGGCCTCGGTGGCTCAGTTGGATGCGCCGTCCGACTGGAGACCAGGAGGTCGCGGGTTCAACCCCCGCCGAGGTCGGCAACATTCTTTCATGGAGACTGATCATGAAATATTTTCTACGGTCATTCTTTCCCTTCTGCTGATTCAAGAAGGGCAGTTGTCAGTTTCTAGCATAAGAATGTGCATAATACTGGTTAACCGCTTAGAGGACTAAGCCTGCCCAGTAAATGTGTAGTTAGGTAAACTGACCGTGCTCGACATGACCCCATTGGGTTGACTGGGCCGAAAAACCTCAACACAAAACAAAAAAACAAAATACCTTCAAGGGAGATAAATCTAAGCAGATTGCAACTAAATTACGTACAGTAATGAAAAGTACCCATTTAAGAAGAAATTCATAAGGGAAGCTAATTCTTTTTGTTAGCGTGGAAGGCAAAAACTTAGGTATATCCATTCACCTTAGTAAAATGTGAAGGCCCAGACAAGCTTGCTTATATGCACTGTTCAGGGCCACTAGTGTTATTTTTTGCCATTGTAAAGCTAAAAATTTACCATTGTAAAGTTAAATATTTTGTCAAAATAGTGAAGGCCATGCTCAGACTGTGTGGAAGATCATCTAAAACTATCACGCCTGATATTCAATGAAAGCAAACAGCATACACTGAAAACCAATCTTGTTTGGTTGTGAAGAAACTTTCGTGTTTTGTCAATAAGCATACTGAAGTTATTCAAAGTGATGAATTTTCTGTGATTTTAAAACCATTTCTATGTAGATGTATACTGGAACCTCTTTATAATAGGGTTTAGAGAGGCCCCTTTCTTAGGACAGCAATCATATATGGCAAAATCATTTTTTCTCCTTCCTATTGCATTTGCTGAAATTACACTATTCTGATGAACATATGATTACATCTCCTAACATACATACATTTTTTTTTTGCTCTCTCTCTCTCTTTTCTTTACCATTATGAACAATTTAAATGAAAAATGAGATGTAATAATTGACTCTTATAATATGTATTTGAAATTTATATATAAGTATGATGAAAATGTATATATATGTTGTAATACTATTTGAAATAAGAAATAGAAAAAAAAAAAAAGGGTTTTGGATGCAAGACAGTTTAAAGATTCTAAAAGTGTTGTATCCAACATAAATGTATAGATTATAAAGAAAAAATTCCCTTTATGTTGTATCAAAAAAAAAACAAATGTATAGATTATATAGAAAAAACAATCATTTATGGTCATTTTTCTATATAATCTATACATTTTTTTGGACACAACACTGTTGATAAGCTAAGATGGTTTTTGCTTTGGATCCTAGTGACAGTGTTATAAAGAGGGTGTGGTGTACTTAACATTTGGTATATTTTACCACAGAACATAGCATGTTGGGTAAAAAATTCAGCAGATGACATTCTAAAATCATTTTCTCATTTGTTCTCCTGAAAAAAAAAAAAATAAATAAATAAATAAATAAAACCAAGCATACCTTGCCATCATCAATTTCTTATTATCTCCCTTCCCCAGGAGTGAACACCACTGTATCCCAGTAACCGGAGATTCATGGAACAACTTGTACAATATGACAAGACCATCACGTCGTGGCAGCCAAGCTTTTACTACCTTGTCCTCTGCTGCACAAGTCAGTACATACTGGCCTGTAGGATCATACTTCATCCCACATATTGAGGTCTGTAAAAAAAAGTGGACTTCTGCCATGAGTAAAGGTGCCTTCCTAGTATATGGGGTGGTGGAGGCGATTTAACGGTTTACATCTCTTTCAACATTATTTAATCCTTGTCCTGTTGAACCTGGATATACCCTGCATTTGCAAACAGTGTAGATCTAGATCAGTTGGCTTCTGAAGAAGCCAACTGATCTGGATCTGCACTGTTTGTCATGCAGTAAGCAATTTTATGTCAACAATCTGGATTAAGTAATATGACTGGCTAACAATTAGAAGTGGGCATGGCATCTTCATTTATTCAGCATGACAAGGGTTAAATTGTATCAAAATATTAGAAGGAAGATTATGAAAAGCTCTGTGCAATGAAGTCATCAGCTGAATTCTGCCTCCAGCACAACCAAGTGATCCATAATTGAGGGTGCTAATCCCTCAACCATGCAAGATCCATTGTATTAGGGAACAGCAAAGCCTTAGATCAGACTATAAATATACAGCTATCCATAAATTCTGTAAGCAGCCAAGGAAGTCCTCCTTCATAAATCCTCTGTGCTAATCATTTTTATTTCATTCATGTATGTAGTCCAGTTATTGTACTTTGAACAATGAAGCCTGTGTGGGTGTCCAAGGGTTTTGCATACATTATAAGGTAGATATTCCACAAAGAAATGCATACATACCTCATGGGCTTCTGTTCTGACTGGTTCCTCGTACTCTGAAGTATTGCTCTGATAGATGATCCCGTCACTATATGCAACCAGAAACTTTCTGCTCTCCTCAAACCAAGCTAGCTTAGTCACACAAACTTAAACAGCAATAAGTGTTATAATTAACCTTAAAGAGCTAAGCAAATATGTAGAAGACAACACTCTAAAACTGGTTTTGTTGTTTTTTTTTTAGAGCAAATACGACAACACTTTATGTGAATTGTCAATTCACATGAAATGTCAAACCTTATTTTCTCTGAAAAATAATAAAAAAGATATGTCAAAGTTTCATCTGCTATTATTATGATTAGCTCAAATAGCAAAGGCCCATAACAGTTAGACTTATTATCCTGCATGGTTATTATATATGCCGAAAAGAGAATCTGATTGGTTAAGTTTCATGGCCACAACATGTTTAAATATTCAGACATAAGTAGTCTTATTAGCAGGGCAGTCTCAATATTGAATGTAAAACATAGCTTCAGATGAGGTGCTTTTTCAACCAAAATGTACTGATATTTTTCTTCTCTAACAAAAATGTTGTGGGTACTCATAAAAAGTGCATCATGAGTGCTTCAAATGAGTACCCACAAATCATGAGCACTTCTAATGAGTACCTGCAACACATGTTTTGTGAAAAAATAAGAAAAATATTATCCCTATGTATAACAAAGAAAATTCATTTGGGCCTGTCAAAAACTGGTCTTAATAGCAGAATGGTCTTATTTTCGAGTGGTCTTAATAGTAGAAGAGCCATATGTACCCTAAATTTTCAAACACCTCAGCTCCATACCATTTATGTTCTAACATGGCCATTGAACCGGATCAGATGCTGCATTCTACAGTGTCTCATCCCGGTCTATGCTGTTTGCTCTGGCCTGTCTGTCCAAAAACTTAGGGTAAATATGATACCAAAAAAGTTTTTAACCCTTGTTCTGCTGAATAGATTAAGAAGCCACACCCATTTCTAATTTTCAGCCAATCAGATTACTTGATCCTGATTGTTGATATAAATTCGCATACTTAATGGCAAACAGTGCAGATCCAGATCAGTTGGCTTCTTCAGAAGCCAACTGATATGGATCTACGCTGTTTGCAAATGAGGATATATCCAGGTTCAGCAGGACTAGGGTTAAGAAAGCTCTCAGCCATTCCTCTTCTAAATTCTTTATATGTTTGTGTCTGTATAAAAGAAAGGTTTGTTTGTGTTGAGGTTTTACGGCCCAGTCAACCCAATGGGGTCATGTCGAGCGCGGTCAGTTTACCTAACCACAAGTTTTACTGGGCAGGCTTAGTCCTCTAAGCGGTTAACCAGTATTGTGCACATTCTTTCGCCAGATACTGACAACTGCCCTTCTTGAATCAGCGGAAGGGAGAGAATGACCGTAGAAAATATTTCATGATCAATCTCCACGAAAGAATGTTGCCGACCTCGGCGGGGGTTGAACCCGCGACCTCCTGGTCTCCAGTCGGACGGCGCATCCAGCTGAGCCACCGAGGCCATGTAAAAGAAAGGTAAAACCTCAACTAAATGCTCCTAAAAGTATAGAATCACCTACCATCTTGTCTGTAACAGAGTTCTAGTTCCTGTCTTCTATAGGTTGAGCTATCAAGAATATCTATAAAAGCCACGGAGCCATCTAGTCTTCCAACCAGTAACCTGTCTGTTGATAAACCTAGACATCCACCAAAGACACCTTTACTCTGTGGCCAAGTGAGCGCTGTCACCCAGTGGGGCTGGATATCTAAATGACCTCTACCACCTGGGGAGTAAAATTATAATTCCATATTTAATATAGCTCCAGATAAGGTGTCTTTTACAACCAACAAAAAGTATAGATATTTGAGACAGCGAATGAAAAAACCAACAAAAAGACCCATGTAACCAGTAAAGACTCATATCAGCCTGTACATCCACCAAGTATGACAAGGATTCTCATTTATTCCACTTTGGATAGCCTGGATGCTGTAGAAGGCACATGGGATCAGGGAATTCTGATCAGACATCGCAGATGCGCAGGCTGATCTGAGTCTTTGCTGATCTTACAAGTCTTATTGTAGGTTTTGTCATGCACTGGCTCATATTTCTTATTTCTCCACAAAAACAGCAGGCCCTTACTACCACACTACCATTACGAGATATGAGAGTACAGGATGCATAGGTGATCTGGGCATTCTCTGTTTGCATATGGCATGGGCCCTTTTATGCACGTTATATTTTATATGAAACATATTAACCCTTGTCCTGCTGAATAAAGAATCCAACCCCCATTTCTAATTTTCAGCCAATCAGATTATTTGATCTGGATTGTTGCTATAAATTCACATTTTTATTGGCAAACAGTGCAGATCCAGATCAGAAGCCAACTGATCTGGATCTGCACTGTTTGCAAAGGCAGGGTATATCCGGGTTCAGCAGGACGGGTTAACAGAGGGCATAGGAATTAAGTGAACAGTACACTTTTAAGAAAGTCAACTTTTACAACTTGTTTTGCTTCTCTTCTGAAAACGACTCTACTAAAAAAGAAAAAAGTTTGCTCCGGAAAACATCAAGCTCATTCCTTTTAGAGTAGACCCCTTTCAGAAAGGACTTGGTGTGCAGAAAAGCAAACAGGAACTCATGAAAGTTGTCTTCCTTGTAAAAATGGCAAAAATCCACCAAGTATATCTATTCACCTTGTTTAAGTATGACTTACCACCAACACCCCATATATTAACCATGTTATCCATAGAACCAGCCAGCAGTTTTCCAGAGCTGTTCCAACATATATTGTCCAAGAGTTGTCCATCTAGGTCCTCCCCAGACATATCTTCACCACGATTAAATATACAAGTTTGTTGTAGAAACTGGTGAGTTCTATTTGGTAGGTTCCATACCCGAACAACTCCGTCATACCCACTGAAATATCAAGTGTCATAGCTCCAGACAAGAGGGGTATCAGGTAAATATGTTTCTTATTTCTCAGTATGAACATATGATGTTGGTACTCAACAGAAGTGCCTTGGCGAGGCGCTTCTTCTGAGTACCAACAACATATGTTTTCATGCAGAAATGAGGAAATTAGCAAAACTTTTTGGTTGAGAATCTGGAGCTATGAGGAGTTTATCAGATCAGAATCAAATGTGAATACCGTCTTTACCCATAGCTCCAGATAAGGTGCTTTTTCAGAGAGGTGCCTCTAATGAGTACCAACAACATACATGATAGAAATGAGAGAAAATTTACATTATTTTGAATTGTCTCCCATAAAAAGGAGAAAAGGGATAGAAGAGAGTTCAGAGGAGGAAAGAGAGATAGAGGAGACTAAAAATGATGAGGATTTGGTGTTTTATGTCCCTTTTCACATTATTTATAGTTATATTGAGACAATAGAAGGGGGATAATGAAAGGCTGTGCGCAATGAAGCGCCAAACAGTCATGAGGTGAATTCTGCCTCCAGCAGGATTCTTACCTGGAACCTTGTGATCCCAAGTTGGGAGCACAAACCACTCCGCTACCGGAATGCGGAGACTGAGGAAAAAAAATCAAATGACAGCAGGGAATTAGAAGAAACAAAAACATGGCCCCTTACTGCCACACACAAACAAACAAAAAATAAAAACATCTATTGTCATATTTGCTTATCTGGAGTTCTATTTAACCCATTTTAGTCTGCAGACCCCAAAAAGGGTAACTTGCAAAGAGTGCAGACCCAGATCAGTGGCTGCAGCCTCAGATCAGGGTCTATACTGTCTGTATTAATACAAAAATTTCTATGAAACATGGTAATAATAAAAACTAGGCATACACTGTGCTATTGGAAATAGACCTTCCAAAGATTTGCAGAAGAATCCACTCAATGTAAATGGGTTAATCTATTTTCTTATCTGAACACTATTTAATATTACCTTGTAGCCAAAAGGTTCTTCTTATCACTCCAGATACAATCAGCAACTCGGTTTTGATGAGCCTCAAGCCTTGAAATAGAGCAAGCAGGTAGATCTGACCCCAGGTCAATGTATGAGCTCCGAGATGGTGAGGCCTTCGTCTGCGCAGCCAAACATTTCACTAGCTGTATGCCAGCCCACTTTCTGTAGCTGTGGTGGATCTTGTTGGATATAGCACAGGCAGACAAGGCATCGATCAGCTGCATTATACCAATCTGAGCTTCTCCAGAGGAACCAAGCTCTTTTGGAAGAGATCCTATAAGAAATGAAAATAGTTAACTTGGGATATCACCTAGTTTACTTATTTCTCCAAGAATATAAGGTTCTATCATGGGTGTGAGGGGCAGATAGAAAAATCCGTCCTGAGGATCACTGTCTGGCAACACAAGGCTTGCCGAGTGATGCCAGACTGTGATTGCCAGGGACAGATTTTTCTATCTACCCCTCACACCCATGACAGATTCTTTTTCTTACACACCTTTATTTCTGAATGTAGATTTGTTTAATAATGCAGTCGCTTCGATGCGTTACTGATGTCTGCCATATTGTGATGACATTACTGTGGTGTTTACTGACATCATTACGTTCAGTGATGTAAACCTTAACGATGGCCTAAGTGACGTCCATTTTCTTGACTTTTAGCTCACCCTGGGTAGGATTAGAATTTCTATCCCAGCATTAAATCCAGATTGCTCTTTATCTGGTGTGCAAGAATAGACATGTTGTGGGTACTCATTAGAAGCCTCACCGAGGCATTTCTAATGACTACACACAACACAACTACACACAACACATATTTTTCATAGCGAAAAAAAAAAAAAAAAATATCAATATTCTGTAGCTTAAAAAAAAAGTGCTCCATCAAGCGATATGAAAAAAGCTATTTTTTTTTTTTTTTTTTTCCAAACACAAACTATTTTCTATCTTGTAAATGAAAAGTTACTTGTAGGAATTACCTTGCTGCAGTGACTAATAAGTACCCATAAAATATGCAAGACAGTTTTGAGAGAATCTACCTTCAGACAGGTTCACCCAAGTTCACCCAGCAAAGACCCAGAACTGCCTTGGTATCTGTTCAGTCTGATCAGACGTCCCCATCCACCTGTAGAATCTTGAATTTTTGTATTGTGGGTACTTATATGTTTTCACTGAAAAAAGCACCATATGGAGCTATGGTTTCTGACCATTTTGTATCTGGTAGGCCATTTTTTTATTAAAATATGATTACATTATGGGTAAATTTCTGGGCCCAGTTGTTCAAAGCGTCATTAGCTTAACAAGCTCATTAAGGGTCATTTTGTTAACTGTTTTAGCAGATTTAATACACAATATTCTGATATTTTTTGCTGAAAAAATGTGAGTAGCTTTTGCACTGCAAAAGCTACTCACATTTTTTCAGCAAAAAATTTCAGCATATTTGCGAATCACTTGATGTAAATTTTAACGAATCGTTAACTAATGACATCGTTAGCTTTGAACAACTGGGCCTTTTATATCAGTTGTTATTAAACCCAATAAATAACAGACTGCAGAGTATTCTGAACTTTTTAACAACCTGTAAGACAAAAACTTTCTGATTTGTTCATCTTCAGTCCACCATTTTGTGAAATCAATGAGACAAGTGCCTTGGTGACAGCAAAAGTTGATGATTCTAAACTCTTAGAATGGCTGTCATGTGACTTTTTTGACTGGCTCCCTGTTCCAACTGAACTGGTTCTGCCAATAGCTGTGGTCAGTAGTTCCTGAAAAATAAATAAATAAATATAAATAAATAAATGACAAGAGGCCCAAGTGATCTAATAACAAGCTGACCAAACACTGAAGCATAGAAAATTAAATAAATGTTTGCCCTCTTAGCATTCAAGCAAAGTGTCAGCATACATGTACCTTATTTGTCTCAATTGTCTCGAGTGATCCCTTGATCTGGGAACCTCCATTCTATGTGATAAAATGTCAAGTCATGTTCCTGTATTAATAATGTGTATGTATTTTGCTGTAAGTTCTTTTGTTAATATTTAGGGCATTTTTTTTTCTTTTTTTTGTTATTTTTGCACTAAAGCATACCTTCTGCATATACATTTTAATTGCTTCACTGAGATGACTTCAATATGTTCTAGTGCAAAAATAAGAAAATATACCTTCTGACTTTTCCCCTTAACTCTTTTGACCCTGTAGACTAAATAAGATTCTTTTGCAAACAGTGTAGATCCAGATCAGACTGCTTAACCCTTGTCCTGCTGAATAAATTTAGATGCCATGCCCACTTAATTTTCAGCCAGTCAGCTTATTTGATCTGGATTGTTGCTATAAATTCACATACTTAATGGCAAACTGTGCAGATCCAGATCAGTTGGCTTTTTCAGAAGCTAACTGATCTGGATCTACACTGTTTGCAAAGGCAGGGATATCCGGGTTCAGCAGGACAAGGGTTAACATGAGCAGTCTCATCTGGATCCACACTGCCATTCTTGTCTTGATTTACGGCTATTATCCCTATCTGTAACAATGGGTACATCAGAATTCTTGGACGGATGAGTTCACTTAAGAAACTCAGGGGTAAAAGCTATATATATCTTAGTGTCATTATAACACTATCAGAAACTTGTTAAGGAGTATCTGATGATAATTTTGGGATTTTTTTTTTTTTTTTTTTATAATTCCATAAAAAATTATGTTGTAGGTACTTATTAGAAGTGCATCAGAGCTTCAAATGAGTATCCATAACATACCATTTTGTAGAGAACTGGTGAGAATTATCCCAGAAATCATCAAATATTCCTCCTTAGCAAATCCTCTGGACTATTCATTATCCCCACGCTTTTCCAAGAAAAAGTGCGGATATTGTTATACCTGTCCGTCCAGTCGTCTGTACGTATGTCCATCTGTAATATCACACCATTGCTCCCAGACCATTTAAGCTAGATTCTCAAAACTTTCACAGGCAATAGCCCTGTGGATGAGGACTGGAGGAACACATTTGGAATTTTGATGTGACCCCTGGGGGCAGGGCCAGGGGGTGTTGCCCCGAAGAGTTCAAAATTCATTTTGTACAAACATAGTCATGTTGCATATCAAATCGAAGGTAATGAAGAGTAGAATATAGTGGTGCAAAACTTTTGCCCTGGGGGCATGTCTGGGGGTCACTAGAGGTCAAAAAGTAGGCTTTTGGGTTTCTTTTTTTTTATTGTCACCAAACTCCTTTTAGGCTTTTTTTAGCTAGAACCTTGAAACTGTCTCAGATAATAGCCCTATGGATGAGGACTGAAGGAACCCATTCGGAATTTTGATGTGACCGCTGGGGGCAGGGCCAGGAGTGTGCGATGGGTAAAAATCCATTTTGTACATAGTCATGTTGCATATCAAATTGAAGGTAATGAAGAGTAGAATACAGTGGTGCAAAATATTTGCCCCGAGGGCATGTGTGTGTGTGTGTGGGGGGGGGGGGGGGGGGGGGTGAGGGGGGGTGGTCACTAAAGGTTAAAAAGTAGGATTTTGGGTCCTATTTTTTTTATTGACACCCAACTCCTCTTAGGCTTTTTTTAGCTAGAACCTTGAAACTGTCACAGGTAATAGCCCTATGAATGAGGACTGGAGGAATGCATTTGGAACTGTGATGTATAGGGAGATATGCGATGGCGCTGGTGCGGGATATGCGATGGTGCACCATCAACTTGCTCTAGTTTATAATGCCATGCCATTTCATGGCCCCATGGCATAGTATTAAAAAGGTTTTGTTTGTTTGTATTGAAGTTTTACGGCCCAGTCAACCCAATGGGGTCATGTCGTGCGTGGACAGTTTACCTAACCATATGTTTACTGGGCAGGCTTAGTCCTCTAAGCGGTTTACCAGTATTGTGCACATTTTTTTGCCAGAAAGTATTAAAAAGGTACATTCCTGTACACTCTATTTTATACCTTTGTACATAATTGCAAGAGTTGTTTCTGAGCTGCTGTATTTTCTTCTACCAGAGCTCCTATAGCTGAGGTCAGGTGACTTAGACTCCGGAGTGATGTCCCCTGGTGGTCTAAGTCTTGTCCAGGCAGTGTGATTTTTCCTGATGTACACAAACACATGAGACGTACAATCACCATGATGTCTGAGAGACCGAGAGATTCAAGGGCCACTGGTAGGCTACAAGAGCTCCCACTGTAAATTAAATTTATAATTAATAACTCATGTAGCAGACAATGATAAAGATGTTTTTTTTATTTTTCTTTTAACAATACTGTGGAAACTCAATGGCTCGAACACCTTTGGGACCATGGACATTTGTTCGAGATATGGGTAGTTTGAGCCAGTGTGGGTTAAGCATGACGTCAGGTCAGGAAGCAAATGACAATAACTTAGGGAATTTTTGTTTTTGTCTTTTAGACAATGATGGTATGTTGAGGGTACTCATTAGAATCATCTCAATGAGGCAATTCTAATGAGTACATACACCATAAATTTCATGACGAAATAAGAAAATTTCCTTAAATATTTGTTTTCATGAGCTATCAGAAGAAATTCTTAGGGACTCAAAAATGAATTCAAATTAGCCATGGTAAACGAGCCATCGTGGTTCAGCTTACTGGTTTTTGCTTCTGATAAATTAAGACAGTAATTTACAACCCATTATTATTAACCCTTAAAGCGCCAAGAAAAACTGCATCTGAAAATGTAGTCTGTTTATGTCATCTGCTGAATATTCTTGCAAACTTTTCAAACCTATTTTTGCATACAGGCAAACAGTGTGGACACAGATCAGACTGCTCCTAAAGGAGCAGTCTGATCTGGGTCCACACTGTTTGCAAAAATGACTTTTAAAATCACAAGCAGATGACAAAGCAGACGACATTAGTTGATTGATTGAGTTGGGGTTTAACGACACGTCAACCCTTGTGGGTCATTTTGTGTCGTCTCCCAGAAAAAGGAAGAAAAGAGATAGAATAGACAGTAGAGGAGAAGGAAGAGAGGGACAGGGAAGAAAGAAGAACAGGAATGAAAGTGAAGAAACAGAAGAAATAAAAACATTCCCCCTCTACCCTTACCTGCTACAAGGGTAGCTGGTCTTGCCCAACTGTAAGCCAATATCAGTTGGACGCCCCGGTGATATAAGCTACATGACACCTTCGCACCACCCGACCACCCCAATGACAATAGTTGTGATTGGCGCTTTAAAGGTTAAGAGTATACCGAATGTGGTAACAAATGTAGCCTAATAAGATACTTTAGGCAGTGGGGGTTACTACTAAAAATTCACTATACACCCAAGTATAAAGGTTTTCTTTCTGGCACCCTTAGAAATAAGTGCAGGACCTGTCCAGGGAAGCATTGTTTTCCATTACTGGCAGATGCTTGTATAATGTGGCTATCAAGTATTACAGGAAATACATACACTTTCAAGTGTGGTAATTCAATCAAAACATTTTTGTCTCCCTTCTGAAAAGTGGGTCTACTCTAAAAGGAAAGAATTTGCTCCAAAGGAGCTAATTCTTTCCTTTTAGAGAAGACCCATTTTAAGAAAGGACTTGATATATAGGAAAGCAAGGAGGAAGTCACAAAAATGATCTCCAATTTGAAAAATGCGTATCCATTCACTTTAAGCAACTCTTACCTGCCCGACAAGACAGCAAGACATTTAAGCACCATGATCCTAGCTAGTGACACCTGTGATGCCAGCATAGTTCTGTGTAAGGCCATCTGTCTGTCTTTACTTGTCTTCAGATTCAGGGCCTGTTCTGATAAAGTCCTGTGCTTGCTGTCTGGTTTCTGGCTCTTCATTACAGAACCTGAGGATACATATAATACTTTTTTGTAGCACATTGCGATAAAAACAAATTTTCCCAATGGCCAAAAACTCAAGACCCAGATGAGACATATTGTGTGACTGATTGGTTGTATTGAGGTTTAACGACACATCAACCTTGTGGGTCATTTCATGTTGTCTCCCAGAGAAGGTGAGAAAAGAGATAGAAGAGATAGTAGAAGAGATGAAAGAAAGGAACAGGGAAGAAAGAGGAACAGAAATGAAAGTGAAGAAACAGAAGAAATAAAAACATTCCCCCACGACCCTTACCTGCTACAAGGATAGCAGGCTTTGCCCAACTGTAAGCCAATATCAGTTGGATGCCCCAGTGACGTAAGATACACGCCACCGTCGCACCAGCGGACACCCCAAATAGTATGTGTCACATCAAGATTAAAACAAATTTTCACTCATCCAGCAGTTTTTGGACATTTCAACAGGTAAAGTCAACTTGTTAAAATTTTAGAACAAGTATGGTATTTAGTTACGGTAGATTTCCCTTTAGTTCGAACAGGTAAAAAATAAATATTGATCCGGGTGTTCGAATTATACGAAAATCAGTTTCAGAAAAAAAACACTGTTCGAACTATTTTAAATTGCGGAAAATCTCCGATAAAAACTGAACGAGCATGATAAAAAAAAATCAATAACTAACCATCAGTCCCTGTGTGATGTGTCGACGATTTGAGCTATTTTCCCACTGTTGATTGAACTAGAACGTAACTCGCGGTATTTACCGATAATTGTTCATGGTTGTGCGAATTCCCTAACAATGGACTATTTTCAATAACAAAAACATTCTATGTCACTTTCTTCTTATCCTCAGAAAACAGTAGCCTGGTCATAATCATAAACAATTGACGTCACTCTAAACGTTCTTCAATTACAGAGTAACATTATCATTTTGATGCGGATAATTGTCTTTATTTGTAATAAGTCATCCGTATACTATGCATTTCAACATTCCTTAGACTTTGGTGCGGACGTGACACACGACACTTGTCTAAGGCGATCATCAAAAACCGTCTATAAAAACATCAAACTAATCGCTTGCATAACGGAAAGCGGTCATTGAAAAAAGGTACCTTACCAACTAAAACAAAACAAACAAACAAAAAAATAACTATGATAGGGCAGCAGTTGTCGCATCCGCTTATTCCGGTCAGGACCAACAGTTTGCTTGACAGCGTTAACAGGACTTAGAAATGTTTTTATGCGCAGCCTGATTTAGGCCATCGTTTCTTGCCCAAGAAGTAACCATTTTGCGTTTCACGAGTCTACCGGAAAATCCCAGTGTTCTGACTAGTAAAAAGCGCACCTTATTAAAAACGCGAAAATTGCTGATCCAGACAAGTCGGCGCGGTCCGATAAGGGTCTAGTTTATTTATAGTGCATACTTACAAGGACAGGTATTCTTTACGCAAGATGTTAGCAGTTTTATTATTTTGAAAAGCCTGCGCAGCCGATCGGGTTGCGAATAATTCTTGTAAGATCCCTTTTTCTTTTTCGGACACCAGATTTTTGCTCAGGGGTAATCTCTGTGAAACATACTTGTTGACCTTGTTAACCTTTACCGATTCAGCAGACAACGAACTGATAACATTTTTCTTATATTTTTTTTTCAGTGTACACAATTTGACACTTCAAGGAGGAGACTATTTGCAAGAACAGTCGGCTGCTATTTTCTAGGACAAAAATAGAAAACTGTCATCAGTTTGTCGTTTGCTAAATTTGCCCATAGCATGGTAAGAACTAACATGCTTAAAATAGCACCTGCAGTCAGCTGGCGAAACCGTGTTAACACGGATTAACCCTTAAAGCGCCATTCACAACTGCAGCAAAAAAAAAAATAATCTTTTTTAATTTATTTCTATTTATTTATTTATTTTTTTTTTTCAGAGAATAAAGTCTTGACATTTCAGGTGAATCATCTCCTAAGCAGATGCTTCACATGAAATTTCAAGACTTATTTTCTCTGAAGAATAAATAATAATAAACAACAAAAAAAATTTTGCTTGGCGCTTTATGGGTTAATATACAATCTAGCGCTGCCTTCTGTACAATTAATCCAAATAGCGCCAATCACAACTGCAGCAAAAAAAAAATAAACTTGTATTTATTTATTTATTTTTTTTTCGGAGATTTTGAGTCTTGACATTTCAGGTGAATCGTCTGCAGCAGATGACATTTTGAGTTTTTTTTGTTTTTTTTTCAGATAAACAAGTTGACATTTCATGTGAAATGTCCGCCCAACAGATGCTTCACATGAAGTGTCAAGAAAAATAATAATAAAGAACAAAAAATTCAAAATGTTGTCTGCTACAAAATGTGCTTGGCGCTTTAAAGATTATTTTCCATTCTACCGCATGCCTTCTGTACAGTTTAAACAAAGTCTTAGAGCGCCAATCACAATTGCAGCAGAAAAAATTCTATTTATTTATTTTATTTTATTTGTTTATTTTACTTTTTTCAGACAATAAAGTCTTGACATTTCATGTGAATCATCTGCGAACGAAATGTCATCACTCATTTCTCTAATTTCACTTTTTTTTTTAAATAAATAAAAAAATCAAAACGTCGTCTGCTAAAATTTTTGCTTAGCGCTTCAAGGGTTAGTTTATAGTGGCAGTCAATCAGCTATAACTGTAAAGGCCCTCGTGTCATGTATGAATGAAATCGGAGCCGAAAACGCTTTGATGTTAACATAGGTTGTGAAGACATTTAACCTTTAAAGTGCCAAGCAAAATTTGTGGTATTTATTTTTTCTGTTTTCGGAGAAAACAAGTCTTGTCATATCATGTGAATTGTCTACCAATATTGTCTACCAAGTAGACAATTCATATGAAATGTCAGGGCTTAATTTCTCTGACAAATAAGAAAAAGTAAAAAATGTTGTTTGCTGCAGTTGTGACTGGCGGTTTAAGGGTTAACGGAGATACAGATAAGTTGTTGAATTAGAAATGCAAGAGCGTGTAAAGGGCATTTAACCCTTAATGCGCCAATCACAACTGCAGCAGAAAACAGTTTTACTTTTTAGTTTTTCAGAGAACTAAGCCTTGAGATTTCTTGTGAATCATCAGTCAAGCAGATGCTTCACATGAAATGTCAAAACTTTTTTCTCTGATAAAAAAATAATAATGGCTAAAAAATAAAAAATTTGTCAGCTACAAATTTTGCTTGGCTCTTAAAGGGTTAAGCGATAATTATAAAGCGCTAATTCACCGATGCTAAAACACTGATTACCGGCTTTTCAGTGCATTTTGGTCTCCCGCTATTCTCTGTGGGTCTTTTCATTTCAGCGGACAGAAATTTATTTACTCTAAAACGAATTGGGCTTCTTGGGTGTAAAAGAAGAACTAAGGCCATCCTTAAACTTTTGTAAGTTTGCTGTGCTCTGACCGACCGGCAAAAATCGCCGCGACTCATTTTTTTTTCCCGCAATATCCGATTTATTTTTTTTTCCTCGGGGATCAACCTGGTTCTGTCCATTGCGGTTACTGTATTAATCCGCCCCGCCTATAAGTCTGTGATTTTTCCAAAAAAAAAAAAAAAAAAAAAATGCCCCCAAAAACCAGACCCGTCTATATTATCAAGATCTTCGGCCATATCGGTATTTTCGGCAAGTCCGGTGGTGCCACGTGGTCACGGAAAGTGCCGATCATCGAAGCAGGTAGAAAGCTATAATGTTTACCTTCGTCCATTGACAGACATTTACTAATCCAGACTAATTAAAATCACATTATGTTCCAAAATGTTATCCATCCCCGAGGAACACTAAAACTAATTCGTTTTTTCCTTATAATGAACACGGGAAATAATTGCACAGACTTTTCGGATTGGTCCATTAGGTAAAACGGGTAAGGAAATTAGATGTAAAAAAAAAAAAAAAAAAAAAAAAAAAAAGACTGAACTCTTAGCACTCCGGGCAAAATTACTTCAGAAATATTTTTTCTGATGCATATATGTCCCAAAATCAGGTTTGACATTTCATGCAAGTTATCTCCAATGAAGACATTTTGCATGAAATGTCAAATTCAGTTTTCTTGGAAAAATGTGATCAAGTTGTCGTCTGCTGAATTAGCCCACAGAGCTGTAAAGGTTAATCATATACATTTCAATGACACATTCACCAACTAGCCACAAGATTGACGGGTGAACAAACCTATTGCCATCAAAGGAATCAGCCACTTTTATAATCCCTTTGATGTTACTAGAAATTTGAACTGTGATAAACAGACCTTATTTTGTTCATACAAATTAATCGCAACCAGATCGGCTGCGCAGGCTACTCAGAATAATAAAACCGCTAATATTATACATATAGAATGTCAGGCCTTGTAAGTATTCACAATAAATAAAATAGACTTACCGGACTGCGCATATGAGCACATTAATCTGGATCTTCCTTTTTCATATTTGCGATAAGGTACTTTTTTTGACTTGTCGGAACAGAAATATTGTAAGCCTGTCAGTGGGACGCTGCATGGGATTCATGCAGAGGTAGACTCATGATCCGCAAAATAGTAACTTACTTTTTGGGCAAGATACAATGACCTGGACCAGCCTGCGCATTGACTGTTTGAAACGACGCTCTGTTTCTAGGCCCTGCAAACTCTGTCAAGCTAACAGAGTAGGTCCTGATCGGAATAAACCGATGTGACACCCTGCCCTATTTTTTTTTTTTTTTTTTTTCTACAATAGGTAAGATACCTTTTTTGGTTTCAGTATTTAATGACCACCTGCAGAATAGCAACGAGGAAAATTGTACCTTATAACCATTGCAAAATACAGAGACCCAGATGAGTCTGCGCTTTAAAAAAACGAATTCTGATTTGTTTTTAGGCTCTTCAGAATCAGCTTTACAAATTACATAAATTTTCAACTGCCTGCGAGAATGCGTTGACCCGAGTGCTTCGGTCACTATTTTGATCAGTCATATAAGCGGCGAGGTACTTTTGTTGGTGACTGCTTTCTTTGTTAAATTAAGTTTATTTTTTTTTTTGTGTGTGTGTGTAACAATTCATGTGTATCATTTTTTTTTCATCGGATTGCACACGGAAATTCGAGGTACGTAATGTTCATCAACGAACTATACATATACAGTTTGTGAATCGTACTTCACGTGTTCGAACTATTTAAAAATGAGTTTGACAAAAATACGTGACTGTTCGGACTAAAAGAGCAATTTTCGGGAGGAGATTTCAAAACAGTAAGGGGTGTTCGAATTATTCGTGTGTTCGAACTAATAGGAAATCTACCGTAAGTATCCAAATATTTAGGGTATATATGGAACTGTATTTTTCACAGCCCATTATTAAGTTTGTGTAAAATACTGAGTAGATGTCTTGCAGTGAAAAACAATCAAATATATATTTAAAAAAAAAAATCCCATAAGCCAAAAAATCAGACCTAGACTAGACAGCATATATGTGCAGTCTGGCCAGGACCTTCTCTGTTACATATAAGCTGTAACAAGAGAAAATGTAACTTTGGACATATGTAGACTCAGCTCTGCCTGTCCATATGTCCATCTGTGCAGTATGCACAGCTTAGGAAAAGGCAGTTTATTTCAACCTCCTTTCAGAATATATTGATATTTTTCTTATTTCTCTTCAAAAACATACATTGTAGGTACTCATCAGAAGCGACTTAGAGAGGCACTTCTAATGAATACCAACATGTTTTGTGGAGAAATAAGAACAATATTTACCTAGATACTCCTCTTATCTGGAGCTATTGTATGATCAATGTTTGCTGTCTACCTCAGGAAGCCTTAGATCCTTGGCTATGTACAAGCAGAGCTCCAGATAAGAGGGAGTATCCAAATAATATTTTGATTATTTCTTGACGAAACATATGTTGTGGGTACTCATTAGGCGTACCTCGCCGAGGTACATCTAATGAGTACCCATAACGTATGTTTTGTCAAGAAATAAGAAAACAATCAATACTTTTCAGTTGAAAAAAGTGCCTTGTCTGGTACTGTGTACAAGATGCCCAGCCAAGACTGTTCAGACTGCACAGACAAAAGGCTAATCAGTCTTTACTGAATACATTGGTACATTCTCAGGTTCTACAGATACAGTCAACTCTCGTTATCATCTCGACTCTGCTTATCTCGAATAACATTTTATCTTGATGTGAAAATCTGGTCCCTGTTTTAAAATTGAAATCTAACAACAGGTGACAAAAAATATTGTGGAAAAGAGGAGAAATTGCTCATAGGAGCAAATTTCTCCTCTTTTCCAAAATATTTTCAATATATCTCTAACTTTAGGAGTCAAATTACATATTCATTTGTGAAATATGGTTGTCTGATTTATTTTTTCCTCAATTCTATAAATCTGATATGGCCAGGTATGGATATCTCGAAGTATTTCAGAGAGTCTGTTGGACTTCCAGAAAATCAGAGTCAACTGTACACCATTTATCAGTTACAAATTTCATCTTCTACAGTCTAACTCACCACTTAACTTAACATAAAATTTAGGTTTGTGTACCAACATCTTAATGGGAAACAAGAAAAACGCCTAACAGCATTATGGGCGGGTTTTTCAAAAGGTAAACTTCGGACGCCCGACGCCCGCCCGCCTGGACATCCCTATTTTAAAGGACGTATTTCTTTTTAAAAAAAACCGTCCAAAAATAAAACATAGCATGGATAAAACAAAAAACAACATCAAACAATAAAACTAGCAAATACCTGTTGGCTCTTCAGTTTGTCTTGACTACCATCAAAATATATCAAAATAAGCTATTTTATATCTGATACCCTATATACAGGCATGAAAGTCCAGATCAGTCTCCACAATCCCAGTCTAATCAGGGCCTTCCTGTAGTCTATAGCTGTTACAAAATTCATGACACAAACAAATGCCAACAGAAGTACAGATGGACAGTTATAAACCAGTATAATACCTGCATTTTCAAAGCTAGAAATCATAAACTTTTTGTTATTAAAATGTCTCTCCTTGAACTTACTAAGAGTGGAAGCAAGATCTTCTTCTTTCTGACCAATTACTTGTTTTGCTCCAAGAGGATCTGGTTTCTCGAACTTGATTGGATCTGGGATTGGCTTTTTGTCAGAGAGACCAAGAAATTGGTGCAACTTGTCCATATTATCCAAACATGGCAACCAGCCCTCCATCTCCACCTGATAGTTAATCTCATCTGTTTAATAAAATAGATCAACAATTAATGCTATAGCACTCTAGATAATAAGGAAATTTCTTTTTTTTTATTTATTTGGTCTTCAGCAAAATAAAATAAAATATTGCAAAATAAACAACAAGGAGAAAAACAAAAACTTGCTAGCAAGAATCCTTTAATGCTTAGCATGCTGGGCCCAGTTGTTCAAAGCTAACAATGTCGTTAGTTAACGATTCGTTAAAATTTACATCGAGTGATACGCAAATATGCTGAAATTTTTTGCTGAAAAAATGTGAGTAGCTTTTGCAGTGCAAAAGCTACTCACATTTTTTCAGCAAAAAATATCAGAATATTGTAAATTGAATCTGCTAAAATAGTTAACGAAATGACCCTTAACGAGCTCGTTAAGCTAACGACGCTTTGAACAACTGGGCCCTGGGTAACTAGAATTCTGAGAATCGGATGTGTTGTCTGCTTAAAGTGCCAACCATTTGATATGAAAAAGGTAAAAAACACTGGTCCTTATAATCGCTCCTATCCCTAAAGGCAACCCATCACTACAAAGTTCAAATGAAATCAATGCATCCCTTCAAAAGTTATTGAAGGAAAACAATATCTTTACCTTGTATTTTACCCCAACAACAAAAAGTAAGTTGAAAAAGGGCCATAACTTGGCCAAAATTTTGCGGATGATTACTAATATCGAACTTGACCTGTATTTTACAATGATATATCCATCTGCAAACTTTCAATAAAATCAATGCATCCCTGCAAAAGAGCGGAAACCAATATCAACACACCAACAAAAACTAAGTCGAAAAAGGGCCATAACTCAGCCAAAATTTTGTGGGTAATTATTAATATCGAACAACCTGTATTTTACAATGATCTATCCTTCTGCAAACTTTCAATAAAATCAATGCATCCCTGCAAGAGTTATTGATCGGAAACCAATATCAACAAACCAACAAAAACTAAGTTGAAAAAGGGCCATAACTCAGCCAAAATTTGGTGGATGATTACTAATATCGAACTTGACCTGTATTTTATGTTGATGTAAAGTTCTGCAAAGTTTGAATGAAATCAATGCATCCTTTCAAAAGTTATTGAGCGGAAACAAACAACAAAAACTAAGTCAAAAAAGGGCCATAACACAGCCAAAATTTGGCGGATGATTACCAATATCTAACTTGACCTGTATTTTATAATGATATAAAATTCTGCAAAATTTAAATGAAATCCATATATCCCCTCAAAAGTAACTGAACCGAAACGGAAAGTGTGATGACGACACCGACGACGTGCACGGACATGATCCCTACTGCCATGCTACACAGATGACACAAAAATTCAGCAAACATTTTGAAATAGTTTTCTAATTTTTCCCACAAAACAGGCTTTGGGATTTCATGCAAATTGTCTCTTACAAAAGCAAAAACAATATGACACTTTTCTACTGACATTTTAATAAATTGTATATATATATTGCTGGCACCTAACTCATGACAGTTGTACAAGGTGTGAATCAAAGGAAAGTTTTGAGAAGTATTTATAAAGATCTCAGCAAAAGTGATGTATATGTCAAAATTGTGAGAGCAAAAGGAAGTTGAAATTCAAGATAACAATAATTCTAACCAGTAGCATGAGACTCTGAGGCATCTTGAAATTCTGAATTCCTGTGACCTTCACTCCTCGATGGATCACTAGTGTCTTCTGTTGAACTGTCTGACCTCTGTAATCCCTGCTCCTGGTAGTACTGGCGACAACTAGGGCACATGAGATAGAACGGGTGTCCGAATCCACAGAGACCACCGAACCATCCTCCGACATACACACCTGTACTTCTGTAACCATGGTTATTACAACTGCCTGGAAAATGAAATCATAGGTCTAAAGGGTATCCGGTAAATATTTTTCTTATTTCTCCTCGAAAACATATGTTGTGGGTACTCATTAGAAGCGCCTCATCTCCACGAAAACATATGTTGTGGGTACTCATTAGAAGCGCCTCGACGAGGTTGTGGGTACTCACAACATATGTTTTCGTGGAGAAATAAGAAAAATATCAATACTTTTGGATTGAAAAAAGTGCCTTAACTAGTGCTATATGAAATGCATCATTTACATTTGAACTGCAACAAGCCAAAGTGTGTTTTTGGGCATATGTAGACAGCAATGTCCAGATCAGTCTATACATTCACCATGGGCAGGGCCTTTGCTGTTATACAAACACTACAGAAACCAAAATACAGTCGAACCTCAATAGCTCAAACATGTTTGGGACCATGGAAATTTGTTTGAGACATGGGTAATTCGAGCCATTGAGGGTTAATCATGGCACCAATTCAGGAAGCAAATAGCGATAATTTAGGGAAATCTTTTTGATTTTCTACACAATGATTGTATGTTGAGTGTACTCATTAGAATCACCTCGATGAGGCAATTCTAATGAGTACACACAACATACAATTCCATGATAAAATAAGAAAAAATCCCTAAATATTTGTTTTCTTGGGCTATTGGAAGGATTTTGTAGGGACTGAAAAAAGAGTTCGAATCATCCATGGTAAACAAGCCATCCGGGTTCGAGCCATTGAGGTTATACTGTATAAACCATGGCCAAAATATCTTGATTCAGGCATAATTGGCCATTTTATCCTGTACCTACAGTAAGTTTTAGTTCTGTTCTTTTTAACAATGAAAACCTAACCCCACCTCTAGTATTTTTATTTTGTTTTTGTATAATTAACCCTTAAAGTGCCAAGAAAACCAAAATCTGAAAATGTTGTCTGTTTATGTCGTCTGCTGAATATTCTTGCAAACTTTTTTAACCTATTTTTGCACACAGGCAAACAGTGTGGACCCAGATCAGACTGCTCCTAAAGGAGCAGTCTGATCTGGGTCTACACTGTTTGCAGAAATGACTTATAAAATCACAAGCAGATGAGAAAGCAGACGACAATTGTTGTGATTGGCGCTTTAAGGGTTAATAATGTGAATCTAAGTCTGCTCATAGTATTTTTATTCTGTTTTGGTGTTTTAACCCTTAAAGCGCCAATCACAACTATTGTCTTCTGCTTTGTCTTCTGCTGGTTACTTTAAAAGTCACTTCTGCAAACAGTTTGGACACAGATCAGACTGCTCCTAAAGGAGCAGTCTGATCTGGGTCCACACTGTTTGCCTGTATGCAAAAATAGGTTTGAAAAGTTTGCAAGAATATTCAGCAGACGACATAAACAGACAACATTTTCAGATGCAGGTTTTTTTGTTGCTTTAAGGGTTAACAAAGCAAACCTAACCCACCCACAATATTTCTATTTTGTTTTTGTATTTTAACAATATAACTCATAGGATTTTTATTTATTTATTTATTTTTTTTTTTTGGTATGTTTTGACAATGTAAACCTAACTCCTCCCATAGTACTTTTATTTATTTATTTATTTTATTTTTTAAAATATGAACCTACCTCCACAGCCAGGATGTTTCATTTTCATGTGTCTGTTGAAGGTCTGTGTATGTACACCACAAAGTTCACAAGTGACACCAATGTCTTCCTCTAATTCTCGTCTCTGTAATATATATATATATCAACTTACCCTAAGTACTGGGACAGACAGACTTAAGCAAACAGTGTAGACCCAGATCAGATGCCACAAAATACAGCATCTGATCAAGGTTTACAACATTTGCAACTCATCCAGCAAATTTTTGAACATGTCAACCGGCGGTAAAATGGTCTTGTTCAAAATTTAGAAGTACGACGATGAGTTAACATGTCGGAATACTTAGAGCAAATCAGCAAGAGCTGCATGCAGCTCTTGCTGTATTTGCTCTAAGTATTCGCATATGTAAGAAGCTTAATGTGTATAAACAGCAAAGTTCATTTAAGGTCTGACAGTCATTTACTAATCTTTGTATGATCATAGCTCTAGATATTACAGTTAATGTCAGCAGTATTGATATTTTTCTCATTTCTCCATGTAGTACACGTTTGAAGTGCCTACTACATGTTTCCATGCAGAAATATTTACATTTTAAAAGTAATCGTCTACGTTGAAGCAGCAATTCTTGTTGCAGTTCATTTCTCGATGCAAAACATTGAGCTATCACATGATCTAGGCCACACATTAGGGCAGGGCTATGTGAGCATCTGCCTGTAATGTTCTTTGTTTACATACGTTTGCATGACGTCGGTCACATATCTTCTTGACGTTATGCACAGGAAATCCGTCATCAAGCTGTTCCAAGACCTCTGCTAAGTGAAATTTAATTCCAAATATTAGGAAACCAAGCAGATTTAAATGTAAGGTAAGAGCTAATAATGAACTGATAATATAAAATTCAAATATAAGAATTGAAATTCAGATTTTGAGCTTGAACTGGTTGATGAAAAACATTAGGTTTTTTAACATCTGTGAAGCCTTCCCTAATTTGGCTTCACAGACATAAATAAAAATGTTAAACTATAATACCCCGCCATAATCTCATCGTGGGCAGATAACTCTGTCAAACACTGACAAACTTTGCCCTTTAGCAATCCCAAACAAGATGTCCTTCATATCAATGCATGTACTGAGTTTGATTAAAATCATGACATTTACTCAAGTTATCGTCCGGAAACAAAAATATGTGTGTCTCGGGCAGATAACTCCATCAAAATTTGATGAAATTTGCCCATTAGCAATCCCATACCAGATCTCTACAGATCCAATGCACAAACCAAGTTTGGTGAAAATCCATTGATGTTTACTCAAGTTATCAATCGGAAACGAAAACATGGGCATGTCTTGGGCAGATAACTCCATCAAAATTTGACAAAATTTGCCCATTAGCAATCCCAAACCAGATCTCCATAATATCAATGCACATACCAAGTTTGGTGAAAATCCATTGACATTTACTCATTATCATCTGGAAACGAAATATGGACGGACAGACGGACCAACGCATGCAGACACACGGACGTCTAACGTGAAACCATAATACCCTGCCACCATTGTGTGGCGGGCTATAAAAAGCCTAACGTTTTTCATCATCCAGTGCAAGCTCAAGATCTGAATTTCAATTGTTAAATAAGAAAAAAATATTTTGTCTGGGCTCTTATCTGGAGCTATGAATTACTCTACTAGCTAAAAGTGGAAACTGATTATAATAATCACATGGATGAACAGATTACTCCGAGATTTCTCTACTAGTCTATGCACTGAGATACCTTTTACAAGATAAAGATCATTCTACAAGATCTATGGCTGGTGGTGTGAATTCAGTTATGGTAAAAAGAACGTATATCAAGAACTCTTCATTGTTTAAGAAAATGCATTTTTAAATAATAAATCTCTATTAACCCTCATCCTGCTGAACCTGGATATACCCTGACTTTGCATACAATGTAGATCCGGACAGTTGGCTTCTGAAGTAGCCAACTGATCTGGATCTGCACTGTTTGTCATTAAGTATGTGAATTTGTATCAACAACCTGGATCAAGTAATATGGTTGGCTGAAAATTAGAAATGGGCATGGCATCTTAAATTATTTAGCATGACAAGGGTTAAAGGCAACTACTTTTCAAATTGACAGGATATTTTATTACTAGAAACCAGTATGTACCATATTTAACCATAGTGTTCGGACAACTTAATGCCTTACCATACTTAATGTAAAATGGGAACAGGTCCTTTTGATAGATGATAATGTATGAAAATCTACTGGATGTATACCAATCAATGTAGACCTTGATCATATGCCTTGTTTTGTGGCCTCCAATCTGGGTCTACACTGTTTGCTCAGGTCTATCTGTTGGTATACTTAAGACAAATACAGTATGGCTTATGGTTATTATGAATAATCTTTAAAATACAAAATTCTAAACATGCTGCTGTTCCAAAACTGCATTCTTTTATTGTCTTTCCTTTTTTGTCTTCAGAGGTTTGTATAAAATACAAATATTAAAGTAATTACTCAAGGAAATTTTAAATAATAAATAGATATTATTAAAGTTTACCAAAGCTGAGAAGTCGAGAAGATCTCTACTAGTGTCTGGGAATAAGACATTGTCTGTATACATATCACTATACAGTTCATCCTGGAGTTCAATAACTTCATCATACAGATCAACCAATGACCTTGACTCTTCATTCTCACGATCAGGAGGATTGAAAGGTGCAGATGGCCTTGATCTTTCCTGCCGATCTTGACGTCTTTCATCTTCAAGAAAATCAAACAAACGCCCTATACAATACAATCTCTTGCTAGATTTCAATACATAAGATAAATCTTTTGTATACATGTAATAAATTCTGATTGTCAAAAGAACTAAATACAGTGAAACCTCGTTACAACGACAGGATCTGTTTCCAAAGATGCTGCCATTAAAATAAATTTGCTGTTGTAAAGAATCCTTAATGGACAGAATGATATGTAAAAAAGACCTTGTTTTATTCTTATTTTCTCACAGAAAATATGTTCTGGATATTTGTTAGAATTGCCTCAGTGAGGCAATTCTAACAAATATCCAAAACATAATATTATGTTTCTTGAAGTTTTAATGCACCATCCTTGCATAATTTACATTAACTGCCACTCCTGAGAGAAGGTTTTGTGCTACTCAAATTGTCATTATAACAAATTTTGTCATTGTATCAAGTGTCGGTATAAAGAGGGTTGACTGTATAAGGCACTTTTTCTAACCAAACAGTATGCATTAATATGTGTCTCATTTTAACAAAAAACATATGAGCTGGGTCATGTGAAAATATACCTTTGAGGCTCATGTGGACAGTGAATACCCAGATCAGCATATGCAACAAATGTGCAGTCTGATTATGACTTAAGCTGTCTGCTTACAGACTCAATGCATACACTACAGCGTACTGACGTATAGCAAAGGTTAGCTTAACAAGCTTGTTAGTGGTCAAAATGATAACTAGTCAAGTAAATACAATATCAAATTCACAGTATTTTTGCTGAAAAACAACAACAAAAAAACAACAAAACATGAGCAGCTTTTGCTAATGCAAAGCTACTCACATTTTTTCAACAAAAATATTTAATAGCGTATATGCCCTATTTAATGATCAAGGTTTTAACAATATGTTAACTAACAACATCGTTAGTTTTGAACAACTGGGCCCCGGTGATTTAATAAGTAGTTAACTGGCTCCAATCAGACTAGAGCTGTGCAACCATTTGGGCCCATTTCTTGCAGAGCTCATCATTTTTTCACAGAGCTCAAAGAACAAGTCTTACCAAAAGAAGAGAGAAAATGTCTTATGTCAATATGTCGACTGCGAGTCAATCTTCGTGGCCGCCGAACAAACGAAGGATTGTCATCTTCAACATCTTCAATTAGCATCTCTGTCTGTGTAGTATCCTCCCTTTAAACAAATAGAAGGAATGCCTACTGTAAAACACTTATGGTAAATGTCCTAAAATTTAGAACACTTTATTCCATATTATTTTGGCCTAAATTTTGCATTTTATGCAGTTGTTTCTTAAAATACATAGTGGAATGACAAACAGAGTTGACCCGGATCAGACTGTTCCTTCAAGAGCAGTCTGTTCTGGGTCTGCACTGTTTGCAAATATCATTTTGTCAGACATTTAGGTGCTCAAAATTTCAGGACATTTATCGATATGTCAGTGGCACGAAAATTTAACAGACTGACAGGAAGGGCTTGTTTGTGCACTTTAATTCTGGCACATTCATACTTTCAGATGTACGCAACACTTCACATTTATAAAAAACTGAACATTTGTGAAGTTTTATTGTGGCATTTTTTTATCCAGATCACCAACAGTGCAAAAATAAAGTGACCATCAAATACAGATGTTTTACAGTATAAGAAGAACAAAAATAAATGAAATATTGGCTCAATCCAAGCCGCCCCTTATCCCATCCCAGCAACCCCAAATAAGAAACTACGAAGATCCTATCCTTAACCTAGCCCTAGAGTTGATAAAAATACACCAAAGTCACTTAGCCGTGAAATACAGTTCTAGGCCAAGTATATATGTTGGGCTTCAGCCTCTCCTAGCCAACCCCGCCCCTAGAGATAAATATGGCAGAAGCACCATAACCTTCAGTTACAATTAATGAGACAATGATCAAAGTCTAAGAAGCATGCAATATAGAAAAAGGTCATAAAATGAAGATAATCTTTCACAATCCTTTTCCTAGATGCACTCAGCAGTCCAAGCATCAAGACCTTAAGCCTAACAGTTAATAAGAAACTGTCAATGAACCATGGAATATAGGTAAACACTGATAAAGGGCTTCAGCTACCTTTTGCCTGGGGCAACTGTAGTCCAAATGCCAAGACTCTAGCCCCTTCAATCAATAAGAAATAACCAGTCAACCATGCAAAGATAGGTCAAGGTCAAATAATGATTGACAGCTACAGTTGCTCTACCCACGCTGCAACCAAGGTTCATGATAATGATCAATACGACAAGGTCAACCAAGTTATTCTGCACAATTATTTTTTATCCCTGGTCCTGCTGCACCTGGATATGCCTTGCCTTTGCAAACAAAAGCCAACTGATCTGGATCTGCACTGTTTGTCATTAAGTATAAGACTTTGTAATCTGGATCAAGTAATTTGACTGACTGAAAATTAGAAGTGGGCTTTGCATCTCAATTCATTCAGCAGGGCAAGGGTTAATGAGACACCGACCAAATCAGTCAACTATGAAAAGACAGGTCCAAGAAAACGAACAATCAGGCGAGGTCAATGAAGTTATTAGAGGCTCAACATTATACGGAAATAGGATATTTTACCTGTTTGTTCTTTTAGCAGCCGTGGCACCATCTTGGGTAACTTCCCCTTCAGAAGTTCCGCTGGCTGCAGAGGTAGCTGTTTCTTCTGTTTCCTGTGGGTGCTCAATCATCCATGTAGCTAGAGTGTTTACACCTTGTGACGTTACTTCCCACTGATCAACACCTACAATGTATAGCTCATAACTACACAAGATTTAACAAAAGAAGACATGTGATGCGCAACACACCAAGAGGGCCCTTATGCAATTTGCAGACAATGCAAGACCTCATCAGCATGCCCTTTTGTGCAGTCTGGTCTGGGCTTACAGAATCAATGGATACTACAGAAATCTGATTTAGGCCTGTATTTCTCACTGACTGAACAACAGATATTGCAGAATCTATTGAGGAACAGAGAAAACCCGGATCAGACCGGGAATGCAATGCAAAAGCTACTCACATTTTTTCAGCAAAAAATTTTAGCATATTTGCGTATCAATCGATGTAAATTTTAACGAATCGTTAACTAACGACGTCGTTAGCTTTGAACAACTGGGCCCTGAATTTTACTGAGAGAACTTAGCAAATTTACGTTTTATATTGGGTCACATTAAACTCCTAACCATACCTGTCTATTTTAACACTTACCACACTATGAGCAAATTCACAGATGACAAATTGGTGATATTTTTCTTATTTTTCCTAGAAAATAGGATCTGATACTTCATGCAAATTGTCTCCCAAGGAGACAATTAGCATGAAGTGCCAGATCCTATTTTCAAGGAATTTTTTTCTTATTTTTCCTAGAAAATAGGATCTGACACTTCATGCAAATTGTCTCCTAATTGCACGAAGTGTCAGATCCTATTTTCAAGGAAAAATAAGGAAAATATTTCAGAATGTCCTCTGCTGAAATTTTTACCCAGCATGCAGTGTTAATCAAGTCTATTTACTACCTGATAATGCATCTTAAAACTAATTGATGAGTAGCAAACACTATAGACCCTGTTCAGATGCTGCAGAATGCAGTATCTGATCTGGGTCTACACTGCTTGTTGAGGCCTATCTATTCCACTACATCAGGTAAATAACATACAGTTAAACTTAACTCAAACACTGACTGCTTGTTTACCACGGCTAATTCGAACTCGTTTTTCAGTCCCTACAAAATTCTTCCAATAGCTCAAGAAAACAAATCTTTAGCAATATTTAAGGGAAAGTTTCTTATTTTATTATGAAAATGTATGTTGAGAGTACTCATTAGAATCACCTTATCAAGACAATTCTAATGAGTACATTCAACATACCATTATTTTATAGGAGATAGAAAGACATTCCAAAATTATCCCGTTTCGTGTCCTGACCTGATGCTATGATTAACCCTCAATGGTTGGAACTACCCATGTCTCGAATAAATTTCCATGGTCCCAAAGATGGTCAAGCCATTGAAGTTCAACTGTACCTGATTCTCCTACTTTTGTTGTTGATGTGTGGTAAATCCCACCTTCAGTAATGGTGTGTAGATAAGAGGCATAACTGGTGAGCAATGTTGAGCAGAGGATTCTTCTTTGGTACTGTCGCGAATTTATTTAGCTTCATCCTTGCCTTGAATAAATTAAGATGTCTGCCCACTTTTAATTTTCAGCCAATCAGATTACTTGATCCAGATTGCTGATATAAATTCAAATACTTCATGGCAAACAGTGCAAATCCAGATCAGTTGGCTTGCAAAGGCAGAGTATATCCAGGTTTAACAGGACTAGGGTTAAGTAGCAGTACACCTTTAACTCCTAACCCTATTTTTCTAAATATTTGAACAAAGTCCATCTTCTTACTACCTGATGATGTGTCTTAAAACTGTTTGCTGAGGCCTGTCTATTCTACTATATGGGGTAATTACCATACCTGTTTCTGCTATTGCTGTTTCTATATGTTGTGTGGTAAATCCCATCTCCAGTAAAGGTGTGTAGATAGGAGGCATAACTGGCGGTGAGGGAGATCGTGGAATTCTTCTCTTGTATTGTCTCTGCCCGTTGGAATGTGCTGTAGGATGACCCGAAGCTACAAACTGTGGAGGTGGGGGTGTTCTTAGGGCTGGTGGCTTCATTGGAACAGTGACAACATCTCTAGGGGATACTGATGTAGGACCGAGGTCAGCTCTTCCTCTAGCTCCTGGCTGGGTTCCTTCCTGTCTTGAACGGTTCAGTAATGAAAGGAAATTGTGTCTGACAGACCGTGGCATATTACTGTCAATGGAACTGAAAATATAACAAGAGGCCCATGGATTATTACGCTCACCAGAACACAAATGTTGATGGCAATCATACCAACAAAGACAGTTTGTTTGTGTTGAGGTTTTACGGCCCGGTCAACCCAATGGGGTCATGTCGAGCGCGGTCAGTTTACCTAACCACATGTTTACTGGGCAGGCTTAGTCCTCTAAGCGGTTAACCAGTATTGTGCACATTCTTTCACCAGAAACTGACAACTGCCCTTCTTGAATCAGCGGAAGGGAGAGAATGACCAGACAATGGACAACTGACTATCCTGTAAGCTCCCTGGAGCCTTTCTGTGGTGTTGCCATACAAAAGTCTAAGAGACAAAATCAATGAAGGGTCATCATTTAAACAAACCCGGTAGAGCCAGAGCCTCTAATGCTGTATACCAAGTTTCAAGGTCATCAGCCTTTCTGTTCTTCAGATGAATAATTTCAATTTTTGTTACCATATATGGCCATTTTGGTCATGTGATCCAGATCCCATAAACAAACTTTGATTTCCCAACCCTACTGAGGCTCTATATGCAATTTGGTTTCAGTCAGCCCAGCAGTTTCAGAGAGGTTTTTAAAACTATTAATGCTGATGAACCTTGGCCTTTGGAATCAAGTTTGATGTCATAAGCTACATCAGCTTAAAAAAAATCCAGTTTTGCCTTTTTCCCTTACAAATTCCTGAGTGACCAAATTTGACTTAAAATAGGTCAGGGTCAACCAAAGGTCATCATTTGAACAAACTTGGTAGGGCCTGTCCCTAATGCTGCATACCAAGTTTCAAGGCCATCAGCCTTTCAGTCATGAGAAGAAGATATTCAAAGGGTCTTTTTACCATAATTATATGGGCATGGCGGCTATCTGGGTCATGTGACCTAGATCCCAGGCACACAACTTTCATTCCCCCGTCTCATAGAGGCTCCACATGTAATTTGTTTCCTATCAGCCCAGCAGTTTGAGGAGGAGAAGTTAAAAATACTGCAACTGAGGCATCCAAGACAGCTTGACCTTTGGTATTTATAAAAGTTCATTTAGCGGACAGCATAAATCCACGTTCATTTCAAAGGCTACCTACCCTCAGAAGGGGGAATTACTGAGTTAGGGAATTACTGAAAACCGAATACTATGTCCACTCCCTTTTCTTTGACAAGGCGGGGGACAATTAATGAGAATGCATACACTTTCAGGGAAAGCAAGACTGTCAAAATTGTGTTTGTCTCCCTTCTGAAAAAGGACCTACTCTAAAAGGGGGTATATGGATCAACAGTCTGCAAAGCCTTTTTCCAATCTGCGGTTCTTGACTGATTACCAGGGCCTAGTTGTTCAAAGCTAACGATGTCGTTAGTTAACGATTCGTTAAAATTTACATCAAGTGATACGCAAATATTCTGAAATTTTTTGCTGAAAAAATGTGAGTAGCTTTTGCACTGCAAAAGCTACTCACATTTTTTCAGCAAAAAATATCAGAATACTATATATTAAATCCGCTAAAACAGTTAACGAAATGACCCTTAACGAGCTCGTTAAGCTAACGAAGCTTTGAACAACTGGGCCCTGAGTTGTTAAGGAGGAGTACTTTATGATAACAATTTTCTCCAATTCTCCTTAAAAACTAACATTGTGGGTACTTGTTTAAAGTGCGTTTAATGAGTACCCACTTCATCTGCTTTTATGGAGAACAAGAAAAAAAAAATCTTAGGAGTTATCACCAAAGACTCCTCCTCTTATTACCTCGCTCTGACAAACTGTAATATAGATGTCTGTTGGAGTCTGCTTGTCCCCTCCCTCTCGGATTGACTGTCATCTTGTAATCCAGGAGATAGCCTCTGTTTAGAATTAGCTTTCTGACCTGATGCAAGTGGTAGTGCAATTCTGTCAGCAGGCTGTGATGAAGATGCCTTTACAGCTAACAAGGATGTCTTGTGGTGTTCTAGAATGTAGCAAAATATTAACCCATTGTACACTCTTATATAGACCAATGCATACTCATAAATGTTAAGCTATCGTAGTAAATAAACAATAGCAATTTGCATAGTTCCAGGTGCTCTTTAGAAGCACCTGGTCAAGGTGCTTCTAGTGAGTATCACAATCTAGTAAGTATCACAATATGATTTCTTGGGAGAAATAAGAAAAAAATCAGGGCCCGGTTCTTCAAAGCCTCGTTAGCTTTACGAGCTTGTTAAGGGTCATTTCGATAACTATTTTAGCAGATTCAATACACAATATTCTGATATTTTTTGCTGAAAAAATGTGAGTAGCTTTTGCAGCTACTCACAATTTTTTCAGCAAAAAATTTCAACATATTTGCATATCACTCAATGTAAATTTTAACGAATTATTAATTAACAATGTCGTTAGCTTTGAACAACTGGGCCCAGTACTTTTCAGATGAAAAAAAAAAGCCTTTTCTGGACCTATGGCAAAGTTCTGCGAAAAATAGTTAAGTCTTTATTGTTACATTAAATAAGGTAAATTCATTAGTTTTTCAGGAAGTTAGCTTGTAAAACTGGGTTTTCCGGCCAAAAATTAGTCCACTAAAAATAGGGACATAATATGCGCTGTTCCACACTATGGTCTGAAAATATTCAAGTTTCAGCTTGATAGAATGTAAACTGTAGGAATTAGCCAGAAAGGAAAAGTTTACAGAAATTTTCAAAGGGGCATAACTCTGCTAATATTTGGTGTACTCTTACTTCAAAGTAACATGTAAAACTGGGTTTTCGGGCCAAAAGGAGATTTAACATGTCTGCATATTTGTCCTAAAATTTGAACAGGTCCATTTTACATTTTACAACATGCTGATGTGTCTACAAGCAGCCGGATGAGAGGCAAAAAGTGAAGACCCTGGTTCAATGTGTTCTATGATGTAATCTCACTAATCTGTGACTTACATAGAGGAACAATGTGGGGAGTGGGTGGTAACAGATAAAACCTTAGGACTCTGATCAGCCATAGCATCAGTAAAATACGGTCAGAATCCTTGATCTAAACCAACATAATATTTTGAATCATGAACTTGGAAGCCTGTACAAAGTTCTAGATAAGAACTGTATGGTAAAATACGAAAAAAAATATTAATGCTTTTGGTGGTAAAAAAAAGACTTATCAAGAGCTATGCTGGTATGCAGAACACTTCTTAAGAAGAAGTATTTGATTATAATTTTGAGATAACTTTTCTTATTTCTCTATAAAACCATTATGAAACTACAACTATTCAAATATATTGAAAATTTCACCAGCAAAAACTGTAAGTTTTCAGATAAAAATTCTGTTATTTGTTCATATTTCTGCTCAAAACATAGATTGTGGGTACTCCTTAGAACTGCCTCAGTGAGGCAGTCCTAAGGAGTACCCATAATTTATGTTTTTGAGCAGAAACAAGAAAAATAATGTATACCCCTGTAAACCCCAGTTTTACTACATAAAAGTGGGGTTTAAGGGGGGGTCAAAATTATACAGGCATGTTTTCGTGATGATATGCTGCGGGTACTCATTAGAAATGTCTCACCAAGGCACTTCTGACGAGTACCCACAACATGTGTTTTGTTTATGGAGAAACTGAGAAAACTATCCAAGACTTATCTCCAAATATTCCCTCTTCACAAATCCTTTGCTGGTAAGTCATATGTATCATGCAAGCAGAGAATTTAAAGATTATGAGAACAATCATGGTCTAAATCAATAAAGCCTTTGCTGTTCCCCTACAGAAGTAATGTAGGTAGAATCTACTGGTAGAAAGTTCTGGTCAGTCTGCTCATATATACAAGCTGGTCTGATATGTTACTATGCACATATGCAGCCTTATGCCCCATTTGTTTGAAAAGACTTCTGTGATGACTCATAAGTTAGCTAGTCTCATTTTCAGCATTTAGCACTCCACAGTATAAATCATCTGGTGAAAAACTGTTATTTTCTCATATTTTCAAAATACCAGGTGAGGTAATATACAAGTAAATGACTTGACATTGGTGGCAATTTGACTGAAATGTCTTATTATCCCCACGCTTTTAAAAAAAAAAAAAAAAAAGCGATGGGGATATTGTTAACGCATCCATCCATCTGTCCGTCTGTCTGTCCATCCGTCCATCATGCTATCTCTTAAACCACTGGGCGGAATTCTTCAAAACATGCTACATCACTTCCCCTCATGGTAAGGGTGTGCAAGAGCAGCATTTTTTTTCTATGCATCTGTCCATCCATCAGCCGTCCATTTGTCTGTCACACTATCTCCTCCTAAACCACTGTGCGGAATTCAACCAAAGTTTCTACATCACTTCCCCTCATGGTTAGGGTGTGTGAGAGTAGCATTATTTTATGTGGGTCCATTTGTGCATCTGTCCATCTGTCTGTCAAACTATCTCCTCCTAAACCAGTGGGTGGAATTCAACCAAAGTTTCTACATCACTTCCCCTCATGGTTAGGGTGTGCGAGAGTAACATTATTTTCTGTGGGTCCATCCGTGCATCCGTCCATCTGTCTGTCACGCTATCTCCTCCTAAACAACTGAGCGGAATTCAACCAAACTTGCAACATCACTTCCCCTCATGGTAAGGGTGTGCGAGAGCAATATTATTTTTCCGTGCGTCCTTTGTCCATCCTTCTGTCTGTCAAGCTAACTCCTCCTAAACCACTGGGTGGAATTCATGCAAACTTGCCTCATCACTTCATGCTATTAGCAACATTAGCAACGAGCGTGGGGATCTGTGATGGTGTGCCATCAACTGGGCATTCTAGTTTCCTTTGAAAAATATTGTTTAAATAATATCTGTTCTTATGAGTACTCAGCAAGTTAGTTTAAGCTTGCAACGTTGGAACCTCTGATGTGCTCGCACAAATTTTGGTTCTGCCCTTTTCAGTGGGGGTTTGGTTTAATAAAAAAATATCTCCCAAATTTTTCTGAGGTTTAAAACAACCATAAAAAATAAAGCTTCATTTATTCATAATTCAGGCCACCTATTTCACCAGCTGATATAGTAAAAAGGCTAACCAGGAGGGGTCAGAAATTATGAGCTGTGTCAAGATATATTGTGTCTTCCAGCATATATATTTGTTTGTTTGATTTGGGCTTAACGTCGCTTTCAACAATCTTTCAGTCATATCGCGACGGTGTCTGGATGTGACAGGGAGCTCAATGCTCACTTTTAGAGTGCTGCCTCACTGAAATATCATGCCCCAGACACTTTGACATGATATTCCACCCAGTCACATTATACTGACACTGAGTTGACCAGTTCCGATTCCTAGCTCTACTTTCTTAATGCTGAGCGCCAAGGGAAAGAGCAGCTAGTACCATTTTTAAAGTCTTTGGTATGACCCGGCCGGGGATCAAACCCGCAACCTCCCGGTCACAAAGCGGACGCTCTACCACTGAGCCACTGTGCCGGTCCCAGCATATATGAAATGGATCCTTACAGTCTCATTTGGGTCTTTGTCTTCCATTGGTTCATTGATTCTGTAAGTGGACAACAAAGACCCAGATCAGACTGCCCAGATATACATACCTCTCAGCTGTGGCAGGCTGGTTTGTGATTCCGCCCATACATTGTACACAATTTTTAACAACATCCAATGAACTCTGTCAAGCTCCTCAAAGGAAACCACTCTTTTAAATGGTGATGGATTTGTAGCAATGACTACCATTTTCTTCATGAATTCCTGCAGAACTCTTTTGAAGTCATCATCTTTTCTTACCACTGTTCCATCTGGTAAAGCTTTACTGTGATCTGCAGTAAGGTCGGTGTTTGGCACTAATAACATTTCTCCATATTTAGGGCAATTCAGTATGGAATAAACTACTTTTAATGCAGACAACTGAACAGAAGCAAACTTTAGTCCAATAAGTTCATTCTGTAACTCATTCACATCAGATTCCCAAATTTTCCTATCTTTAGGTTTACATCCTTGCAGCTTTTCTTTCAGTATATCTTCAGTAGTTGTTCCTTTCTCATGAATATCAGTCTTTGTTTCATTTTTCACAAATTCAGACTCCTCAGTTTCTACTGCAGGTGTATTCAATTTATTTGCAAATTTATCAGCTTCATTCTCACGAGCATTCACATTGTCACTGGGACTGTCTATATTTCTTGTTGCAATATTATAATTGTGATCTATATTTGATGCATTTCTGATTGCACTAACATCAGCTATGAGATTATCCAAAGGATCTTCCATTCTAGAGTGTTCCCTTGAATCATCAAAAATATCAGAATTTAGTGCTCTTGCCAATAATCTAGCATAGTCTTCATTCTCTTCATCAATTTCATCTTGAAGTAACTGCGACATATCTCCTTCTGTAACCAACAAATTATCATCATGCCTATCATCAATATTATGTCTATCATCAGTATTATATCTATCATCATTCCTTTGACTTGCTGTTTCAGTATTTATTGCACACCTACTTTCAGCTGAGTGGTAACTAGAATCTGAGAGTATGTCATTCTCACTGTGACTAACATGTGCACCTACCCCAGAAAGAATGTCAATGATCTGTCTTCTGTGGTTGCCCGATTCCCTCTCAAGCAGGTTTGATGATAAAGATCCCTCTTCAGAGATACTGTGTTGTATTCTGTTACTGCTAGTATCTAATGTATCATTGGTAGGACTTTCAATGCTGGAACCAATTAGTGGAAAACTAATCTGTCTATCAACTCCTGTACTTGTGAACTCTGATCTTGGACTATCCATGGCCATGTAGTTTATTGCACTGCTGCTGGTCGTTGATTCAGCACTCAGGAAACTATCATTCAGTTCTGCATTTGACTCAGTATCTGCTGTGCCAACACTGGATTGTTTCATTGCATCTCTTTTATCTGCATTGTGATCGAATACACCCTCAGCCCTGGCTTCCTGGTCTAACACCCTGGCAATGTCTTCATCCAATTTTCTCATTAAGACATCGGCTTCAGACTGAGTTGATTTTACAGGTCTTGTTGAAGTTTCTGACTGCTTTTTAGGAGCCTGTCTTTTTTCTTCAGGCTGTGTATAAAAACACATACATAAATACTCGTAAGACATTAATATAACTTCAGGTAAGGAAATGACAATTTAGGATGAAGTTGCTATTTTTCATCACACCATACTGCAGAACATTTTCTTTTGCAACTGAGAAACTTTTCAACTTTTAAAAGGAATGCAAAGCTGCATAAATAAAATCACCATAATGTACCTCACCTTCAGTAAAATGCAAAAGTTACTCTCCCAAAAAGAAGTTTAGTATAAAAAAAACATAGCTTAAGATAAGAGGGGATATCCACATACTATTTTTTCTTATTTCTGCATGAAAACATATGTTGTGGGTACTCATTAGAAGTGCTTCGGCAAGGTGCTTCTAATGAGTACCACATTGTATGTTTTACAGTGGAAATAAGAAAAATATCATCAACCATTTACAAACAAAAAAAGTGCCTCATCTGAAGCTATGAAAACATTATTAAAATTCCACTTTTCCCATCTAAAGTGAATGTACTTAACCCCTTAAGTGCAAATCATAACTCCATCAGTGGACATTTTGATCTTTTTTTAATCATTTTTAGAGAAAATTAAACTAGACATTTCATATTAATCATTTATTAGGCAAGACTATCCGCATGAAATGTCAAGTCTTATTTTCTCAAAAAAAAAAAAAAAATAAAATAAAATTAGACTGCCATCTGCTACTACTAAGTTTGGCACATTAAAGGTACACCTACAGTCTCAATGAAGAAGCATTTATAAAACAGATATTTTCTCACCTTCAAGTTCAGATATTTCTCTGATGTTATAAAGGTCAGTTTCATAATGGTTTCCAAATGTTTGGCTGTGAATCCCTTCACCCCTGATATACCAAAGCCTTCACATGCCACAGGTTTAAGACTGGACAACAAGGTATCACTGAAAGAGAGCCAATGATATCATAATTATTCTATTCTGGTAAAAATTTCAGCATATGACATATTAAAATCTTTTCTTCTTGTTTTTCACAGAAAAAGAATTTGACTTTTCATGCAAATTGTTTCCAATGGAATGTCAAATCCTGTTTTCTGGGAAAAATAAGAAAAAAATAAGACCAACTATAATAGTGTTTTCAGAGAAAACAGACGTTCCTCCCACCATGAATTTTATGTTTTTCTACTGCTGTGACCTTGAAAATTAGGTCAAGGTCACCAAAATCTAATCAGCTCTTTGTTATGTCTCAATTATATATCCATGAAAATTTGGTAAGATGTTGTGCAAACAAGAAAGTGTCATGCAAATGCCGATGCCAACGGATCCACACCAAAATCAATATGTGTCCCTCCCCACAGGTGGGGGACATAATTTGTAGTCTGCTGAATTAGCCCAAAGAGTGCTAAAGGTTAAACATATTAAAGAATTTATCTCAAATATTGAAGACACATTACCGTATTAACCCTAAAAATTAAGACACATTTTTTACCCTATTTGGAACCAAGAATGCTTTACCAAAATTCCTATTTATTACCATATGAGGTGTTTAAAAATCCTGGTTCCTGATAAGTGGGTACCTATCAGCTAATTATTTTTATGTTCTTCTACTGCCGTGACCTTGAAAATTAGGTCAAGGTCACCAAAATCTTGTTATGTCCCAATTATATACGAGGACGAGTCAATAAAAAAAAACAGCCTAACTTATTTCTGGGTGAGATCCATCTCTTCTTTTTCGATGTAATTGCCCTCTAGAATGATGCACTTGGACCAATGGTGTTCCAGTGCCATCAGCCCAGAACTGAAGAAGCCAGGGTCCTTATTTCTGACCCACTCCTCAACTGCCGCCACGACTTCTTCATTGGACCGGAAATGACGTCCATGGATATCCTTTTTTCAAGTTTGGGAATAGGAAATAGCCACTAGGAGCTAAGTCCGGAGAATAGGCGGGGTGCAGTATTAGCTCGTACCCATTATGCTCAACAGCATCCATTGCAATTTTGCAAGTGTGGGCTCTCGCATGTCCTGTTGGAGCAGAATCCCTTTGGAGAGTTTACCTCGGCATTTTTCAGGGATCACAATTCTCAGTTAGTCGAGCAAATTTGCATAATACGCAACTGTTATTGTACTTTTCTTTGCTAGAAAGTCCAACATAATAACGCCTTGTGCATCCCAAAATACAGCTGCCATCACCTTGCCAGCAGAGGGTTGCGTTTTGAACTTCTTTAGCCTCGTAGACCCCGGTCCTACACTCAGGCGACTTTGAGCTTTATTCTCTCGCTCATAATAATGGACCCAGGTCTCATCTACAGTCACACTACGTGAAAGGAAATCATCTTTCTTTGACCTAAACCGCTTCAACAATGCGTTGTAAACTGATGCACTGGTTGCCATTTGCTCTTCACTAAAGGATTTTGGGAACCAACAGGCTGTTAGTTTGTGCATACCCAAGCGATCATGTAAAGTTGTTGAAACGCTACCATGTGACATGTGTAATGCATTCGCTATTTCTTCCACCTTAATTCGCCTATCAGAGTATACCAGATCCCATATATATTTCTTCATCAGTGGCATCTGATGGGCGTCCAGACCTGGTTTCATCTTCTAAAGACGTTCTACTGCGTTTGAATTCCCCAACCCAGAATTTAACTAGTGCATACGATGGTGCAGAAGACCCATAAACATTGGTCAACTCGCAATGTATTTCCTGACCTTTTTCCCTTTCAAATACAAGTACCGAATTACAGCACGGTACTCAACTTTTGATGAAAAGCTTACTTTTGCATCACTAGCCATGTTTGACATTCAATATCTCATGAGTGAATGACACGATAAGGGTGCAATTTTGCCCTCAGGCCTAAAACATGTATTGAAACAAGGTATGAAAATCTTGGGTGTCTCGGTCAATTGGAAATGGGATAGGCTGGTTACTTATTTACTTGCCCTCCTATCCAGACACAAACTTAGTCAGGCACACAACCAGTACATAGAAGGCATACTTGGACAGCAAGTCTGAGGAAAATGCTGAACCAGGTAAACCCTCCTACTTATCAAAAAAAACTGTATACCCTTCTGAACAGGTCAAAAAATGACACTTAGGGTATATCATCACTCAGTACAGTTGGAAAACTCTACAGTAACACAAAGTATAAGGCTGATAGCTTAAATAACCAGTTTCAGTCAGTCTTCACCCCTCAAAATCCACTGGCTCTCAATAAACTAGCTCAGATGACAGTTCAGGACCAGGTTGATACTGGTAAAATCAATGCACATTCTGTTTCAGCAGGCTGCTCAAATAACCAGCCTGTCATGCCTGAAATTCATTTGTCTGAGGCTGGAATATTGAAGCTTCTCCATGACTTAAACGCACACAAGCAGCTGGTCCCGACGAACTAAAGTCCCTGGTGCTGAAAGAACTCCATGAGGTGACTGCCCCCGTGGTAAAGATCATATTCAGAGATCCATGGAGACAGGACGGGTTCCAAAAGACTGGAACAATGCAAATGTATGTCCCTTGTTCAAAAAAGGTGACAAGACCATTGCCTCAAATTACAGGCCCATTTCCTTGACTTGTATACTATGCAAAAACCTGGAAAATGTGTTTGCATCAAACTTGTCAACCACCTGGATTCGTACAATCTGCTTTATGATCTGCAACATGGCTTCAGAAGCTGGTAATGCTGGTGAAGGACATGACTCGAAGTGCCATAGAGGGTCAGCAGACTGACCTCATCTTGCTAGATTTTAGTAAGGCATTTGATAAGGTCAGTCATGAAAAATTGCTACTTACGCTCCACCAATATGGCATCAGAGGAAATGTCCTCTACTGGGTCAAAGCCTTTCTTTCTAACCGCTTTCAGACTGTAGTCTTGGAAAATGAAAAGTCTTTCCAAGTAGCTGTTACATCCGGAGTGCCATAGGGCTCGGTGCTGGGATCTATACTATTCTTAGTATATATCAATGATTTTCCTGACAGCATTAGGTCAAAGGTAAGATTATTTGCAGATGACACTGCCATTTACCAGGCAGTGTTCAACCTGGAAGATGCCAGGGTGCTCCAAGAAGATCTCGGCAGGTTAGGCGCATGGTCCTTAAAATGGGATATGGAATTCAACCCCAGTAAGTGCACAATTATACATGTGACACATTGCAAGTGTCCGCTCCCCTCCCAGTATTCCCTATATGGCCAAGTCCTGGAGTCTGTGAGTAGCTCCAATCAATGACCACCTAACCTGGAACGACCATATCAATGACCACCTAACCTGGAACGACCATATCAAAAATACCATCACTTCTGCTGACAAGACATTAGGTTTCATCAGAAGGAACATCCGCACCAAAGCCAAGCATCAGACAGGCAGCTTATAAAACGGTAGTACGCCCCGTCCTAGAATACTCATCTCCTATCTGGAGCCCCCAGAACACAAATCCACAAGGTGGAAATGGTTCATAGGCGAGCTGCTCGTTGGACGCTTAGTCGCTATTTAACTTATGACAGTGTCACCAGCATCCTAGGAGAGCTTGGATGGAGAGCTCTTGAGGACAAGCATACAGATACACAGTTATGTCTATTTTACAAGCTAGTGCATGGTCCTGTAGCAGTGCCAATGCCACCATATGTTATGTACCCACAAGTATCTACACAACATTCAAAATCACATTCATACATTCATACAAATTCACACAGCTGTCGACTACTACAAATACTCGTTCTTCCCCCTCGCCATTGTCCAGTGGAATAGGCTGCCTCCAAGTGTAGCATTGCTGCCAGACCTTGAATCCTTCAGACTGGCAGTCGGCAGTCTGACCTACTCCATGCCATAGACTGGAAGCATTGTTTTTAACCTTTTATCTTTGCGCTTTGTCTTCATCCTACTTTTAACATTTTAACCTGTCATCTTTATTTTACCTTCATCTGTTTTTATCCTTCTGTACTATTTTTAAACTTTCATGCACTGACGCCTGGTCTGAAGCACACCAGACACTGCACATAATTCCCACCAGGGAGTGATGCAGTATCAGTAGATGGATTATTTTTCTTATTTCTGCTGGAAAACTATTCTGTGTCCAGAAAGGGAATAAGGGAGAGACAGAAGAGCTAGTAGACGAGAGAAAAGAGAGGAACAGGGGAAGGAGGGAGGGGAGGGGGGAGGGGCGGGGGGGGGGGGGGGAAGCAAATGACAGTGCAGAAACAGAATACTAACATTCTCCCTTCCTACTACAGCAGACACATACCACCACCCTACAACCTGCCTCAAACAGTAAAAGGAGCAGTCTGATCAGAGCCACTGTTTGCTCATGCCTGTCTGTTCCAATATTCAAGTTTTTATGGAGAATGAGAATTAATTTTCACTGACATCATCACAAACTTCTTCTGGAACAAGTCTTCTTTGTAACATTTGCTCTGTGTGTGTGTGTGTGTGTGTGTGTGTGTGTGTGTGTGTGTGTGTGTGTGTGTGTGTGTGTGTGTGTGTGTGTGTGTGTGTGTGTGTGTGTGTGTGTGCATGCATGTGTATGTTTGTGTGTGTGTACATGTATGTGTGCATGCCTGGTGTGATACAGGTCAATATTAGACAATTCTCAATGAATACTGTGTAATACCTGACAGCTATTTCTCCATTATCCCACTGTACTTTCACTGTCAATCCACCTTCACTTGTCACTCCAAGAATAGTTCCTGTCTTCGATGTAGTTTGATGAACACATTTACCACCAACCCTCAAACCTCCATCAACCCCTCCTAATAAGGCAAGGCACGGCCAAACCTAAAGGAATACAATCAGGGCCCAGTTGTTCAAAACTAATCATGTCATTATTTAACATATCGTTAAAATTTTGATCATTAAATATGGCACATATGCTATTTTTTCTGCAAAAATACCTGTGAATTAGTTTTTGTACTTACTAGAACAGTTAACATTTTGACCACTAACTAGCTTATTAAGCTAACGATGCATTGAACAACTGGGCCTAGAATGTCTGTGAAATCAAGAAAAGAAAAAATATCTGTCAAAAAGTATTGTAATCTTATTTCTCTGACAGAAAGTATTGTCCTTGGACTTCATTTATCTTATCAGAATTATCTTCGCAAAGCAATTCTTATATTCTGGGGCTCAGTTGTTCAAAGCATTGTTAATGAGCTTGTTAGTGGTCAAAATGTTAACTGTTCTAGTTAGTACAATATTGAATCCACATGTATTTTTGCTGAAAAAATGTGAGTAGCTTTTGCAAATGCAAAAGCTACTCATATTTTTTTCAGCAAAAATATTAGCATATATGCCATATATAATGATCAAAGTTTTAACAAACGTTAACTAACAATATTTTTAGTTTTGAAAAACAGGGCCCAGAACATATTGGCTCACTCAGCCCTATGTAAATGTGTCTTCAGGTATATGCTGAATCAGATAGTCAGGAGTGTTATCCCCTTGGCCACCTGTCCATTGAAGCTGATAAGGCCAATTGCTGCTATGTCATAAATACACTGCTTTTGGATATTTTCATATTGTATCCCGAAGATGTCATGGACCGGTATCTGTCCTCGAAATAACCTTTCAGGGGGACATTGGATTCTTGGGCAGATGCAGAATGTGATACAAAATATCTATATAATATTCTCTATGTATCTATGGAATATGTTGATAGAACAAAATGACTCTCATGTCTATCCACATACAGTTAGTAAATAAAAAAGCATTTCCTTACCAGAACACAAAGGTCTTCTATAGCCTGTGTATCAAGCCGACAAGGTTTCGGTTCACTTCTCTCTGTTTCATTTACTTTAATCTCATTCTCCTCAACTTTTTCAACAGTTTTATCTGCAATTGTACAAAAACTTATAAGATGTATCAGGTGAGCAGTTTTATAATCTGAGCTGATCTGGTTGGTTTGGAGCGACAAGGCCCAGACAACACAATTAAGGTCATGTCAAGCCTGCCAGTTTACCTAACCACATGTTTTCCTAGGCAGGCTTAGTCCTCTAAGCAGGTAAGCTTAGCTGAACAGAAAGCCCCACTCTGGTACATATAAGTCTAAGAAGGGTCTATACAATTTACTGTGTAGCACCCACAATAGTAGCAACCAGATACATGCAGCAAAAGCTGTAATAGGACAGGCTAGCTTGTATGAACTCAGGCTTCCCCATCATATAGAAAATTTTCTATTTCCATGACCTTGCATTGTGTTGAAGAACAGTGTAGCTTGTATGAATCCCCTGCTTCCCCATCATATGAACGATTTCTACTTCCATAACCTTGTGTTCAAGGTCACACATGACCTTGTGTTCAAGGTCAAAGACTAAAATTTTTTCACATGCAAAATGTTGATGTTTTATGTTAAACTTGTTTTATATGAAAGTACTATATGAAGAGCTAATGCAATGCCCTGGGAGCTGGTAATGGCATCACAAATGTTAAATTTAAGATAAAGCTTTCAAGAATCTATGTTATCTGAACACTTTGCTGAAGACCTTTACTCCTGCCTGCCATCTTGAAGTCAAGTAACAGACACAAAATTTTCACTAAAGACCTATATCTCCTGAATGTCTGAATGGATTTCGTCTACAAGAAATCAAATGTTGTGAGTTCTCATTAAAAGTGCCTGGTGCAAATGGTAATTAAAATATCTCATCACTTAACATTGGACATAAGGTGAACCAGAAGATCACAGGTCTATATGAGATGCATTTTCTTTTTATCTATGACTTAAAATGATTAATACTTTTCTTCATTTTACCACAACATCATGTTGTGAGATCCAATTAAACACCTCCCCAAGGCAATTCTAATGGGTACATACATCACATATTTTTATAGAGACTTAAATCATAGCTCCAAATATTTTTATTTCTTCACATTAAATATATGTTGAAGGTACTCATTAAAAGTGCCTTAGTGAGGCCCTTCTAATGAGTACCCACAACATATGTTTTTGTAAAGAAATAAGAAAATTATCTGGAGCTATGAGGCTTTTTCATTTCCCTTAAACACAACTAACCAGGATCTTCTTTCTCTTCTGATTTTTCTTTCTTGTCTTTCCCTTCATCTTCACTCGACAGATCTTCTATTTTCAATGCTTCCATGTCCTTGACCTTATCGAGCTGTGCTGTGATTTTGTTATTGATGACATCTGTCCATGCTCTGTTCTTGTGAAGGTTTTTGATTAAAGAAATAAAAGTTTCTGACATGACAGCCATTGCTGGAGCACACACAGGATCACCGGGCAGAAGGTCCTTCTGTAGACCTTGTATCTGCATGTCTGTTATTTTAACCTGTAATTAATACTTGGACATTAATGAGTGTACAGACTTACGTAAGATACTAATGCAATCTTGATAAATACTTGTCCTACTTGTCATGTCTTCATGACATGAAAAAATGTTGCATACAAAACGAACCGTCTTGCTGATATTATTTGTTTGAAACGCCACAGTTATAATATAATGGCAGTATATTTTCATTTTGTGTGTGTGTGTGTGTGTGTGTGTGTGTGTGTGTGTGTGTGTGCATGCATGCGTGCGTGTGTGCGTGCGTGCATGCGTGCATGCATGCATGTGTGTGTGTGTGTCTGAGGTGGGGGAGTAGGGAGTTGGGGGGAGTCTTGAAACTCAAAATACATGTAGCTACACCTACCTTTTCTCCAGGGTTACTACTGTAAAAAGTAACACAGGGATACAGCTCTGTAGCATCAATGTCTTCAAATACAACTCGTGGCTCCTGTAAAGGAAATTGAGGCCAACCGTACGCTAGCTTTAGTAAGATGAATTAGCAATTAACTAACAATTAAATTTTAACCTACAAAGTGCCATCCTCAACAGCAGCATACATTTTTTTTTTTATTTATTTTCTTAGAATATAACAGCTCATGTAAAACAGATGATTCCCATATTTTTTAGGGGGCTGGGTAGGTTGGTAGGTGGGGGAGAGTCTTTTTTTTTTTTCAGAATATTGCCTATTACAATTTTGATCGGTATTTTTAGGGTTTACTTATTTTTCTAAACTATTCTCCAGCAAATAAGGTTTGTCATTTCATTTGAAATCTAAATAAGACAACTGAACAATGTGCTAGGCTCAGTCAAAGTCATATGTAATCACCATTATATGACAAAGATTGTTAAAAGTAAGTGGTGTTACACTACAGGTGCCTTTCCCCTTGTCCTCCTCCACTGCATTTATCACAAAACAGAGTTCTGTACCATCTCCATCTCACTAAAAGTCCTCTGTTTAACTTGTGATTTTGATAATCTTGAATGATGGGATACACTGGTCAAGCAATCACATGAATTTCATTTCAATGCAATACATACAAAAATAACCCAAAGTACTGGGACAGACAGGCCCTTGCAGACAATGTAGACCTAGATCAGATGCTGCAGAATGTGGCATCTGATCAGGGTCTACACTGTTTGCCATAAATACAGCAATATTTTAGACACATCAAGAAGTAGTAGAATGGACTATTTCAAATTTTAGGACAAGTATGGTAAGTAGATAAGGAGTCTCAATACTTAGGATAAATTACTGTTTTCAAATAAAGCTGTGATTAATGGCCATTAAGCCTCCACACAAATTTCAGCTGAATAAGATATGGTCGAAGAAACAAGACAAAACACAGTTTCTTAACATTTCAACTTTACATCTTTTTCAGAACTAGTCTCCAATTTGAAAAATGTGTAATGTCACGTCTGTTTGTAAAAGCATATTACCTGGCAAATAACATACCCAGAGCTACTGTACCAGAACATGCAAACCCCGAGTATATGAAAAGAACCACATCTCGAGAAAACCTGTCTTCAGAATTGTTTAACAAGAAAGGCTGAATAAGATGAAAGGCCATCATGTTATCACATCAAAGCAATTTTTAACAGTTATGACTCAAATTATCAAAAGCAATTATCAAAAAGACTTGTTGATAGAACAGGCCCCGAGGTTATTACACTTTTTTCATGCTTCACTCAGCTGAGCATGAAAACTGTCCTGCTAATAAATCTCAAGTTACTAACAACTGCAAATTCTTTCTTGCTAACCATTGCTGAGCATGAAAATTTCTCTGCTAATTAATATGTAAATGCCAAATATTGTTTGCATTTTTATATTTATAAGCAGAGAAAATTTCATGCTCAGCTGAGTTGAGCATGAAAAAAGTTTTATAACCTCGGGGCCTGAGTAGTTTCACTGAACTTGTGCTTGCTATCATATAAATATTTCTGTACGAAACATACAAATATGGAAAACAGAAGAGTTAACAATCTAAGAAAATTATTTGCTGGTTATACCTCTCCATTCTTTCCAAATGCCAAAGTTCTGGCATCCATATCCAAAACCACTGTGATATAATCCCCCTGAGTGTAGCCTGGTAACATCAACTGTTTCTCACCATTGTGGTACAAGTTCCCACTGTATGCCCGATATAGCCACATGTCGGATGTGATCCTGTGGTTGAAATCCCTCACTGGCCATTTGGACACACCAACACAGGTGCCTTCATTGCTCTTGTTTTCTTTCATTATGAAAAACTGGGGAAAAATGAAATAAACTGCAATACCACAAGAATGAAATCCTAGCTAGAAATATTTGCATTTGAGAATGGCAGACCTGCTCATACTTATTCACTTTACCAAAGTCTAGACCTTAACCTTGAATGGAAATCTCTAGATAAAGTGCTGTTTGCATACCAAAGGTACTGATATTTGTGCCAGCGCATGACAAAACCTACCAAATGGCATGTACGCCCTGTGAAGACTCAGATCAGCCTGGGCATCCACTGTGCACTCAATTGGTAGCTAAGGACCCAGTCTTTCTTTATGCAGACAGTGAAAGACTCTGATCAGACTGGGCAATAAATTTATTGCAGTTTTCTTTAAGCTTTATTATTTCAAGACGGTTAAAATAAGAACAAAGAATATGTTGAAATAACCTTTATCAACTCTTCCTGAGTGTTTTAACAAAGTAATAACTATTCACAGTGTTTAACATACACATAAAATAATTTGTGGCGTAAAGGTTGCAGATCAGTGGTTGGAAATTCGAAGAGATGCAATCAATAAGGAGATGCTTTCTCATCTTTTTATCCCACTGGTTTCTACATAGAAACCACCGCAAAGCAACACGGTGTATACACATGATGCTTGCTAAACAACATGGTACATACACATGCTGTTCTATTAAACAGCACACCGCAAAGTATCACGGTACAGACACATGATACCCGCCAAAACAAAACTCCGCAAAGCATTCCGGTATGTACACAGAATGCCCGCTAAATCATATACACCACCGCTGAGTAAATGGTACATACACATCTACCAGCAAACTGTTGGATGAGAAAGCAGCTCCCAAATATATAACAAGATTTCAGTCAGAATCACATCCCTTCGGAATTTTCCGCCACCCCCAATCAGCAACAGCTAGATTGCATACTAGACTGGAATGTTCCTGCCCATGAGTTATCCAAATAATCCACAGATTTAAAAACAGCTAAGTCTTTCTGATATTGCAATTTATACTTAACACTCATGTATCTGATGATACACTGTAGAACATTAAAGCAGCATAACTGTCTTTCACCAAAATATAACACCATTACTTAATCCACCAGGCAGGAGAATGAAAGGACATGGATGACTGTTCTTTCTGAAATTATAAAAGAAACTGGGCGGCAGTATCCTACCACAAAATAATGACAAACATTGACATAATTATTTATTTTAACCATCTGAAATAATACATAGAGCTACTGTTCTTTAGCTGCAATACTAAATGGTTATTAGTGAATTAAGAATAAAAATTGGGAGGGAGGGCGGGAAAACTTTTTCCTTGCTGCAGCAATCAGCTGTCGTCAGAAAGAGGCTGTTGCACTGGGACCCAGCTGTGCAAAACACTTTCAGTATGTCTACATATAAGCCTGGAACCAATCCTTTACAGTGCTCAAAGGACATGTGTACTGAAATGACCTTACAAGTTGGTACAGTAATCAAAGTACTGAAACAACCCAAATTACCAAAAATGCGAACTGGACTTACTATTTTAATGCTGAAATAAATGGAGCCTATTGTAGATCAATATGCTGTATTATTTCAAGACGGTTAAAATAAGAACAAAGAATATGTTGAAATAACCTTTATCAACTCTTCCTGAGTGTTTTAACAAAGTAATAACTATTCACAGTGTTTAACATACACATAAAATAATTTGTGGCGTAAAGGTTGCAGATCAGTGGTTGGAAATTCGAAGAGATGCAATCAATAAGGAGATGCTTTCTCATCTTTTTATCCCACTGGTTTCTACACAGAAACCACCGCAAAGCAACACGGTGTATACACATGATGCTTGCTAAACAACATGGTACATACACATGCTGTTCTATTAAACAGCACACCGCAAAGTATCACGGTACAGACACATGATACCCGCCAAAACAAAACTCCGCAAAGCATTCCGGTATGTACACAGAATGCCCGCTAAATCATATACACCACCGCTGAGTAAATGGTACATACACATCTACCAGCAAACTGTTGGATGAGAAAGCAGCTCCCAAATATATAACAAGATTTCAGTCAGAATCACATCCCTTCGGAATTTTCCGCCACACAAACCAATAATTTGGTTTGCCCCAAAATTCCACCGCAAACAAAACTGGTGTTCACAACTGATCCTGCAGAGCCTCCCGAATGTCTAACATTAAAATATCAGAACCAATATCAGATAGATGTACGCCATCTGGTTTATATAAGCCCGGTGTGTCAGATGTAATTTCTGGATGATCAATAAAGACCCCCCTACCATTGTATTTTATAAAGCGACGAATCACTCTATTAATGAATTTTCGTTTGGATTCCATTTTGTCTGGAACCTGTGTTCCTGACCATACAATACGAGGCAACATAGCAGAAACGAAAATGGCACTGCTAGTGAATGTTTGAACTAGATTACTTAAGTCATCCTTCATATTATGGATCAAGACCACCCCTTTCTGATAAGCTAAGTCATTGGAACCAACATGAACCACTATTGCCTTTGGAGCAGCATTATGGAGAGCAGCATACTGAATCTTTGGTAGAAGCTGTTGCCATTTCATGCCGCCCTGACCCATCCACTTGACTTTCTGAACTTTGGAAGCGCCAACCGTACTTTCAAGCTGCCTGGTTCTGGCTCGGGCTGCTAATCTATTTATGTAGGAGTCCCCTACCAACCATACATCTGGAAATCAAAATTTATGATGCAAATTATCAATAGGGCTAAGGAGCAATGAGCAAGTCCGCTTTATAGTCTTATGTACTTGAGAAATGAATTGGACTGCCATCTGCCCATTTTCTTGATAGTCTCATACGATACGCCTTTGCTGGCTAACCACGAAGCGGCCCCAATACGGAAGGAATGCGTTCTGAAATGTGTTGTTGGTAGATTCAGAGCAGTTATAGCTTTATTTAAAACTGCCCCAAATTGATATCTTGTAAGAGGTTGCCCATTAATATGACAAAAAAGATATACTGATTTGTGAGGTCTAATTTTGAGAAACGCTTCCATGGCCAATAATGGACATTCTGTAGATTCAATAGCTGGAATGTCAATTATATATGGTTTTCCTGTTTGATTGCATTTGGCCTTACGCTGGCGGATTCGTAAAATATTTTGCCCAGCTTTGGTGGTACATAATACATCAGATACTTGCAATGGTTGATCAGGTTGCTGTGACGATGTAAATACCAACTCACTAACACGGAACAAACCAAAAAATGCCAAACGGTAAGCTGCTCTAAATAAAAGTGTTTCATACTCAGAAATGCAGATATTCCCCAAAATTTTACAAATAGCAACCAGAGTATTATACATAATTGGCATACGGTTATCAGGATTGGCTCTAAGACGCTTGTAGCCTTCAAGCATTTTTGAAATGGCAAAAGTGGAAGTGTTATCAAAATTATGGTTAATTTTATGTTGAAAGCTAATAGCAGATATGTGCATGGCAGCTGTTGATGGGGCATAACCATTGTGGAAAAGATAAGTAATATAAGCATGAATATGAGTTTCAGGTACTGGCCACTGCAAAGGGAGAGCATAATTAGATCTAAAAGTTGAAAAGTTTGCCAATGCAGTAGCATATGCATGACGGGTATTAACTGACAAACTTGCAGTCACAAGCTGGTGGGCTCCTGATTGAAGACGCTCCAAAGATGGTCTGGAACAGGCTCTGGCTCTGGTTCGGCTTCTGGGGCCAACTGTCGAAAGCGATTCATCAGCAAATGGAGATAAACTGTCCGTCACGGCATTCCGAGAAGTTGATAAATGTTCCGCTTTGAGAACAACATTCAGCTGCAAACATTTTAATGTAATGATTCTGACCAAGACCATGACATACTCTGCCTTTGACGTTTGCGAATTCAAGATATGAACAACTGCCCGATTGTCACATTTGAATAGAATCTTTTTGTTGCTGAGATGCTGACCCCAGATTTCAAGAGCAACAAAAATGGGGAACAATTCAAGTACTGTAATGTCATCAGTAATATACCGCGGTGAAACCATTCAGCAGGCCACAGACCATATGTCCATTTTCCCTGAAAATAAGCTCCAAAGCCTTTACCATAACTTGCTGAACTGTCCGTAAACAAACATAAGTCAGCATTTGACAGCCAAAACCTGTCACGAAAGACAGAGACACCATTAAACGATTTGAAAAATGTCAGCCATGTTTGCAAATCTAACCTCATTGCCTTGGAAATCCGAATATGATGATAAGGCTTTGTAATACCCCTTGTAGCATTTATCAGCCAGCGGCAAAAAGGACGACCAGGAACGATAGCCCGGCACATGAAATTCAGTGAGCCAAGAAGAGACTGCATAACCTCCAGTGTAATACTGGACTTATGTAATATTTCTTCAATAAGACTTTGTAGTTTCATAATTTTGTCCTTTGGAATTCGTACCTCCATAAGAATTGAATCAAGTTCAAATCCCAAGAAAATGATGATTGTTTGAGGCCCTTCTGTCTTTTCATCTGCAACAGGCACGCCCATTTTTCCACAAGTCTTGAAAAAGGAAGTCATAATTTCTTGACAGTCAGTTGTGCCCGCTTCACCCCCAAACAAAAAATCATCCAAGTAATGTTCAAGTTCACCCACTGTGCATGATTCTCTTACAGCATAACGTAAGAAATGGGCAAATTTCTCCCATAATGCACATGAATATGAAAGTCCAAAAGGTAAGCAACGGTCAAAGAAGTATTGACCATCAAACATAAAACCTAACAGGGGAAAATCATCTGGGGAGATAATCATTAGGCGAAATGCATTTTTTATATCAGCCTTGCCTAGCAGAGCACCTTTTCCCAATTTCTGAATCATTTTAACAGCTTGATCAAATCTAGTATATTGGACACTGCAAGATTCAGGGTCAATATAGTCATTGATTGAATCCCCCTCTGGATATGATAGATGGTGTATTAAACGATATTCACCTGGCTGTTTTTTGGGTACCAAACCCAGAGGAGAAACCCTAAAATCAGTGAAAGGTACAGTTTGAAAAGGGCCAGCAACTCTTCCTGCTTCCAATTCTTTCGTGATTTTTTGCCTGACAATATCAGGGGCTTTATTTGCTGAAGGTAAATTTTTTGATATGACCAATTTTCGAGGACCTTCAAAGTTAATGTGAAAGCCATTTTTAAACCCATTTTTCAACTCTTCCGCTGTTTGTCTGTCTGGATATTCTTGCAATTCCTTCTCAAAGGCAGATAAATCTACAGGAGTGGAGCCGAGCTCAAATTTATTTCCGTTTGAATGGACCACGAAAGGAGGACCTTTGAGTGTGATCTATTTCAGTGTTCTTATTTGCAGTGAATGCATTCTGTTGTAAATTTTGACTGTGTCTGGGACATTGGTTTTCAGAATGGTCCCCCTTACATGCCAAACAAACATGAGAAAATCTACAATTTTTGAAATAGCATTTGCCTTTGTTATATTCAAAACATACGCCAAGTGCAAGACGAGACTGATTTGAGTGGCCAGCAAAGCTAGGCTTAGATTGAAAGGTAGTTGTTTCTAGCTTGTTTGTGTTTGTCATTAATTTAAGCCACAAATCTGAATAAATTTTATTCCACGGCTCCTGTTTTAAAGCTTGCCTTGTCCTAAATTCAGCATCATATTCTCGCCATGCTAAATTTTGACACCTGCTTTCAGCCTCTCTGATGGTGCTCAGGTACTGAATTAATTCAAAAACTTTATCCTGATACTTTTTCAAATATATAGTCATGAATATTAAAAAAGCATCTGTCCACTCCCTGATATTGGTTATTTCTTTTAATACTTTAGGGCGTGTTTGAATTTGGCCATGTTCATTTATAAATAAATTACCAGATTCCTCCCCACGCCTTTTTTGATTTTTCCTTAACAGAGAAGCCAAATTTATATATTCATTTTTCCATATCTTAATACAAATATCTTGCGGAACATGCATCGCAATATCATCATCAGCACAACGTACATCCGGCATCTGAAAGTCAGACTGAGTGTTTTGTGCAATTGTTTGTGCTAGAGGGGTCCCCTGAACCCCCAAAGCACTAGTCCAAGTATTTAACATACTGGACCCTGTAGCATTAATCTCAGGTGAGTATGACACTTGGTTACCTGACTGTTGAACCCCGCCATCACCACATAACCTTACAATTTCTGGTGTTCCTGTTGCCCCCGGTTGAGGGCATGGCTCATTTGCTGCTGTTTGTTGCTGATTTTGTTTTGCTTGGCCCCTAGCCTGACCCTTCCTAGCCCTCTTTCTAGGTGGCATGATTATGGAGGCACCAAGATAATCTCAAAATTGGGCTTGAAATGTTCAAAAAGTTGAAAAATTTGCCAAAAAACTGGACTGAAAACTTTTTCCTTGCTGCAGCAATCAGCTGTCGTCAGAAAGAGGCTGTTGCACTGGGACCCAGCTGTGCAAAACACTTTCAGTATGTCTACATATAAGCCTGGAACCAATCCTTTACAGTGCTCAAAGGACATGTGTACTGAAATGACCTTACAAGTTGGTACAGTAATCAAAGTACTGAAACAACCCAAATTACCAAAAATGCGAACTGGACTTACTATTTTAATGCTGAAATAAATGGAGCCTATTGTAGATCAATATGCTGTATTATTCATGAACTTTGCTTCTGCGGGGTGATATGCAATTTTTTTTCAATAAATGTAGAAATAGATTTGAATGCAACGTCACAAAGTGGTGAATAATTACATCCACTGACTGTATATATATATATTATTTTTACAATATACCTTCCATTGATAGCATCCTGATGTAATTGCCAGTGCCCCTATACCATAACCTTTGCCTCCACCACTGTGAACCAAAATCTGATCCTTCTCCACTGTACAGCATACACATTTATCAACATCAAATCCCGCTCTTATTCTTGTCACAGATTCTGTTGAATTATCTCCCTTTAAATCTCCATCTGACTTTGTTCCTCTTGTATTCACCAAGGAGTTTAGTAAGGCATTTCCAACTGAAACAGATTCAAAAACAAGATTTACACTAAAGAGTTTGCACTCAGTCTGTTGAATTATTACCCTATAAATCTCAATTTAACTGTTCCTCTTGTATTTGGCGAGGAACTGGCCAACATGTTTCCACCTTAAACAGAATCAAAAACAAACTTTGCACTCATCTTAGGGAGAGTTTGCAGAAAGGATATATATAGAAAGGATATCGAGGGTTGAGCGCAAGACTATGGTAACTCAAACATATTTTTGAAACCCTTGTTTAGGGGCAACTTGGACCCCTTTGTAAACAATGCAAATTTAGGTGCCATTGCTCATACGAGCAATGGCACCTAAATTTTCATTGTTTACAGAAAGAAATGTTGTAATCTTCATAACACCTTCATGGTGAGGAGATTAGGTTTGGGGAAAAACAACCATCTGACTTACGCCAGTCTTGCGCTCAACCCTCGATATACAGAAAGGATATATAATAGGCCAGCCTTGATGGCTCAGTCGGATGCTCCTCTGATTGGTGATCAAGCGGTCACAGATTAGATCCCCATGGGGTACTGCAACATTCTTTTGTGGAGACTGATCATGAAATATTTTCTACGGTCATTCTCTCCCTTCTGCTGTCAGATTCAAAATGGGCATTTGTCAGTTTCTGGTGAGAGAATGTGCACAAATACTGGTTAACTGCTAAGAGGACTAAGCCTGCCCAGGAAAAAAGTGTAGTTAGGTAAAAACATAACTGTAACCAGTCATAGCTGACATGGAGTAAGTAAACTGAATGGTACTAATAAATATGAAAAATATCTAATGGCTTTAAAACAACCACTAAATGTTTGTTTGAGTTGAGAGATTTATGGCTCAGTCAACACTGTTAAGTTTATGTAAAGCCAGTCAGTTAACCTACCTAACCCATTGTAGTCTGGAGACCCGTAAAAAGGTAACTGGTAAACAGTGCAGACCCAGATCAGATGCTGCAGAATGCGGCATCTGATCAGGGTCTCCACTGTTTGCAAACAGTTTAGCCATTTTTCTCAAAGAATATGTAAATCTCATAACCAGACATACCTAAAATTTAATTAGACTCTTCCAATATATAGTGTGGGAGGGTGTATTCAGTCTACAATGGGTTAAACTGCTCCTGGCCAGACTTTCCTCTGTGGTTAACCAGGACCTTCTTGAATCAGCAAAAGGGAAGAATGACCACAGAAATTATTTCATGATCAGTCTTCAAGGAAATGTGGCCGAGTTGGGATTCAAACTTACTACTCCTGGATCTGCAGTCAGACAGTCTATTGACTGTTCTATGGAGCCTAGCACAACCACTAAATACTAAGGAAGTGGGAACATCACAAAAATTTCCTATTACTGTACACTGTATCTGTCTTACCTGAAGAGTTACTTTCCATAATCATCCCAGCAGAGTAACTCCCCTTCATAATTACTGATCTGCTCCCTCCATCAACAGGAGTTTTCAATGTTTCAATTTCCTCAAGGATTTTTCTCTCTTTATCCTCTGCTTCTATCTGAGCAAGCTCCATTGGTGAATTCCACATGCAATCGGCTAAACTTAGAAATAAACTTTCAACCATCTGAAAAAAAGAAAATAAATAGGCCGTGTCATGTGAAAATGTGTCTTCAGGCAGAGAGCAACAGCCCAGATCAACCTACACATCTACACAGTCTGGTCAGGTCTTTACAGTCCACTAACAAAATCACTGTATACTACAGATGTATGTCTGGAGAGCAAAGGCCTGGATGATACTTTGTGCCTGCCCAGGATGATCTGAACCTGCACATTTTGTGCATGTTCCAAGGCACTTTTTCTCTTAACATGGCCCAAATTAAATTGGCACAAAAAAAAAACAAGAAAAACGCTTAACGGCATTATTGACAGGTTTTTTAAATAACGAAGAAAATGAGAGTTGTGCATGTGAAACACCTACTGGTCCTCCTCTTCATCCCTACCAAATATGAAAGCAATCCACTGAAGAATAATGGTAACATAAAACTTTGAAAAAAGGTTAACCTTGGATGACGCCCGACGCCAAATGCCCTATGCCTGCCCGGACATCGCTACTTTAAAGGACCAATTTTTTTAAAAAACCTGTCCAAAAAAATTACCTCGTAATTTCTGACTCTATATATTAAATACACACACAAACTACAAATTTACTAGCCTAATATTAACAAAGCAGTATTAGGCAAGCAGGTAACGGAACTCATTCAGAATTTGTTCTGCTAGTTTAATCAATCATAATTCCTCTTTTGCACTGGCAAAGGTAAAGGTGCCTTGTCATCTTAGGGACAGTGGGATTTAGTGCCCAGTGTCTTGAGCAACAGCATATAAAAGGCAGCGTCTAATAATCTCCTGCTGCCTTTAACCTCTTCGCCTACTAGGTACCCATTTACTCTGGCTGAGCAGCGAGTTTTTCATTGGATCTCTGAGCTGAGCTCCAGCCCGCAACTTTCTGCACCACAATCAAACGGTCTCACCACTCGACTAATGTGTCTGTCTCTTCTGCATGAATAATAGACACAGAACAATACTAGACTAATATGTTTAAATGAGCAACAAAACTTATTACACAGCTCCAGATAAGAGTGTTATCCACATATTATTTTTATTTCTCCACGTTAACATATGCTGTGGGTACTCATTAGAAGTGCCTCAGAGAGGTGCTTCTAATAAGTACCTACAACATATGTTTTCATGCAGAAATAAGAAAAATATCAGTATTATTGGGTCAACAAAAGTGCTTTATCTGAACTGGAGCTATGTCCATATATAAAGAGAGATAAGAAGCTCATTTACCTCTTTCATGTAGTCTTCATGAATATCTGGATCACAAGATGACAAGACAGCTTCAAGCACTTGCAGAGCCACTAACCTCACCCTCAAATTATGCCCTAGATTTAAATGTATTCAATAAACAATAAACAAAAAAAAAACAAAAAAAAAAAAAAACAATGAAAACAGTGGACAAATCTATACATGTATTCTATCTCCAAAATAAAAGCACCGCAGGCATAATACCCCGCCAGTTTGGTGAAGATCCATCAACATAACAACATAAGTTATTGTTTGGACATGAAAATACAGGCTTGTCTCAGGCAGATAACTCTGTCAAAAATTGACAAAATTTGCCCATTAGCAATATCAAACCAGATCTCCACAATAACAATGCACATACCATGTTTGACAAAAATCCATTGACATTTACTCAAGTTATCATCCGGAAACAAAAATACTGGCATGTCTCGAGCAGATAACTCCGTGAAAAATTGACAAAATTTGCCCATTAGCAATCACAAACCAGATCTCCCCAATATCAATGCACATACCATGTTTGGTGAAAATCCATTGATATTTACTCAATTTATCGTCCGGAAACGAAAACAGGGGCAGACACACAGCAGACAGATGAATGGACAGACGTTCTAACATTTCAGGTTTAGGGGCTACCTCAAGGTTAAATTTCCATAGGGATTTAGGGGCTACTCAAATTTGGTTTAGAGGCTAGCAAATGTAGTTTAAATGGAATAAACTTCAAAATATCTCATAATTATGTCCAAAATAGCCCAAAAATAACCCCTAAACCTCGGATATTCACCCGGATGGACACACGGATGACACACGTGAAAACATAATACTCTGCTATCGTGTGGCAGGGTAGAAATAAACAACAGCTGTTATCATGAAATCTCAATTCTCTTTTGGCGCAAGTCGTAGTTGCACTAAAATATTTAGACAGACATGGCTCCAAACAATATCCTTTTTGCATTCAAAAAAGTTCTTATTTCATTTCTCTTATTTCTCCATAAAAACATATGTTGTGGGTACTCATTGGAAGTACCCCAGTGAGGCACTTCTAATGAGTACCCACAGCATGCATTTTCATGGAGAAATAAGGAAAATATTCATCTGGGTCCAGTTGTTCAAAACTAATGATGTTGTTAGTTAACATATCGTTAAAACTTTGATCATTAAATATGGCATGTACCCTATTGGCCTAATATTTTTGCCAAGAAAATGTGAGTAGCTTTTGCAAAGGCAAAAGCTACTCACATTTTCTTGACAAAAATACCTGTGAATTAGATATTGTACTTACTAGAATAGTTAACATTTTGACCATTAACAAGCTTATTAAGCTAACGATGCTTTGAACAACTGGGCCCTGAATATCCAACTTATCTAGGCTATGACAGACATACATGAGTCAACAATACAGACCATGACCAGTTTACATACATAGTTTGTTACTTAGTTCTTTTTAGACATGAAACCCCCTTTTTTTTCGTTTAGTCAGTACATTTTAGACATCAAACCAAGCAGTCCAATGGACTTTAAAATTTTTTAGGATAAACAGGTAAGGAGTTAGGTGTTGAGATTATGGAATGCAGCCTCCACAGCCCAGTGAGGATACTCACTCTCCACTTAGAATCATTTGATATGACTGAACTGATGACCATCAATGATCCTGAGAAGACAGCAGATCTACAAGACTTCATTGGCCTATACTTTTTGCATGCCATCAACATGCCGTGTTGTTCTCTCAGACAATATGACCCCTAACTTCCTGGCTAATACTATATTACTCAGGTTAGTGGGGTATCACATTTTCATATGTTTCTTATGACTGAGAACATAAAACTCTGCAGAGATGCCAATAAAATGATGCCCTGTTATGCAATTAGTTAAAAAATACTGATAAGACAGTAAACTAGAAACCCACATGAAAAATTCTTAAATATAAAACACAATGAAGTAGCTCAAAAATGACTCCAAAATCTACATCTGCATAAAAATTTAATCAAATTACATATTTTGAATAGTTTCCTGTGTTAAGAAATAAAGATTTTAAGATTATATATTACAATGCAGGGAACCAATGTTATCAGAGAAAAGTAGTCCCCATGATAGATCTGGTAATGCCACCTGTTGTGAACAGACTCAATAATGTATGGCAAGTTGAGGACAGTAGCCATAAAACATCTGGTTAAATTATCAGTTGAGCATGACCTTTTTTGCCATTTTTTTTTTTTTCCTAAGAGAAAAACTTGTCATCAAGACTCCTGTTCTCATTTGTGTGATCACATTTTTTAAAATTTATTATGCAACTTCTGGTTCTACTGTACAAATAATCAAGTAACCAACTAGCATAATATTTTCCAAGCGATATCATGCTAGTGGATACAGGACTTATTTCAAGCATGTTCTGCCATTACAGTCAATCAAAATTCCAATCCTGTGTTTGAATGTTGTGTACAGTCTTTTGCAGTTACATTTATAAGCAAAACTTCATAATTAACAAGAGCTACTGATGACAGCGGAGAAAAGAAAAAGTTATCGTTCTTGTCTTTTCAACTGAAAAAAAAAAATGGTATTTTTCTTACTTCTCCACAAAAATGTATGTTGCAGGTGCTCAATAAAAGTGTCTCATCTGATATTCTTATCTAGAGCTATGGGAGCTGTCCCATGATATGGATGGAATAATGGAATCATAGAAGTTTTTGCTAGCAGTAAGAAACAAGTAAAACAGTACCTACCTCTTGTATTTCTTTGGATGATCGACATTAATATATCTGTCCACTTCTTGCCTATCATGTAAGACTGTATGGTCTTTGATGAACTGACCCTCCTCAAAAATACAAGGTAATTTCCTAGTGCACTATCAGATGATGCTGAAAGAGAAGTGATCCAAGCTCAGAAACTGAGCCCTTTACAAACACAGAAGACTTGCTTCTCCAATTCTCCATAAAAAACCTATGTTGTGGGTACTCATTAGAAGTGCCTCGCAAATACTTCTTTTTAACAAGTCCTCTGATATATGTCATAACATGAGAAAACATACCTTTTTATATGTAAGCCCAGCCAAGATTCAAATCAGCCTGCATACCCATGCAGTCTGATCAGAATTTTCACCTGAAGAGTCCTTTCAATAAGGCACATTGTCTGAGATCATAGCTCATATGGTTTGTCATTCGATAAGTGCGTATGCACATATGTGAAAAGCCAAAGCCAACCACCTGACAGAAATTTTTGCTTTTCATATGCACCATAAGCATTTGACAGATATGCCTGAGCAAACCATGTAAACCAGGATCAAAGTGCTCCAAAAAAAGTATAGTGAACCCTCGTTACAATGACAGCATTTGTTCCCAAAGATGTTGCCATCAAAATGAATATGCTGGACATTGTACAGAATACTTAATGAGCAGATTGATATGTAAGAAAGGTTTTGTTTTGTTCTTATTTCCTCACAGAACATATGTTTAGGATATCTGTGAGAATTGGCTCACTGAGGCAATTCTAACAAATATCCTAAACATATGTTTCTTTAAGGTATTAAATACAATATTCTTGCATAATTTTTTACTAATTGTTACCCCTTATGCGAAGGTTTTGTGACAGTCAAACTGTCATTATAACAAATGTTGTCGTTGTATCAAGTGTTAGTATAAAGAGGGTTGTCTGTAGTTTCACCGGTCTCTGTTCTGCCTGCCATTCTGTCAGCATCTTTGAGATTCACATTATTAGCTAACCAAATAGGCTTGTTCAAATTTTAGGACAAGTACAGTAAGAGATTAAAGATGGTTGAATATTTAGGGATGCAAGTGCACAAATTGATTTAGGCTTTCCCCATTTGCACATGCATTAGGCATCCTTTCTGAGTAATGTACTTAAAAGATTATATCCTCGCTTACCATTCAAGCTGAGATATTTCTGCAACTGCAACCACAACATTTCTAGAACTGACTGGATCACACCGGAGCCTAGCTGATCAGCATACATCCTGAAAACCACAAGAAATTAAGATTGCTGGGGGAACCACAGGTTTAGATAAGGCACTTTTATCACCAAAAACCAATATTGACAATTTTCTAATTTCTCCATTAACTCTTTCACTGCCAAAAGCGATGATAATAGGCTTTTGCAAACAGCATAGATCCAGATGAGACAGCGCATTATAAGCCATCTCATATAGATCTATGCTGTTTGACATTCAGTCTTTCAACTTTACATATAAATTTCTTTCCAATCAATAGTTTGTTAAAAAAAAAGGACAACAAAGACGACAAGTGTAGTCTGAAATTTGGCGCCGAAAGAATTAAAACATATGTTTAGAGTACTCATCAGAAGTGCTTCTTCAAATCAGAGAAATAAAAATAAAAATATCTATTTGGATACCAGTGTCATCTAGAGAATATGGCCAGAAAATTAATATTTTTTCGGCTGGAAACACAAGGACAGACCAAACAGTGTAGCCAGTCCAGTCAGAACCTACACTGTTAATTAACACGATCCTTCCACCATCAACATGATTTTTTTTTTATAGCTAACATATCCCTGATATCAAGAAATATTTTGATTGAGGCCTTTTATTGTCTTTGGTATGGATCATTTTGAAATAAGAATTTCTAATATTTAGTAAGCTGCTAATGCTGTTTGTATCAAAATACAATTCTGTTATGTGTACTCACTTGCCTATTGCAGACTGAAAAGACTACCCCGCACTATATACTGGAACAAGAGCTGTCGTAGGACAGCGAGCTCGCCTGCTGGGTACATTTTATATTGTAACATTTTTATCATTAAGCCATATAATATAGGTCACACCGACCTAGATGTATTTGTATGTAAATCATTTTGTCACATAGATATAATAATCCAGGTATGACAATTCTCCATGAAATAGTAATAAAAATAAAAGGCAAAATCACTGAAGCATGAAATATAGGTCACAATGACCTAGATATAGTAAGTGGTCATTCATTGGGTCACATGGAACTAATATCCCAGGTGTGACATTTATCCAACAAATAGTATTCAAGATATAAGGCAAAATCACTGAACCATGAAATATAGGTCATACCAACAGAGATATATTTTGACGTCAATAATCGGGTCACAAGGAACTAATATCCCAGGTGTGACATTTATCCAAAAAATAGTATTCAAGATATAAGGCAAAATCACTGAACTATGAAATATAGGTCACAATGACCTAGATATAGTAAGTGGTCATTCATTGGGTCACATGGAAGTAATATCCCAGGTGTGACATTTATCCAACAAATAGTATTCAAGATATAAGGCAAAATCACTGAACCATGAAATATAGGTCACACCAACAGAGATATATTTTGACGTCAATAATCGGGTCACAAGGAACTAATATCCCAGGTGTGACATTTATCCAACAAATAGTATTCAAGATATAAGGCAAAATCACTGAACCATGAAATATAGGTCACACCAACAGAGATATATTTTGACGTCAATAATCGGGTCACAAGGAACTAATATCCCAGGTGTGACATTTATCCAACAAATAGTATTCAAGATATAAGGCAAAATCACTGAACCATGAAATATAGGTCACAATGACCTAGATATAGTAAGTGGTCATTCATTGGGTCACATGGAAATAATATCCCAGGTGTGACATTTATCCAACAAATAGTATTCAAGATATAAGGCAAAATCACTGAACCATGAAATATAGGTCACACCAACAGAGATATATTTTGACGTCAATAATCGGGTCACAAGGAACTAATATCCCATGTGTGACATTTATCCAACAAATAGTATTCAAGATATAAGGCAAAATCACTGAAGCATGAAATATAGGTCACAATGACCTAGATATAGTAAGTGGTCATTCATTGGGTCACATGGAAGTAATATCCCAGGTGTGACATTTATCCAACAAATAGTATTCAAGATATCAGGCAAAATCACTGAACCATGAAATATAGGTCACACCAACAGAGATATATTTTGACGTCAATACTCGGGTCACAAGGAAATAATATCCCAGGTGTGACATTTATCCAACAAATAGTATTCAAGATATAAGGCAAAATCACTGAACCATGAAATATAGGTCACACCAACAGAGATATATTTTGACGTCAATAATCGGGTCACAAGGAACTAATATCCCAGGTGTGACATTTATCCAACAAATAGTATTCAAGATATAAGGCAAAATCACTGAACCATGAAATATAGGTCACAATGACCTAGATATAGTAAGTGGTCATTCATTGGGTCACATGAAGTAATATCCCAGGTGTGACATTTATCCAACAAATAGTATTCAAGATATAAGGCAAAATCAGTGAACCATGAAATATAGGTCACACCAACAGAGATATATTTTGACGTCAATAATCGGGTCACAAGGAATTACTATCACAGGTGTGACATTTATCCAACAAATAGTATTCAAGATATAAGGCAAAATCACTGAACCATGAAATATAGGTCACAATGACCTAGATATAGTAAGTGGTCATTCATTGGGTCACATGGAAGTAATATCCCAGGTGTGACATTTATCCAACAAATAGTATTCAAGATATAAGGCAAAATCACTGGACCGTGAAATCTAGGTGACCTGGACCGTAAAATGTAGGTCACCATGACCTTCAGTCTCTTACACTTAAACTGATGTCACATAGTTAGCTGATGTATAACCAGTTGTGTCTGTAACCTGTAGGCATATAAGATTTTACAAATGTGTCCTAGATTTTGACCCCTAGCCCCACTCCAAGGCCCACCCTGAGGTATGAACCCAGGGGTATGTTCTTTTGGAATCTCAGAAGACTCCTCCAGGTATCCAAATTCTAAATATGAATGCTCTATGAGGAGTGAAAGTCAAGATATAAGAATTTGAAAAACTTTAACACAGTATTACAAAGGTGTCCTAGATTCTGACCCCTAGCCCCACCCAGGGGCATGAACCCAGGGGTTTATTCTCTTGGAATCTCAGAAGACCCTCCAAGGTACCTAAGTTCCAAATTTGATGCCTCTGTGAGGAGTGACTGTTGAGATATAAGCATTTGAAAAACTTTAAAGCAGTGTGACGGGAACGGGAACGCAAACGCAAACGCAAACGACCGGGGTGACTACAATAGCTCTCCTTGTACTTCGTACAGGCGAGCTAAAAATCTAATTTCAATTTTAGGTATGTCTGCCTATGAGATTTAGATATTCCTAGAGAAAAATTGCTTAACTATCTGCAAACAGTGGAGACCCTGATCAGCCTCCATATTCTGCAGCATCTGATCAGGGTCTGCACTGTTTGCCAATTACCCTTTTAGGGGTCTCCAGACTACAATGGATTAGACTGCCATGGTGAGGCAACTGTAATGAGTATCCTGCCAAGCTGATGCAATTCTAATAAAATTATAACAATTTATCTTCCAAATATCTACTTTTTAGGTTGACATACTATTTGAATTGGAATCTAATGATGTCAAACGAAATTCTTTCACCAAGAACAAGGCTAATGCAGAAACCTGTTTTTCAATTGTTGCCTTTTTTTCTGCAAAAAATGTTTTAACAGCTGAATGTTTCTGCTAAACTACAGTCATAGAAACTACATGAAATTCTTACCCAGTTGTTATGGAAATCAACTGTATCAGTCTATAACTGGCAGATCTCAGAATCTTGTGCAAATCTACTGGCAGAAGCCTCCCTTTACCACGCTGTACAAAGTACGGCCCTGGTGTGAAACAACCTTCCATGCTGAACAAGACAGGCAATAAACCACATCCCACTGCAAGTGAAATATCTACAGGCTTGTAACAGATACTGAGGGAAAATATTGTATGTAGTAGTAGCTGTAGTCGGCACTCTGCAATACATAAGAGAATTGATACACTTTGTAGATTTTCTGCCATTTTTTACAAGGGAGATAACCTTTGTGACTTCCTGATTGCATTTCTATACATCAATCCCCTTCTGAAAAGGGGTCTTCTCTAAGAGGAAAGAATTTGCTTCCACTGGGAGAAGGGTACAAATTAAATTTGCCAGTCTCGATGGCTCAGTTGGACGCGCGTCCAACTGGTGACCAGGAGGTTGCTGGTTAGACCCCCAAGGGGTCAGCAACATTCTTTCGTTGAAATTGATCATGAAATATTTTCTACTGTCATTCTCTCCCTTTTGCTGATTCAAGAAGGGCAGTTGTCAGTTTCAGCAAAAGAATGTGCGCAATACTGGTTAACCACTTAGAGAACTAAGCCTGCCCAGTAAAAGTGGGGTTAGGTAAACTGACATGCTCTACATGACCCCAATGGGTTGACTAGGCCGTAAAACCTCATCACACAAACAAAACAAATTTAGACAAGAGCTACCCTCGCTCCCACTGAACGTGTATTCATTCCCCACTAAATGAGAAAAAAAGAAAGCTCTTGACATTTAGACCAACATACACCCAGATTAGTTTTCCAACCTTGCAATCAGATAAGGAGGTATGGTGATTGCTTGCACTTTCTCCAAGCATGCGATGTTCATACTTTCTGGCCTTTTATTAACTTCAACAGAGCTAAATGATATACAGTCCACTTTTGTTATCTTGAAGTCCAAGGACTCTCTAATATACTTCGAGACATCCGTGCCTCGACATATCAGATTTGCAGAATTGAGGAAAAAATAAATGGAACAACCCCATTTCACAAATGAATATCTAATTTGAGTCCTGAAATTAGAGATACAGTCAAACCTGTGTTAGTGGTCACCTCTATTAAGCAGCCAACCTGTATTAAGCAGCCAGAGGAAAGTTGCCCGGAAATTCATAGACTTATATATTTGAACTGTATTGAGCAGCCACCTGCCTTCAGCAGCCACATTTTAAGCTTCCCATGGGTGGCTGCTTAAGACAGGTTTGACTGTATATGGAAAATATTGTGGAAAAGAGGAGAAACTGCTCCTTAGGAGCAATTTCTCCTCTTTTCCACAATATTTTGTTAGCAATTTCTCCACAATATTTTGTTACCTAATGTGAGATTTTCATGTTTAAACAGGGACCAGAATTTCATTTTGAGATAAGCGGTTATTCCAGATAAGCGAAGTCGAGATAACGAGAGTCGAATGTATACATAACTGTTCACCAGGAGAAATATTTCTCACTGCTTTGCAATATGCTGTCAAAATATAACATAAGTTAAGATACCTACATCAATAATCATTTTAAAATGTCCTATTGCTACTGGCTTGTATACTGCTGGATACTAGTGCAATGAAAATGTTAAAACTCTAATTTGATAAATGAGTACAACATACAAGTAGCATGTTGTTCTGTCAATGTCCAAAAGTTGCTAAATCTGCCTACTTGTCTGGAAATTGTGTGGAACAGTTGCAGTCCACCTCCTTTTTTTTTTTTTTTTTTTTTTGAAAGACATTCACTAGCACATCCTCATGACAAGTGTGACAAAATGCACAGTTTAGCAGAACACTGAAAATGCTGGTATGTCAGGAAAGATTCTTGTGCTAGAAATACTGACTGATTGAGTAGAAATTTTACTGTCCAGCCAACCCATTAGGGTCATGATGAGCTGGTCAGTTCACCTAACCAAACTTTTCCTGGGCAGGCTCAGTCCTCTAACTATTTGTGCACATTCTTTTGCCAGAAATTTTTGCTAAAAAAAAACAACAAAATTACAGGACGTAACACCAAACAAAGATAAAAAGGAACAAAAATAATACCTTGATCTTGTATTTCCATGTTGAAAGTCTCAGTAAGGCCTGACACCAAAAGCTCAAAGATCTGATGAACAGTGAGCTGAATTTCTCTCTGGGTTTCAGATCTGGCAGTTCTTACACCATCCTGAAATGTAGAATCAAATATAAGCTTTGTTGAACAGAAACTACAGCCTGTCCACTGTATAAATTAGTGTATTCTATAACATTTAGCATCATAGCTCTATATAAAGCATGTTTTTCAATTCAAATGTACTGGTATTTTTCTTATTTCTTCATGAAATCATATACAGCCCAGTCAGCATTCTACGTAAATCTATATCGGGCCGTGATGACGGCCCGATGTAGATTTACGTAGAATGCTAGCTGGGAGTCAACCCTCATTATACTGACACTTGATACAATGACAAAATTCGTTATAGTGACAATTTGACAATTTGAAACCCTCTCTCCAAAGGGGACAGTTAATCAGAAATTATGCAGTAGCATTATTATTCAATACTTCAATCAACATAAGTTTTGGATATTTGTTAGAATCGCATCACCGAGGCAATTCTAGCAAATATCCAAAACATATGGTTTATAAAGAAATTAAATTAAACATGGCATTGTTGCATATCATTATACTCATTGAGAATTCTTTACAACAGCAAATTCATGTTAAAGGCAATATCTTTGGGAACAAACGCTGTCATTGTAATGAGGGTTCACTGTATTGTAGATACTCATTGTGCCTCATGTGCCTCACTGGGGTGCTTCTAATGAGTACCTACGACATAATTTTTCATGGAGAAATAAGAAAAGCATTATGAGGACACTCCCTCTTATTAGGAACTATATTAGTATGCTGGTAATGATTTCAACAGACATTTTGAAATAATTATTTTCCCAGAAAACAGGGTTTGGGACTTTTCAGGAAATGTCAACCCCTATTTTCTGGGAAAATAAGAAAAATCTCATCAATCTGTCATCTAAATAAGCCCAGATAGTGTCAAGGGTTACAAAAGGGTGCAAATCAAGGTCAGGATATTATTAGTAAGTGTTAAATACCCATGTGGGCTTCAAATGTATTTGATTAATTACACAAAATACTATATATACCAAAAATATATGGACAATTATGCCCAAGCAACCAATACATACACAGATAAAACTGCTCCTAAAGGGCAGTTTAATCAGGATCTTCACTGTTTGCCATTCAGCCCGAAATCTTTGGACACATCATTAGGCAGGCAAATGTTTTTGTTCCAATTTTAACATAAATATGGTAGAGTTATGACGTATGAACCTTAAAGGTAATCACAGACCAATAAAATTCCATCATTAGATGACACAGACCCAGACTACTCTGTACATACCCATTCTATCCAGTTAATTTATGCTCTGTATGCATGAACAATATCTGATATGTAACAACCAAACATAGCTCCAGATAAAAACATACATTTGTTTGTTTTTCAACCATTTTTACAATGGATAAAACCAGAGGACTTGTTAAGGAGGAGTATTTGATGATAATTCTGGGATAATTTTCTGCAGTTCTCCATAAAATCATATGTTGTGGGTACCCACAACATATGTTTTTATGGAGAATTAACAAAAAATTATCCCATAATTATCACCAAATACTCCTCTTTAACAACTCCTTTGGATACAACATTTGTGACTTCATGTTTACTTTCCTTCTGGAATGGGTCCACTTTAAAAAAAGAAAGAATTTGGGAGCAAATTCTTTCCTTTCAGTGTAAATCCATGTTCCAAAGGAAGGCAAACACAATACTGACAGCTGCCTCTCTTGAAAGTGTATCCTTCTCCTTAACCCTTGACATGCTGAATAAATTAAGATGCCATGCCCATTTCTAATTTTCAGCCAATCAGATTACTTGATCAAGATTGTTGATAAAAATTCAATTACTTAATGACAAACAATGCAGATCCAGATCAGTTGGCCTCTTCAGAAGCCAACTGGTCTGGATCTACACTGTTTGCGAGCTATACTGTTTCCAAAGGCAGGACATATCTGGGTTCAGCAGGACACGGGTTAAAGAGTGGAGTTGCATGTGTATTTGCCATTAGCATTTTTTCTGAGGACTCCTTGTCTCATGATACATTAAAAACTACTCTTTTCAACAGGATTTAATCACGTTTTCATGTGGGATTTTTTTTTTCTTTTTGTTAAAGCATCCATGTGGAATAGACTACTGTCCGGCTTTTCAGTTTACATGAAACTATTTTTCATGCTAAATTATGCTTGTTTTGTACGGTTGTCAACAATCATATAATGATTTACCAAAATCTTATCTTCCTCCATGATCATCATTCTCACAAACAAAAATACCATAAACAATGCTAAATAATATTCTCCCGAATTACATCATGGAAAACCTGATGGCCATATTGGTTTATAGCAGAAGCTTTTAGTTTGCATTGCAAAAATATATTTAGACAAATTTTGACATTCATTTGGGATATCATATAATAAAAAGACAGAGAGAAATCTGAAAATGACAAAGGAATGCATATAAGCCAGGCAGGATTTTTACAAATTGTTTGTTTAACTTTTAACTGAACATGGGGAAAACCTTCCAGACATTGTTCAAAAGAGCCAAACAGTACTTACTGTATAGTGTGTTGGCTGAACTTTACTTGTTCCAGTTTCTCTGGTGTTCACTCCAAGACTAAAAGAACCAGCCAGAATTAGAAGATGAGCTGAATAATTGAGAGTTGTTAAAGTTTTAGCTTGACCGTCATCCTCGTCAAAGCTTCCTTTGTCTTTCTCTGCAGACAACAGTTCTCGTACCTGGTTCAGGGCGTACAATCTTGTCTGCAAAAACATACACAGATACAGTTCAAATTGACCAGTATATACCCTAAAACCTACCATACGTGCTACCAGTGAAGACTCAGATCAGCCTGCACATCTGCACAGTCTGATTAGAGTCTTTGCTGGTTGCAAGTGCCTTCTACAGCCTCCAGGCTATCCATACTGGGTGAATGTACAGGCTGATCTGATTCTTTGCTGGTTACAAAGGTCTTATTGTAGGTTTTTGTCATGCACTGGCTCATATGTTTTCCTGGAGAAATAAGAAAATTAGCAGTAAATTTTGGTCTACAATATATGCCATTGGCTGACACTTTTCAGACACATCACTGTCCTTTTTTAAATTTCAGGATAAGTACACTAAAGAGCTAAGATGTAAGAATATGAGCCAGTGCATGACAAAATCTACAATAAGACCTGTGTAACCAGTGAAAACTCAGAACAGCCTGTACATCCACCCAGAATGGCAAGGGTTTTCTTTTAATCCTCTCTGAATAGCCTGAAGGCTGTAGAAAGTACAAGCAATCAGCATTGATGTGCAGGCTGATCTGAGTCTTTGCTGACTGCACAAGTCTTATCATAGTTTTGTCGTGGGCTGGCTCATATTTAAGTTTTGTGTGAAAAAAAAAGTTCTATCGTTCATTACTCAAAATTGGATACAGAATTATGGGAGACTGCTTCAAACAAGGATTTCTTATCTGAGAGTTTGTTGTCCTTAAATTCATTCTGATATTCCTCATGTAAATGAGCCAAGGCAATATAAAACCAATGTAATACATTATGCAAATTACCAATTTAATGCTTAATATGCCTGAAAGAAATTTTAACAAAGTCTTAGAATATTTTTCTTTCTTGTCCCAAAAAGTAGGGTTTACTTTTCATATCTCCCCAGGGGACAATCTGCACAAAATGTCCCCAGGGCACAATCTGCGCAAAATGTTAAATCCTATTTTCTGGGAGAAGCAGAAAAATCCACCAATTTGTTATCTGCTAAATCTGCCAAGAGAAACCAGACCAGCCCGCGAATTTGTACCTTCTGGTCCAGGCATACTGCATATAGCTAACACTGATTTTCCTTAGCCCTGACTCATGCAAATTTATTTCATTTAAGTTGGGTCAGCTAAATCATATGAACTCCCTCCCAGCATCATACACTGATATTAACCCTGGTCCTGCAGAACCTGGATATGTCCTGCCTTTGCAATCAGTGCAGATCCAGATCTCTGAAGAAACCAACTGATCTGGATCTGCACTGTTTGTCATTAAATATGTGAATTTGTAGCAACAATTCAGTCCAAATAATCTGATGGGCTGAAAATTATAAGTGGATGTGGCACCTTAATTTATTCAGCAGGGCAAGGGTTAATATCATGTGAGGCAAAATACTAACAGAATGCTTAAATACAGGAGCTGTAATGTTAGAAAACGTACATTTGGATATGTGTGCCCAGTGAAGATTCAGATCATTGCAACTCATAGGAATCAGTGAGGATTGTGTATATGCTTAATTATACTATGGATGCGGAAATTCCAAAAGCAAACTGACTGAATTTAAACAAATTCATGATAAACTAGAAAAGTGTTTTCGGAGGAAGGTCACCAAAATCTAATTAGTTCTTTTCCATGTCACAACAATATAGATGTACAAGTTAGGTCAAAATCCATTTATTCATTCAGAGATAGGGTGCATACAAACCATTTTCCAACAATCTAAGCCCTCCTCTAACCTTGAAAATGGGGTCAAGGTCACCAAAATCTAAACAGTTCTTTTTACATGTCCCAGCATTGTACATGTGCAAGTTTGGTCAAAATATATTCATTTGTACAAGAAATATGGTGCAGACAAGCCATTTTCCAACAATCTAAGCCCTCCTGTGACCTTGAAAAAGGGGTCAACATCACCAAAATCTAATCAGCTCTTTTACAAGTCCCAGCAATATAGATGTGCAAGTTTGGTCAAAATCTATTCATTCCTTCAAGAGATAGGATGCAGACAAGCCATTTTCCAACAACCTAAGCCCTCCTGTGACCTTGAAATTGGGGGTCAAGGTCACCAAAATCTAATCAGCATTTTTCCCCCTCCCAATAATATATTTGTGTAAGTTGGCTAAAATATGTCCTTTCCATAAGGAGATAGAGTGCAGACAAGAGGCCCCATTTTCCAACAATCTAAGCCCTCCTGTGACCTTGAAAATGGGGTCAAGGTAACCAAAATCTAATCAGCATTTTTCCCCCTCCCAATGATATATTTGATAAGGAGATAGAATGCAGACAAGAGGCTATGCCCCATTTTCCAACAATCTAAGCCCTCCTGTGACCTTGAAAATGGGGTCAAGATCACCAAAATCTAAACAGCATTTTCCCTACTCCCAATGATATATTTGTGTAAGGTTGGGTAAAATCTGTCCATTCAATAAGGAGATAGAGTGCAGACAAGAGGCTATGCGCACTCCGACAGGATCCACACTAAAAACAATATGTCCCTCCCCCACCCCCATGGTGGGGGGACATAATAACATGTATTAACAAACATACAGTAGCTCTATTCTGCTGCTCCTTCATTGCTGTTGCCATGGTATCAAAACTCAGCCCTTTCCCACAGTGGCCTTTGACAATGCTACTGCCAGGTTTATCGCCCCTGATGAAGCTACAGAGGTCTGAAGTCAAAGTATTTGCTGACTTGTAATGGAGATCTCCTGATTGGTGTCTATGCCATCGTAAGCGGCGTAACATTTCTTTTACTTTTTGCAATGATCCAAATGTACTACCTGTAAATATATAGCAAAGAAGACTTGTTAAAGAGGAGTATTTGGTAATAATTTTTGGATAATTTTTCTATGAAAATACATGATAAAGCATTGTGAGTTTTCTAACTACTTTCTAACTATAATTAAGCAATTCCAAAAAGTATTTGTTATAGCATAGAAACATAATTTGCTAAAAGTAAGGAGAGATAACTGGAAAAGCCCAGCTATCATTCCTATAAGCAACAGAGCAGCTCTACCTGGTCTATAATCCCATCATCAAAATATGGTAAACATTACTCAAGGCGCTGGATAAAACAAACTGACATTTGCTTGTCCACACTGCTGGCTTTTGCCCATTTCAGACAGTTTTATCACGGAAAAATTGGTTTTAGCTGTCTATTTTCAACTTGTATGTCATGTGCACAAAAGCAGAATCCCTGATGACATGTATGTGTCTAGACCTGTATTGTTCGCATTTGACTGCAACATACAAAATATTTCTTAATGTTCAGAGTGATTAGTGATTGTAGGATGATTAAGGCCTTAACAGCTTGCCATTAAGGTCCTACATCAATCTGTTAGTGAATAGTGAAGAACCAGATCAAATCAGCTACTGCATCTACTAAAGTCAGTCTTTGTTGCTTTTTCATATGCAGACTGCTGTAATTGTTTTAATTGCCATGCATTTTCAGTTATTTTAATGACATCATGTAACAATTACATAACAAAAAATCTGTTGTTTTCCACATTCAAGAGGTTAGTCTGATTTAGTAGACAACAATTATTTTTACCCAAGAAAATCATGTTCTTATGAATCGTATAAAGACGTGACTTACATGAAATGTCAATCCTTATTAACTGGAAAAAAAGAAAGTCAAATGGAAAAATATTTGACATTCCACATCATTTTATTTGTATAATAAAATTATCTACCAATATTTAAAATCCGCAAGCTAAAGGTTTCAAAGCATTAAATACTGACCAGGGCTTGACAAGGTAGGTGTAGCACTTCCTTCTCTTCCTTTTATACCTGTGGCTTCTAATACCTAAAAATAAATCTAAAACTACAAAAAGTGTCCATAGGATATGGATGCCCCAGCCAAAATGCCATTCAGAAAAAGGTTACATATGTGATTGTGATAGGTACAGCATGAAGTTATTATTAAGGTTGATATCCTTTTTATAGAACACGATCAAACCTTTGAGAAACCTTTGCTATAATCAATAAGTGTTATGCAATTTTATTAATGTTTATAGTTGGTATTGGTTCCATGAAACAACAGGAGAGTATGATGGTGATTTATAGAAGCAGCTACCACACAGACAACACTATAAGGAAATTATAGTACTTACATGTTATATAGAGATCTGCAACAGTGATTGATGTATCACAACGAATGTAGATTATTATTAACCAAGTAGTTTTCGACATATAAATCTATGTCAGACCAAGATTTCAGACACGGTTTACTATATGGAACTTAGTCAAGGGCAGATAATTCATAAACCAAAAAAGCAAGAGTTGTCTTCCCTGTTCAATACACATCACCTCAATGTCATGCATGCATCTGTAAATTTTCATAAATATATTCCATACGGTTTAGGAGTTCAGGCCCACACAAATTTTCTATATGGAACTTAGTCAAGGGTAGGTAATTCATAAACCAAATAAGCAAGAGTTGTCTTCCATGTTCATTACACATCGCCTCAATGTCATGCATGCATCTGTAAATTTTCATAAATATATTCCATATGGTTTAGGAGTTATGGCCCACACACGGTTTACTGTATGGAACTAAGTCAAGGGCAGATAATTCAAAACCAAACAAGCAAGAGTTGTCTTCCTTTTTCACAACACATTGTCTCAATGTCATGCATGCACCTGTAAAGTTTCATAAATATATTCCATACGGTTAAGGAGTTATGGCCCGAACACGATTTACTTTATATGGAACTTAGTCAAGGGCAGATAATTCAAAAACCAAACAAGCAAGAGTTATGTTCCTTTTTCACGACACATCATCTCAATGTCATGCATGCACCTGTAAAGTTTCATAAACATATTCCATTTGGTCTGGACACGGTTTACTATATGGAACTAAGTCCAGGGCAGATAATTCAAAAAACAAACAAGCATGAGTTGTCTTCCTTGTTCATGACACATCGTCTCAATGACATGCATGCACCTGTAAAGTTCCATAAATATATTCCATACGGTTTAGGAGTTATGGCCCAGACACGAATTGGGATGGACAGACAGGGGTAACACTTAATGCTCTTCCGCTATTCTTCGAATAGGCGGCGGCATTACAATGTATATCCCTACTAGAGCACTTTCAGAGGACTTGTTAATTCACTGACGTCCAGTGGACTCTTCTACCACATCTCTTTAGACCCGTCTTTTTCCAATAGCAGGATGTATTTTATGCAAACAGTGTAGACCTTGATCAGTTTGTTTGTTTGTTTGTGTTGAGGTTTTACGGCCCAGTCAACCCGGTGGGGTCATGTCGAGCGCGGTCAGTTTACCTAACCACACGCTTACTGGGCAGGCTTAGTCCTCTAAGCTGTTAACCAGTATTGTGCACATTCTTTCGCCAGAAACTGACAACTGCCCTTCTTGAATCAGCAGTGGGAGAGAATGACCGTAGAAAATATTTCACGATCAATCTCCACGAAAGAATGTTGCAGACCTCAGCGGGGGTTGAACCCACGACCTCCTGGTCTCCAGTCGGACAGCACATCCAACTGAGCCACCGAGGCGGGCAGACCTTGATCAGACGCCACATTCTGCGGCATCTGATCTGAGTCTGCACTGTTTGCATAGTACCCTTTTATAGTGCATAGTACATCTTTTTCAAGTAGCAGGATGTATGGTTAGTTTGAATTATTACCATGTTTTATAGAAATTCCTGTATCTTATACAAACAGTTTAGACCCTGACCAGATGCTGCATTCTGCAGCTTCTGATCTGGGTCTGCACTGTTTGCATAGTACCCTTTTAGGGGTTTCCCGACTGAAATGAGTTAAGGAGTGTTTGGTGATAATTCTGGATTGGTTGGTTTGGAGTTTAATGGCTGCATCAGCACTATTAGGGTCATGTCGAGCTGGTCATTTTACCTAGCCACACTTTTCCTGGGTATGCTTAGCTCTCTAAGGGGTTAACAAGTACTTGTGCACATTCTTTTACCGGAAACTGACAACTGCTCTTCTTGAACTGGAGCTGTCAGAGGATCTGATTATAGCCCCACTGCAGCTCTATCGGAGGAGAAATACATACAGTGTTGAAATATTTTGAATTCATCCATACCAGGTAACACCACTGTATGACGTGGTAACATGGCATCTTAAAAACCTATCAAGGGATTTAATCCATGAGTTTTAGGCCCTTGGCCCTGATTCCTGAATACATGATATATCAACCCACTGTCCATGCATGTTCCACTTTTTCAAAGCCCCCAAGTGTGGTATAAGTTTCATCGAAGTAGAACCACAAACATAGAAGTTACTGAGCAAAACGCATTTTAATTTTTTTTGAAAACCTACCAAGGGACATAACTCCATGAGTTATGGACCCTTGGCCCCTATTCTGGTATACAAAATACATCCAGTCATTGTCCATTTTGATAGGAGCTTTCAGCTTTCTAGCTTTCATAGTTCCTGAGAAATCTGTTACAAAAATTTTCAAGAATGGCAAAATTTGAAAATCTATCAAGGAACAGAACTCCAAGAGTTATGAGCCCTTGGCCACCATTCTGCCATTACACCTTCCTTACCTCAGAGACCAAGTCTGGTATAAGTTTCATTGAAGTAGGACCACAAACATAAAACATTTTAAATTTTGAAAGCCTACCAAGGGACAGAACTCCAAGAGTTATGGCCCCTTGGCCATCTTTCTGCGACTACACCTTACTCACCTCAGAGACCAAGTGCAGTAAAAGTTTATTGAAGTAGGACCACAAACATAAAAGTTATTTAGCATAATGCACTTTAATTTTGCAGTCACAGAATCATGGAATGACTAAATTACAGAATGACGGTCATTGAATCACGGAAGGACATGGCAAATCCAGTACAGCTCCACTTTTTCAAAGCAGGGCTATAATCAGCATTTTTTCTTATTTCTCTTGTTGGTACTCATTAGAAGCACCTCATCAAAGCATTTCTAATGAGTATCCACAACTTAATCAAGAAAATTATCCCATCAAATACTCCTCCTTAACAAGTCCACTGGATAACTATTTTCAAGCATTCTATTGCAGGAAAACATTCAGAAGTAAATACACATTAACCTTTTTATAACATGGATCCTTACAACACCGTTTTGGATATAACACAGTTCAAAGATGGATCAAAAAAATGTATAGATTATATAGATTATATAGAAAAATAACCATAAATGGTCATTTTTCTATATAATCTAAACATTTTTGTTTGGATATAACACAGTTGTTTAACTAGCACGGTTTATGCTTTGGACCCCAACAATAGTGTTATAAAGAGGTTGTAACATAAATCTCAATGGATAAATCTTTGTTTACTGTGATTTAGCTGGGTTTACTCCTCCTTTCACTAGTTCTAATAAATCTACACAGTTTGCCCTCAAAAACATCGAACACATAAAAGAATGGAAATCAGAGTCTTTGTTTCATTGAGACTCTTCATATGACAGCATTGTAGCTTTCAGGGAGGCACAAACCCCCTAGCACTGGTTTAAACTGAACTCAATTTTCCAAGATATCCAAATGGGCTCAATGATTCCTAGGAAATAATAAAAATAAAAACTGCACTATGATGAAGTACTGGACCAATTTCTATTTACACATCCTCTTTTTTGCTGGGATTCTAAGCAAAAAATCTTGTTAACAAGGATTCTTTTTTTCTGACAGTAGTAAACCTCAAAGAATGAATATTTTTTTTCGAATTATGAAGGGCAGCCAGAAAACATCCTGAGTTTTCATGCTCGTCTTTCCACCTGTAGCTACCAACAAATATCATACATGAGCGAAAACTACACTTAACTGCCTATAGATCAGTCAATTTATTTTCAAAGGGAGTTCTGTATATACAAAGTTTTGAGCATTTAAACAAGGTAGGTGTTAGGGCTATCTTAGACTCTAAGCTTGAGGAACAGAGAGGGTGAAACTTTGGAAAGAAATGATAAGGTTTTCACCCTCTAAAAGCAGGAATTTTGTTACAGAAAAAACTCACAGAAAAACTGAAAAAGTTGCTTTGCAGGCTAGCCCAGAAAAAAACATTCTTCTTTTTGCACGACAATGCCCTCTTTCATACTGCCTCATCTACAGTAAAACTTATCAACTCCTTCAAATGGCAACTGTTGTCTCACCCTCTGTACAGCAAAGATGTTGTCCCCTGCGACTTTTATTTGTTTCCAGAACTGAAAAAAAGACTAGCTGGAAACAAATATGAGATCAGGGCGACTTTGATTTCAGATGTAAATAGGTACATCAGCATTAGGTCTACTTCATTGCTTGCAGAGGGAATACCAAAGCTCCCAAGAAGAGGGCAAAAGTGTATAGACTTAGGTGGGGAATACTTTCACAAAGAATAGAAAAAAATTTTTGAAAAAATATTTAAAATTTTTGAGAAAGAGCAAAAAGTCCAGATATTATCTGACAGCCTCTTGTAAAACAGTTATTTTACCTCACTCTTGCTCCCAAACAAATCGGGAAAACTTCCCCTGTGTCCTCGATTTGTCTTCACATCCAATGAACTGCTGCTCTCTGATGTGCTCTCATTACCTGTTGAAGTATATATTGTATCTGATTTAATTACTGCACACACAACTATAAGTACACATCCATGAAATTTCTGAGTCTTCAGATTACCCACCACTCCCATCCCACCCCCACCCCCCTCTAGTTCTTTTATCCAGTTTATGTAGAGGGGATCTTATATGACTGATCATTTCACATGAAATTTATGAAACTAGCCTTTGGAATGACCACAAATGTAAGGTTTTGTTTATCATAGGAGTTTTAAACTGTACTTTATGGCCGTAGAAGATGAACCATTTTTCAACAGAAAACATAATATTGTCATGGTCGACATGATGAATGTTACATGCCAGTAACAAGTGTTATGTAACATGTGGTCAAATAATTTTTATGACATGATGTTATTCACCGAATAATACTGACAAGACAAGATAAAAGACATATGTTGTGGGTACTAATTATAGTTGCCTCTACAAGTTGAGGCAATTCTAATCAGTACCCACAACATACGCTTTTATAAAGAAAATCAGAAAGTAATATCACATAAACTTCATTAAATTATCTCTTCTGAAGTCCACTGCTGATTTTATTTTTTTAAGTGCGCCCTCATTAGGTGGATATTTTATTACATTACAATTTTTTTTCAATAACTTTTGAAAACCTAAGCACACAGTGCAGTAATTAGGTCTAATACAGAGGACTTTTAACCATGAATTAGGGATTAACATTTATGATTTATGAAATGTCAAAGCCTATTTTCCGAGAAAAATATGAAAAAATCATCAAATCATCATCTGCTGGAATTGCCCAGATAGTTGTAATGGTTAAAGATAAAATATAAAGAACTATGTTGTAGTTTATGTCCCACATGTGTACTAAAATATGAAAACAAGCAGCAGAAGAGTGAGAATTTGTCATCCTTGTTTAGCTTATTTAGTTCAGTGCTATAAAACAATCAGTGTAGTGAAACTAACTGTAAAGTTTTACAGTTTGTAGACTTCATTTAGAGTGGACGCTAGGGTGGATGCTATGGTGGACATAAGTACACGGACGAAGGGACGGAAACTTGCACACCTAAGTTACTTATGCTAACGCAGGTGCACAAAAAATACTGCACAAATATATATATATATATATATATATATATATATATATATATATATATATATATATATATATATATATATTATATATATATATATATATATATATATATATATATATATATATATATATATATATATATATATATATATATATATATATATATATATATATATATATATGTACTCAACCTGTAATATCAAAGACAAAAGCCAAAACATACCTGCAACAGATTAATGCAACAGAAATGTTAAGGAAAAGACTTGGGGATAATTCTGAGATTCTTATTTCTCATTGGTACATCTGTATTCATTAGAAATGCCTCAGTGAACACTCTCTAATGAATACACATAATCTATGTTTCTATGAAGCACTGGAGAAAATTATCAAAGAATGTCAGCTAATACTCATTAGCTCCAAGTGGGGGTATTCACGTTTTTCTTATTTCTCACCAAAAACACACATTGTGGTACTCCTTAGAAGCACCTAGGTGAGCTTCTAACAAGTACCCACAAATATGTGGAGAAATAAGAAAAAAAAAAACAGAACTTTTTGGTTGCAAAGTGTCGTATCTGGAGCTATGATTATGAAATTACCTTGAAAGACTGCCTGGCTTTCTTCATTCAAGTGTTTACTGTTTTCATTGCTAGATGGACACACTGAAATAGCAACACAATATTTTGGCATTGGTATTTACAATAATGGAAAAAGTAATCTGAACAACTAGAGCCTAGATCAGCCTTTATGCAGAACCACAGACTAATCAACAATGTCTTCCAACATTATTTGCCTTCCTTCTGAAAAAGGTGTCTATTCTAAGGGGAGCAAATTCTGTCCTTTTAGAGTAAGACCCCTTTTCAAAAACGGAATGGTGAGAAGGAAAGCAAACAGGAAGCCAATAAAAGTTGTCTTCCTTTTATAAAATAGCCCAAAATCTACCATATGTATTCCTTAAATAATTTCCAATGTTCAACGGTCATAAAACTGGAAAATAAATGAAGACATTCAAATATATGAACTAGTTTATAAGAATCTTTTACATAACAATAACATTTATAAGAATCTTTTACATAACAATAACAATCAAGTAAAAGGAAGAAAGGCTAGCTCAAAGGTTCTTGGACAATGGCTAAAGTTAAGTTAAGCCAAAACTAACAAGAGTTGTCAGAAGACAACACAGTTTATCGGATGCACACCTTTGAAAACTTAAACATTGTGCTAACGCGGACCCAGATGCTGACAGATGCCGAAACATTGTACTAATGCAGACACGGACGGCAACAGACGCCGGCGCCGACGCCAACGACTGGGTGACAACATAAGCTCTCCAGGGATATAGTCCCGGTGAACCAAAAAGATGTCAGTATAATGATATTGTAACTATTCAGTAAATTGTTTGTGGCATTTGGAAAATATGTCTTCATATCCAGCTATTAAAATAACACAGCAAAAAAGAAAAAAAAAAACTTTCAAAAGAGACAAAAACGAAGCATCACAGACTACTATTTTAAACCTGAATATGTACCAGGGTGTTTTTGAACCCAATGAGAAAGGTATTCTCCACTATTTCTCTAAACCTACCTTCCCAATATGGTCTGACAGAGAGAATGAGAAACAAACATCTACTGATATAATGACCACACATATCTTCATAGCTTTCTTTCTCAACTTGAAAGTTTTTCTCTTCTGTATCTATAAAACAAAAAATATTAATTTGAGAATCCACTCAAAATGCCGAGTACAAGATAAGATATACATATGCTGAAAAACAAAGATCACTAAGGTGCACAACCCCCACATTCTTGCCTGTGCCTTATCCTAGCCTTAGGCAATGAAAAATGGTACTATGCAAGCCCACTGGCTAGATATTGTCAGTATCAATCCGTATGCAAAAAAATATTAACATATTCCTGAAAGTTCAAGAGTCATAGCCATTTTTGCTAACTAACCATGAACCGACAGACTGACTCACAGGTTGATAATACGGCTATCTTTGAAAGTCAACCTTTCGGCTGGTCATGCAATTTTATCAAAATATCCCATATGGTACAGGACTAACAGCCATTTTTATATTTTTCACATTTTTGGCCCTCTGCTTAGCCTTGATCAATGAAGAATAGCATTTGGCAAGCCCAATGACTAGATCTTGTTTGTATCAGTTAGTGGGCAAAAACTTATCAAACTATTCCTTAACATTTTAAGAGTTATGCCCATTTTGCTAGCTGATCATGGATGGACAGAAGGATGGATACACAGACTCACAAGGCAATTATAGAGCACAAACCAAAAGTCGACCTTATAGTTGGTCAGTCCAATTTTCGACGGGTTTTGCAATAAAGTTATTTATGATACCTTTGCACACCAATATATGAGTTTCTCTGTAACAACCCTATGACAAATGTGACCAATATTGATCTAGAGCAGCCTGCACATCTGCAGTCTGATCTGGGTCTACTCTGCCCATTAACATAATGTTAGGACTTAAAAGATTATATAAGTGATCAGCTAAGAGCACATCTGTGCAGTCTGATATGGAGCTATGCTTGTTGCACTCGTCATAATGTCATTTTCTATTCAGAGAGGTCATATGTTGCAGGTACTCATTAGAGCTGCTTAGGTGATGCTAATGAGTATCACTAATAATATTCATGAAAAAATGAAAAAAGAACTGAAAAGAACTTTTGAATACCATTTTTATCTCGAGTCCTGGGATGAAATATACTTTCTTTTGTCACATAACAACAGTATTCTTTTGTAAACAGTTTTATAATTATTTCATTCTACTATGGGAAAGTAGTCTTAAACTGGTAAACAGAACTGTAAAAGAAAAGATCCCCTTGAACATCCAGGGCCCAGTTGTTCAACGCGTTGTTAGCTTAACGAGCTCGTTAAGGGCCATTTCGTTAACTGTTTTAGTGGATTCAATACAAAATATTCTGATATTTTTTGCTGAAAAAATGTGAGTAGCTTTTGCACTGCACTGCAAAAGCTACTCACATTTTTTCAGCAAAAAATTTCAGCATATTTGCGTATCACTCAATGTAAATTTTAACGAATCTTTAACAAACGATGTCATTAGCTTTGAACAACTGGGCCCTGATTAATGGCCCATGACCTTAAGTAACAAGGCCCTAATTAGACTAAGGAGGATGTGGTAAGACATCAAATTAAACTGCTGTGGTAATGGTATTATTCATATTTGTTGGTTTTGTTTTGTTGTTGTTGTTCCTCTTGCTTTTGAAGTGGTTATTTTTCTTTATACACAAATGGTGTTTGAAGTCAGAGGTGACCCTATTCTATTTGCTGGTGATAATTAGTAATACCATAAATGCGACCACTTTAAAAAAAATGTTAAATTAAACTTGTTCTGAAAATGAATGAAACCAATTTTGCCAATGTCCATAAGCCTATAGAAGGTTTGGATACAAAAGTGGAAAATCACAATGTGAATCTGATCTAGATATTTTTACTATCAGAAACATATAAATGACAGATGTAATACTAATTTATTAGTCAAAATATTCGTATCACATGCTTGATAAGTTGTGAGAAATCAAATGACTTAGCTTAACCTTTTGCCCCAGACTTTCTGAAATGGACTCTTCCATTTTAGAAATATGACACATCCATTATTGCGAAATGGGGTGACAGTCAAAATTAAAACCGAAGTGCAAACTGTGTAGATCCTGATGCAATGACTTGTTACCAGCCATCTCATCTAGATCTACAGTTTGCAAGTAAGGGTTAAAGAAAGCTAGAGAGAAAACAGGTGATAAAAAAGTAATAAATAAGCGCTGTCAAAGGACAGTGTAACTCACCTGAATCACGCTTTGTCCTAAAACTTTAACCATAAACTTTAACATCAATTTTTTCTAAGTCCATGACCTTGTCACCCAGCTCACTCCTGTGGGCGGGGATGGTACAGCATAAAACTTCAGACCAGTCTCTAATATCAGGGCAAGTATGAACTACTTCCATCCAGAGGCTCATGAGACATAGCCTTTTAAAAACTTTAACCAAAACCATTAACCAACACTGACGCTGACACCAACACCGTGGTGACTGCTATAGCTTTATCTGTATTTTCATACAGACACGCTAAAAAGCAAGTACCTTCTAGAGTCTCTTCATCTGTGTCAGTTTCCCCACTCTCTCTGTCTCTCTCATATCTTTCTCGACTTCTGTCTTTGATACTTTCATCACTGTTAGACTGTCGACTACGAGACTGAAACACCTTGTGGGCTAATAAATGGCTTCGGATTCTGTAGATCTCATCAACAGCTTGAATCAAAGCTTTGTTTGGACTGAAAAACAAAGATTTTACCACTGTAATTCACTAATTCATGAAAAAATGATTCTTCACCAAAGTGCAGATTATATTTTTATTAGCTTTGGGATCATTGAGCCCATTCTGGTTACTTGGAAATCGAATGTGGTTTGGGAGGGGGGGGAGGGGAGGGGGGGGGGGGGCGCATATGCAGCTTTGCAAACTACACTGCTGCATATAAAGTTGCTGTGTGGCAGCGGTAGAACGTCTCCCCATTCATCTTCTAGTGCAGATTATATTTCATTTCCTTTGGGATCACTGGGCCCATTGTGGTATATTCGAAAATGGAGTTCTGTTCATGTATACGCTGGAGGGCGTAGGCAGTGTTAGGTGCTTCATTGCTGCTTATGGGGAGTCTCAGTGGAGCCGAGATGGGGAGTCTCAGTGGAGCAGAGACTCCCGTTTTCTAATCTGTAATGTGTACTTTGTTTCCAAAGACAATCTTTGGGATATTTATTAATGAGGCTGAGTCTCAGATTTTCGTTCTTTTGTGTACTTTGTTTCCAAAGGCATCCATTTAGATTGTTATCTTTATTATATGAAGTGCGGCATGATAATAATACTAAAAAGCCCCATTCCAGTACCTGCTGCAAATACAGCAGGCTCTTACCATGCACAATTTGTCTATATATCTGTACTTATTTAATGAAAAAGAGTTAGGATGATTTCTAAACATAAATCATGTTATGGGTATTCATTAAAAGTGCCTCAAACAAGTCCAACAACTTGAACAGATGTACAGAACTAAGAAAATTATTTATCCGGATATCCCTCTTATGCACAGCTATGCATACAGTCTGATTATTTTCTTTTCTAAAAGCTCCCAGCTCAAAATTAGTGATATTCAACTATCCTTAACCATCAAAGCTCTAGATAAGGTACATTTTCCAACAAAAAGTACTGTCAGATATTTTTCTAATTTCTTGAGAAAATGTACGTTGTGGGTACTCATTAAAGTGCCTCGGTGAGGCACTTCTAATGAGTACCCACAACATACATTTTTTTATTGAGAAATAAGAAAAATATTTGGATACATCTTTAATCTGGAGCTATAACCATTGTTAACTTGTAAGAGCCAAGGAACAGATGATGATGATGAGTTTAGATTTAAAGACGCATCAACCCATTAGGGTCATTAGCGTTTAAATGGTGTTCCAACTTGGTTTTGAAATGTATCAGTTATAATGATAAGTCATACATGCTTAAAATGTAAAACTAGAACGAAGTTAAGAAGAAATTAAAATTGTTATATTTTGTTAAAAAGACTGATGTGTTTTAAAAACTTAAAAACAGCAGGTACATCTTTAAATAAATATCATAGGTCATTTGTTTGGAAAAATTGACGTCGCACATGAGAAAATTCATTGCAGTCGATCAGAAAACTAAGGAACAGAATTTCCTACAAGACTGCATGTGTGCCCTGTAAAGACTCGGATCAGCCTGGGCATCCATACTGATTGATCAGTCTTTGAAGGGCACTCTGTGGGTAGTCAAGGAGTCAAAGCATATTCAGTTGGACAATGAAGACTTTGATTGGACTGTGCACATGCTCAGGCTGATCTGAGTCTTCAATGCACAAACAATCTTATAGGAAATGCTGTGCCACGTCTCACCTGGGCATCTCACATGGGAAAATCAGTTTTTATGCTCTTATATTCTGGATGGTAATTTTATAAATACTAAATTTATTACCTCTGCATGTGTTTCAAGGTATCCAACATGTTACAATGATACAAGACAGCGGCCAATGAAAATCTGGATACCATGTCCAGAAGAGGCTCATCTTCAACGTCAAATGTGTCCCAGTCTGTCAAAGAATGCAATAAACATTTAAGACAGAAAAAAAAAGTTGTAAATCATTAAGCAACATATAAAAGAATACATTAAAAGGAACACCCACACATACATACATGCACATATAAAAACACATGCACACAAATTCTCAGTTGAGCCTAAAATAATCGCAGTCTTTATTTTCAGTGTGTAAACTGGTGTAGAGAATCAAGAGTATCCTTTGTTGAGATTTCTAACAAATATTGTATAATTAACCAATTTTTGAGAGGAAAAATAAAACATAAACATACTGTAATAACCCAAAGTATTGGGGCAAATAGGCCACTGCAAACAGCATAGACCCAGATCAGATGCTGCAGAATTCGGCATCTGATCAGGGTCTACACTTTTTGCCATACATACAGCAAAATTCTATATACATCAACAGGTAGTAGAATGGACTATCTCAAATTTTAGGACAAAAATGGTAGGTAGATAAGGTGTCCAAATACTTAAGGTAAATACGGTATACAAAACTATAACACATTTTGTCATCACTTGGAAACTTCTGAGTACCTTCTTTGTTTCTGACCCTTGCATTTTTATGTCTTCACAGCACAGATTAGTCATTGCTTACAAACTTTTTTCATTCCTTAATGGTAGACAATGGAAATGCACATCACCACCAATGTTTGAGTATAACTTGCAGTCTTTATCAATGCATTTAGATGGTATATTATTGGTTTGTATTCCTTCTGCATTAATGGTTCATGGGCGCAACCATCTTAATTTCCACCAGCATTTAATTGGTTAATATTTATATTATGAATCTGGCTTTGGGAAACAGTCATTACTTTCTGTACTGGCTCCAGATTTTTTGTAGTGAAATTACATGTTCCTTTCATCTTAAGCTTCCATCAAATTAATGACTTCTTACCATGTTTTTCAGCAATATCTTGCATCATGAGTACCATATGTGCAGTTCTGTCTGTTTGTATACCGGTTCCTAATTCTAGCAGCATTTGTATGTCTTCTGTCATGTCTGTATACTGAACTGAGGCATATACATCTTCGGGTTTGGCTATGCTTTCTAAGAGGATTGCCATCTGCTGGACAATTTTTATATCCACTTGTTCTGTAAAGAAATAAATCTGAGCTTCTCCAAATAAAAAAAAAACCTTACAACTCAAGCACCTCACACAGACTCAGGTCAGCCAGAGCATTTGCACAGCTTGATCAGAGTCTACGACAGTTGCTAAAAAAGTACAGACCATAAACATTCTATCTTATACTTGGACGTGGGGGTGGGGGGGGGGGGGGGGGGTGAAGGGACAATTATTCTTGATTAAATTCACATCAACCATACACATGTAATTAAAAAAACAGATACATGAGACTTTTTGGAAATCAAAACAAAAGAACTTCACACACACAAAAACTTGACTCCAATGTTAACAAAAATTTATAAAGAGGTAACCTTGACCTTAGAATGATGCCAGCTGATATGTATATATTCAGTAGTAATGCTAACCACATATCAACAACTTAACCCTTACCACTCTCTGGGCGTTCAGCACACAACAAAACGGTAGATATTTTTATTTTTCCCAGAAAATTGGCTTTGATATTCTACGCACACTGTCTCAAAGCCTATTTTCTGGGACAAATAAGATAGAGGACCATGGTGGTCCTTAATGCCCACCTGTGCTGAAAAGTAGGCCAAGGTCACTCAATGTCTACAACATTCATTAATCTGGAGGACATAACTTAACATATCCATGGCCCCCTCATCTAAGTTTAAAGAAGAGCCAATTAAAACTGATGGAGCTATGCAGTGAACAAGGTTAATTATAGGCATCTTTAGCAATCAAGGGACATAACTCTATGTATCAGATTGTGTTGGTTTCCAACTTTTACGAAATCTTTAAAGGATTATACCATTCTTCACATTAATTGTATTGTAAACTCAAAAGAATACACTCTACTTCACCTTATGGTCTTACTATCCAAAAACTTTCAGCTGGGTAGGTGAAAACTGTAGCTGGAGTTGCTGGAAATGAACCTGTGTATGAAATATTGGTGTACAGTAACCACGAAATAGTCCAATGGAAAATGTAGGAGGAGGTAGCCAGAAATAAAATCATATCTGAACAATCTTTAAGGCATAATGACTCTACCCAAAATTTGGTGTACTTTAACCACAAAACAATATGGGCTGTATCACCTCATAGTTTAATTGTCCAAAGTTTCCTCAACTTTATTCAATCAAAACTGTAGGAAGAGTTATAAGAAAACCAAGTCATATCTGAAAAAAAAAAAACTTAAAAAAAAACAACAAAAAAAAAAACCAACAGTGATAACTCTATCAAAATTTGGTGTACTGTAACCTCGAAATAATATGTGCTGTACCACCACATGCGCTAACGGTCCACCAAGTTTCAAACCTGATTCGATGAAAACTGTAGGAGTAGTTTGCCAGAAATGAAGTCATCTCTGAACAATCTTTAAAGAGTAATGACTTTTATCAGAATTTGCTGTATTGTAACCTTGAAACAATATGCACTGTACCACCTCATGGTCTAACTGTCCACCACGTTTCAACCTAATCTTACATATAAGGTTCAGGAAGATCTGATCAAAACTGAAGGAGTTATGCTGATGACAAAGTCAGAGGTTTTTTCAACAATTAAGGGGATAGAACTAAGATTAATGATCCAATCTGACCAGTTTTCGAACTTGTCCGAGATTTCATCCATGTCCATCATATCTGCAAGTTTCAGGAAGGTCCAATCAAAACTGTATAAGTTACGCCGATGACAAAGTCAAACAGAGGCTTTGTTAGCAATCAAGGGCTATAACTCTAAGATTAATATTCCCATCTCATCAGTTTTCAACCTCATCAAAGATTTCATCCATGTCCACCTTATAGGCAGGTTTCAGGAACATCCAATCAAAACTGAAGAAATTATGGTAATAACAAGCATTTTCCCATTGTAAGTCTATGGGACCTTGTGGTTGCCATTGCAATCAAAGTTTTCACGGACGGACTACCATCCTATCAGCTTTTGGTCCAGGTGAGCTAAAAATATTTCAAAACATTATCTGCTTAATGTTTACCTAGCATTCTAGGAGTTAAAATGGAGACTTCAGAAATATAAAGATACAAATTTAAGGGAAAATTTTGATGTATATGGATGGAAAGACAGATTCATAAGGACAGAAAAACAGACATTATGACAAAAAATAATATACCCAACGCCATACTTAGTATGTCAGGGCTATAATAAATTTGACAGAATTACTTCCAAAAATTACCTTGTTCAATATTTCGGAGTCCATTACTAAATATTCTGTTCTCCATCCAGGACTCCATACTTTTTTCTTCATCTGTAATTGGTGACCCCTGTAACATGTCCCCTAAGCAAGAGCCAATCAGCAGAGAGCAACAACATTCCAGGTCTTGCAACCATGACAGACTAGTTGGTTTATTCTCATCTGGATAGAAAACAAGAACTCAGTGGCATCACACAGAAAGTGATTATTGAACTTGATACACTTAGTGGATTTTCTGCAACTATTCACAAGGCAGGTATACCATGTATATGTAATCCCTTAGTTTAGGCATCTGAAAATTTAGGGTACTTTTTATATAGCCACCTAAAATGCCAAGAGCAGATAATACTGCAAATAAAAAAATGTTGTGCATTGCTATTCATTACTGTGGAGTCTTTCAAAATGTGAAAAAAAAAAAAGAAAAAAAAAAAAAAGTATTTTTATCTTCAAAATAATGCAAATGGACTACAGTGTCAAGAGCAGATAACCCTGTAATGCAATGTCAGACACTATTACTCATCATGCTGTCGGATCATTATTGTCAAGTTTAATAAAAATCTATTAAAACCTCTTGAAGTAGGAAAAAACTCCATAACCTTGGACAGGCGGACTAAAGATCCAAGGGCTGATAACCCTGCTAATAATAACTGGTGGAATAGACATTAACATACTTCTACTCATTAAGGTGATTATTTCTATTAAATTTTACAAACATCTGACAAAAAAAAAAAACTATAGCAGTTTGCTCGAGAATCATGGTGGACTCACCATTTGCTTTGACGACTCTTATATATCCTTCTAAACTCTCTTTGCAGGTGTCATAATAATTGTCCACCACAACTTCAAACTGTACCTATCATAAAATTTGGAGTCATTTTAAAACCTGGTGATGTGTCTAAAAAGAGTTCACTGAATTGCAAAAATAGTGCACTCCAATGTTCCAGTATGAGCAATTTTATTTGAGTCCATACTGCTTGCTTAGGCATGTCTTGTTTGTTTGTTTTGAAATTTTATGGTGCAGTCAACACTTTCAACATTCTGCCAAGCCAATCAGGTAACCTACTAATACTTTTACCTAGGCAGGCTTAGTCCTCTATTAAGCAGTTAACCTCTTTTTTTGTGCACATAATTTTACCAGTAACTGACAACTGCCCTTCTTGAATCAGCTGAAGGAGGGAAATGACCATGGAAATTTCATGATCAATCTCCAAGAAAGTTATGTGGCCAAATGAGTTTGGTACCCCTGGATATGCAGTGAGACACACAACCGACTGTGCTTTGGAGTCTGGCAGGCATATCTGTCTGAATATTTAGGGTAAATATCATACACTAATACATACCTGGTTCTGAGTCTTTCCCTGCCTCAGCTTTTGAAACATGTTTGCAAATCTTGTCTAAATTTGGCAGGAGGGAGAGAAGAGCATTCAGAAGGGGAATAACTCTACAAGGTGGCATCATCAGAAGCCCATTAAAGATATGAGACAGCATTGAACCAGTTGGTGACAAGTAAAGTATTTCTGAAATAAAGAAAATTACATATTAGACATGTCAAGTAAAACTGCATCTTCCGGAATGTGCAGACAACCAAGGCCCTGATCAGCCTGCACATCTGCACAGCCTGATCAGGGTCTTTGTTGTCCACTAGTGTTGTGACTGATGATCAATTATAATCAATCATCAGTCACTTTTGCATCTTATGACTCATGATCGGAAAGATTTTTATAGTCGACTAACCGGAAAATTCTGTTTTTAGAAACATTGTTTCCTCATGTTTTATGTTTATACAAAAGTTATGAAGAAATGAAATTCAAAAATGTCTTTTTGGGTCATTCTATATTTGTTGTCAATAAAAGTTAAAAAAAAAAGCCTTAAATAAGTCAACCCAAAAGTACTGATATTTATTCTCATTTCTCCGCAGAGGGGCTTCTAATGAGAAATCACAACATATGTTTTCATGGAGGAATAAGAATAACCCTCTTATTTATCTATAGCAATGAATGAATACTTGAAAGAGGGCTACATTAAGAGTGAATCTAATTTCTGCAAGTCGATTATTAATCAATGATCAGTCGGTTTTTAAAAACTGATGACCGACTATAAAATTCTGGCCGATTCCACTTACATAATCATTGGCTGCTATAGATTTGTCTTTCGGTATATGTCGACAGCTATGTCCCAGATCAGCCTGAACATTCTCATTGTCTTATCAGTGCCTTTACTATACTTTCAGAATCATTTCACACTGCAGGCTGTATCAATAAAGTAAAAGCCCTGACGAGACGAAATATGCAGGCTGATCAATAGAATAAACCCAGTAAAGTGATTTATTTTTAGTGTGAATAATATGCTATCTAAATATTATGTCATACATTTATTCTTTTTTGACAAACTCTCTCTCTGAGGCACTTCTAGTTAGTACTGACTACCGTATTTACTATATGTATCTGGACAGATAGGCTGGAATAAACAGTGTAGACCCAGATGAGACACCACAGAACATGGCATCTCATCAGGGTCTACACTGTTTGCCACTCATCCAGCAATTTTTAGACACAACATCTGATAGTAAACTGTACTTGTTTAAATTTTAGAACAAATATGATAAGGAGTTGAGATGTCCATATAGGGTAAATACGGTACATATGGTTTTGTAGAGAAATAATAAAAATATTCATCTAGATATATAGAGCCAAACCTACTTCAAATTAGTTAAACCCTTGCCTTGCTGAATAAATCAAGATGCCATGTGCCCCCTTCCAGCCAATCAGATTACTTGATCCGTGTTTTTGATAGAAATTCGCATATTTGCAAATTTGCATATTTAATGACAAACAGTGCAGATCCGGATCAGTTGGCTTCTTCAGAAGCCAGCTGATCTGGATCTACACTGTTAGCTAAGACAGGGCATGTCGCGTGTTCAGCAAAAGAAGGGTTAAAATATAAGCCATGCTATGAGAAAAAACATCTTTGGGGCATAATTGAACAGTCCAGACCAGCCAGCGGTCATACAGCCTGATTTTTGTTTGTTTGTGTTGAGGTCAAGCAAATGAGGTCATGTCAAGAGCAGTCAATTTCCCTAACCACACTTTTACTGGGCAGGCTTAGTCTTATATGCGGTTAACCAGTATTGTGCACAGCCTGATCAGGGACAGATATACGTCATTATATATTTTCCCACTGCAATGCTCCAATTTTACTACATTAATCAGGGGACTTATTAATTCTTTCGTTTTAGAGTAGACTGTTTTTCAGACATCCAATTCTTTTTTTTAGAGTGACTGATGGGGAGCAAACTATTTCATTTTAGAGTAGATCAATAGGGAGACCCCTTTTCAAAAGAGAACTGAAATGCATGAGAGCAAACAGAAAGTCACAAAATTATCTCCTTTGTAAAACTGGTGTAAAATCTAACTATGTACTGCCATGCTAGGAAGACATCACAAAAACATCAAAGTACCTATGATGTGTTCTACGTTGTTCTTGTCTGACTTCTCAATGAGGTTTATAGCTTGACTAAGAAGCTGGCTACACAGTGGTAACATGATGCTAAGATGCTGATGTAACAGTAATACCACATGGTCCACCTGCAAAACAGAGAAAATTTGAGCCTATAGTCTAATTGGACATTTTTGTGGACATGCATTACAGGGACTTGCAGAAAATAATGTGGTTCTCAATAACAAATCTGTTAGATTCCATATGCCCTGTACTGTGGCAAAACCTTTGAACACTACTGTATTTATCTCAGACAAGAACTTGCCAATAAGCTGTGCTTATTATATACCCCTCTAGGACCAAAATGTAATGGATAGACAGATAGACAGACAATATGATTTGATGATGAGTTCAGGTTTAACAATGCATCAACCCATGCGGGTCATTTGCGTCAAAATGGTGTACTAACGTGGATCTGTAATGAAACGGTCTAAAACTGGTGAATGAGAGTGAAACTGTGTAGACCCTGATTAGATGCCACATTCTGCAGCATCTGATCTAGGTCTACACTGCTTGCTTAGGCTTGTCTATCTGAATACTTAAGTATAGGACTTCTGATCCAGATTGAGCATGTGTGCAGTTTAGTCAGATCATACATATGTATCTTATGGGGAATGCATACACCTTCCAGGGAAATAACTTCTACCTTGAAATATTTACCTCCCTTCTCACTGGGAGGAGTGGGTAGGGGTTGGGGAGCTACTCCTAAAGACACATTTTGGATTGAATCATACCCAAAATCAGTACTAAAAGTAATATGCAATTTTTAGATAAGAGAGCCTTGGGGTATTCTATCACACATGTAGAGGAAAAATAAAGGGTAGTCATTTAGCAGAGAAAAGAACAAATCAAGTTATCAACAGAGAACTCTTGAAGACATATATTTATTATCTAGAAAATTAAAGATTTGTTGTCCCTTCTTCCTTTAATATGCATTTTAGTTATATTATCTAAAAACAGAGCAATTTACAGTTTTAACACTCCATGCTGGGTAAAATTTCAGCAGAGGACATATTGAAATATTTTATTTTCCCCCAAAAATAGGCTTTGACATTTGTGCAAATTGTCTCCTGAGGAACACTTACTTTTTGATCACATATAGTACAGTAGGAAAATATATGTTTATGCAGTGACGACAAGAGATGATGCAGCTGGGTACAACTGCTTTCCATTTGTTGCACTGTCTGGTTCTTGTCTAAGTTCTTCTCCATCTCCCTTAATTGTGACTCCTGAAATAAAACAAACAATTTGCAAGAATAAATACTAATAACAAAAGAGATTGCCAAAAATTGGCCAAAGTCCCCTACCGCATGTGTCAAGGGCAGATAACACAAGAAACATAAGGGCAATAGTTGTCTTTCTTGACCACTACACACTGTTGCATCAAGTTTAGTTTGTCCGTGGAGTTTCAAGAAAATATTCAGACAGTTAATAGTTACAGCACGGTCATGACACCTAATGAATATCACAAACACAGGGACAAAAAGGCTAAAGGAATCCGACTACTACCAATGTCTCCCACTTCGCTAGCAGCTGGGGACAAACAAAACAAGAGGAACTGAATTTGCATGTTATTACTAGGAAAATGATAAACAGAGGCAAAGATGTCAGCAAAGAATAACGAATATTGAAATATACATCTAACATTTACACTCTCTTGGCTAATGCAGCAGACAACAAACTGATGAAACTTTCTTATTTTTTCCCAGAAATTAGGCTTTGATATCCATGCAAATTGTTTCCTAAGGAGATAATTTGCATGGAATGTCAAAACCTATATTCTGGGAAAAATAAGAAAAATATTTTAAAATATCGTCTGCTGAAGTTTTTACCCTGCACACTAGCCCACTGTAGTCTGGAGACCCCTAAAAGGGTAACTGGAAAGCAGTGCAGACCCAGATCAGATGCCACAGAATGCGGCATCTGATCAGGGTCTCCACTGTTTGCAAATAGTTCTACCATTTTTCCCTAAGAATATCTAAATCAAATAGCCTGACATACCTATTTAAAAATGGAAATTAGAATCTTCCAATATATAGTATGGGGGAGTTCATTAAGTCTACAATGGGCTAAGCATTTAGTCATGTGCAACCAGATCAACCTGCCCATCAGGGTCTACTCTTTTTACTCACAAAATATTCAAGAGCTGTACATTGTTATTATATAAATACTACATACATTCTTGAGAAAGTGATAGTAAGACAGTTCACCCTGAAGATATGATTATCAACACAGGTAAAGCTGAGGTTGACCATATTTGTATGGTCAACATTCTTACTATCACCCTCTTAAGAATGTTGTATTTATTTTATTGTACCAAGTCTCTCTTGAAAATGCTTCTTTCTCATTTGTGGCAACTCATTCTTTTACGATTAGCTCCAATATCTGAGAGGTTTTAAATAATGCTGATGCAACTTCAGGTCTGCAAAAGCTTTATAAACTGGCGGTAAAATCTTTCATTGTATCTATTTAATGATGGTTATGAAATACCGTATTTGACCTAATTACCGCATTGTGTGCTTATGTTTTCAAAATTACTGGAAAAACTTGTAGTAAAATATGTATTCACCTATACTAAGGGTACATTTTAAAAAAAAATCAGCAAAGGACTTATCTAATGATTCTTATGCGATGTTTATGTGATTCATTTTTCCGATTAACATTATAAAACATATGTTGTAGGTACTAATTTGAATTGCATCGCCAAGTCAATGCAATTCAAATGGGTCCCTAAAACATATGCCTTTATAAAGAAGTAGACAAAAAGTACATTGGCCATAATCTGAAGACTACGGAACTGCTTGACGGTATGTGCAGTAATTAGGTCGAATACAGTATTTTTTTCTAATTTTTTTTATTAAAGCATATGTTGTGGGTTCTCATTTGAACTGCCTCAACTTCTTTAGGCAATTCAAATGAGTACCCACAATATACTTTCACAAAGAAGTAGATGAAAGTACCAAGGCTGAAATCTGAAGACTAAGAAAAAGCTAGACATAGCGCTTATAAAGTTATGTGTAGTGATTCTGTCGAATACAATAAGCAAGCCTGGGGAAATACCATGCCCGACTAGTCAAACTTGTCTCATTTCCCTGAGGACAAGTAGGAAATTTCAATTTACTTGTCCTGGGACAAGTAATTCATAGCTCTGGGTAAGAAGAGTATCCACATTATAAGATATATATTTTTTCTTATTTTTCCAAGAAAACATATGCTGTGGGTACTCTAGAAGCCCCTCAGTGAGGCGCTTGTAATGAGTGTGTTTTATGTTGAGGTTTTACAGCCCAGTCAACCCAATGGGGTCATGTCAAGCGTGGTCAGTTTACCAAACCACACTTTTACTGGGCATGTTTAGTCCTCCATGCGGTTAACCAGTATTGTGCACATTCTTTTGCCAGAAACTGACAAATGCCCTTCTTAGTACCCACAACATAATGTTTTTTTGCGCAAAATAAGAAAAATGTCAATTTTCTGGCAAGTAAATCTTGGTTGGAAAAGTGGATTTTGACCATTTACTTTTCCATGGACAAGAAATAAAATTTGACAATTCCACACCCCTGCCATATGTGTCAGTCAAAAAAACAAAACAAAAAACCCTCTGAATGGCAAACAGTGTCATTACCAATGAGATGGCTTGTTACAACTCATTAAGACCTACACTGTTTGCAAAGATATTTGTTTTGGTATGCAGGGCTCAAAGGCTTGAGATAGGTTTACCGTTTCAAATGCAAGATTTCTAAGAATATTCTTCATGAGGACATCTGCAAGGTGAAGGTCAGGACAGAAACTGGTTCCCTGCTGCTGATCTTCTGTCTGTTGACTTAGTCCCAGCAGTACTGCTATGTGGCTGTTGTTTTGAAGGCTTGTTAAAATCATGTTTAACTGAGTTCTCTGGAAAGAAAATAGACCAAATATACGGATATAGGGATCAAACATGGTTTTTCATGCATTAACATTCGTCAGGTCCTGTGGGAGGTGTTAAAAACCGAGGCCGAAGGCCATGGTTTTCAACACCTCTCAAGGGACCTGGCGAATGTTAATGCATTGAAAAACCATGTTCGATCGCTATTATTGCTATATTTTGCGTTATTTCTTGCACTATTTTGTTTCGCCTTTTCATCGATGTCTTGCAAACGCATTTTCCACGGACAATGCTCATTCTAGAGCTGGACACTACACATCTCGTGGCAGCAGCAATTCTGTGGCCCCAGTACAGATATATTGAAAGTTGCATAGCCGTGCATTAACAGCGCGTGAATTGCCTTGTTAATACAAGGCTTTTTGTCGGTTAATGCACGGCTGTTAATAACATGCGGCACTGCTTTTTATGCAATAATATGTTTTATTTATGGCAGGAAAAGAGAAAGGTAATGAAACTAGCCAGAGATGTTCTGATTGACTCAACAGTGCTAGAATTCTTAAGTCAAACATGCCAAACAAAAAAGGTCTTCAGTGTAGCTCAAGATGAGATGCTGTTTCCTTATTTCTCTACAGAAACCAAAACTGGAAATATTCGTCTGGCCACAAGGTTATAAAACTTTTTTCATGCAACAACTGAGCATGAAATTTGTCCGGCTTATAGATCTCAAATTACTAACAATTGCAAATTCTTCCTTGCTGAACATAGCTGAGCATGAAGTTTTCTCTGCTTATAAATATGAAAAAGCCAACAAAAGTTGGCATTTTCATATTTATTTTAGGATGGCTTACATAACAAAGACATTATTTAAAAAGCAAATTTTATTTTTGCTGGCCGCAAGGCGGAAGATAAGACTGCAAGGTTGATGCCATGACAGTCATTGAGAAGTCCCAGCCCACTGGAAAAGTTGGCATTTTCATATTTATCAGCAGAGAAAATTTCATGCCTGGCTGAGCTGAGCATGAAAAAAGTTTTATAACCTCGGCGCCAGAATGCCTCAACATGTACCCACAATATAGTAATGTGAGAAAATATACTTTTGGACCTGTTCACCCAACAAAGACTTGAATCCAGTCAGAACAGTCTTCATTGTCTGCATCAAGAGATTTTGAATCCGCGGCTATCCAAAATATGCCTGGTGAAGATTCTGATCAGAATGCACAGGTTAAATCAGATGCTTTTTTAAATAAAAAAAAGTATTGATATTTTTCTTATTTCTCTATGAACACATGTTGTGAGATTTCAGATAAAATAAGGCTTGGCATTTCATGTGAATTATCTGCTTAGTAGATATTTCATTTAATGTGAAATGCCATGCTTTATTTTCTCTGAAAAAATTAGAATTTTGTATGCTACACTTATGCTTGGGCCTTTAAAAGTTAAGGATGTCAAATGAGCATTTAAGCATTAAGCTTTACTCATTTAATCTTATCTAGAGCACTGCAGCATGTAAGTCTGAAAATTTCCTGTAAATCAATAAAATGCATATTTTGTTTGTTCCTGCGCTTTACATACCTGTCCTTTGGTAAGAGCATACCAGCACCCTGGAGATTGTGGTAATAATGAGTGAAGAATTTCCATTCTCTCGGCAAGAGGTGGCAGTAAGAGAGAGGCTCCAACAGTCAGGGTTTCAGAAACTGCCTGAAAACAGAAAATATTATATTACAGCTAACTGCTATGTCAACCAAATACTTCTGCCAGTAAGTTGTAGTTTGGTGGTACTGACGGTTTGCAGCACTTCACTGAGTGTACGCATACATTAAATTGGTGGAACAAAACAATACAGTACAGAAGATTTGCTCTTGAATTTTTTCTATAACATAGGTCAATGCCAAAATATAGGTCACAGTGACCTATTTATGGTAATGCAACACAAAAACTTCAATTAATGTATTCTTACAAAAATTAAGTGAACCTTTGCCCAACAGTATAGGAGATTTGCGCTTGAGAAGCATTTTTCTATAGGCAGGTCAAATGTCAAAAACATACGTCACAGCAACCTACTTATGGTATGTGAATATTTTGTATTCACTGTATGTACCCTAATTAATCTATTTACACTTTTCCTGGGCAGGCTTGGTCCTCTAAGCAGTAAAACAGTACTTTGTGCGCATACTTTTGCCAGTAACTGGCAACTGCACTTCTTGAATCAAGGGAATGTTGAGAATGATAGTAGAAATTATTTCACAATCAATCTCTATGAAAGTTATGTGGCAGAGCTGGGATTTGAGCTTGGGACCCACGCAAACAGTGTAGAACCAGCTCAGACACTGCATACCTCTGCATCTGATCAGGATAGTCACTGTTTGCCCCTCATCCAGCATATTTTGAACAAATCAACAGGTAGTAAATTGGACTCATAGGTCTAGACAAGAGTGGGTATCAGGTAATTTTTTTCTTATTTCTCCACAAAAATGTATGTTGTGGATACTCATTAGAAGCACCTCACCAAGTCGCTTCTAATGAGTACCCACAACATATGTTTTCATGGAGAAATAAGAAAAATATCAATACTTTTGGACTGAAAAAAGCATATTATCAAGAGATGTGGTCTTATTCAAATCTGAGGACAAATACGATAAAGTTAACATGCCCAAATACTTAGGGTAATATTGAAAAAGCCAGTGCCTCCCAATGTGAAAGTACTATGTGATAGAATCTTACCTGTTGTATAGAGTCAGGGGTTTCTGTATCTATCAGTTTAAAGAGGAGATTTCTAAGAGGTTTAGCTTGCTTTCCAACCAGATTACTACCACCATTATTGTTGAGAGCTAATGATAAATGCATGCACAACACCTTCAAACACAGCAGCAGAAACTCATGGTGCCCTCTGAAAATTGAAAATCCATTTATTACATAATTATATTTGTCTTTCAAAAAATGTTAATTTTTCCTGATAAACATGTCCTTACAAAGTGTACAATGCAACTGCAAGTTAAAGGACTACTATTTTGGAATAACTCTTTTAAAATTACATTTGAAAACATTTGAAAAATAAATACTCTAATCGGACAGAAAGAAAGAATCTTGAAGGTAGGTAACTGAGGAATTTTGACTGAACAAGTTATATCCATAACCAACATAAATATTTCCTACTTGGTGCTAATACACTATAATTTAGGACCAAATTTTTGAAAGTATTTTTAAGAAAAGAACTTTTGCCTCCTGTCTGAAAGGGGTCTACTCTAAAAGGAAAGAATTTGCTCCCAAGGGGAGCAAATTCTTTTCGTTTAAGAGTAGACACCTGTTCAGAATGGGTTTGCTGTACAGAAAAGCAAACACTAAGTCACAAAAGCTGTCTCCTAGCTGTCTCCTTTATCAAAAGTGGCAGAAAATCTACCAAGAGTATCTAGTCCCCTTAATGAGATTACAGAAAAGTTTTTGAAGGCAAAACATTCCTCTGATCATTCTGTTTATCTGGCATCCAGGGCCCAGTTGTTCAAAGCATCGTTAGCTTAACGAGCTCATTAGTGGTCAAAATGTTAATTGTTCTAGTAAGTACAATATTTAATTCATAGTTATTTTTGCTAAAACATTTGTGAGTAGCTTTTGCAATGCACAAGCTATTCACATTTTTTCAGCAAAAATATAAGTGTATATGCCACATTTAATGATCAAAGATTTAATGATACATTAACTAACAACATCGTTAGTTTAGAACAACTGAGCCCAGGCAAAAAGTGGCATTCAAAATGTGGAGACTGACTTACTGATGACTTGTAAATGGTGACAGTGGTTCTTCTCTTTGAAAACCATAACAGTATCTCTCGAGGAATGTCCGTAAAACAGCAAATGTGGATTCATGTATATCAACACAGAATGGTCTGTGCCATGACAATACTGGTCTGAAATTGAGAATATTGCAATGTGAAAATTAATATATAATAATGAAAATGTTATTAAAAAAAAAAAATACAAAAAATGTCTGTGACAGTAATATAAAGGAACCAGTACATGACAAAACCTACAAGACTTGTGCGACCAGCAAAGACTCAGATCAGCCTGAGAATCCACGCAGGCTGGTAAGTCTTCACTGATTGCATGAGCCTTCTACAGCCTCCAGGCTATTCAAAGAGGAACAAACGAGAACCCTTGCCATATTGGCTTGATATACAGACTGATCTGAGTATTTGCTGGTCACACATGTCTTATTGTAGATTTTGTCTTGGGCTGGCTCAAAGTATAATCTATATTCTGACACTTCTTAAGGAGAATGGATACATTTTAACCCTTCTCTTGCTGAACACGACATGCCCTGTCTTAGCAAGCAGTGTAGATCCAGATCAGTTGGCTTCTTACAGTAAAATTCTGATTGGCTGGAAAATAGAAGTGTGCGTGGCAATTTATTCAGCATGACAAGGGTTAAGGGAACAATTCTAAAATTTTTGCCTCCTTTCAGAACAGGAATTTGCTCAGAGGAAAGAAGCTGCTCCCCTTGAGGACCAACACAGACCCAGATCAGCTTGCACATCAAGGCAGTCTTGATCTGAATCTACACTATTACTAATATGACAGTCTATCAGTAAACAGTGTAGATGCTGCTGACACTGCTTTAAACATTCTAATGGCACGAACAAAACGGATAGCACAGGCTGATCTGGGTCAACACTGGTCTTATTACTCACTGTCGCTGTTTGGAGGTATTCATACAGCTTACAGTAAAATTCTGCTAATAAGACCACTCTAAATTAAAACCACTCCACTCTAAGAGCAGCTTTGGCCAGTCCAAAATAGTTTCTTTCTTATTCTAAATTCAATATTAAGATCATCCCACTAATAAGACCACTTTTAGGCCGACCTAAAGCTGGTCTTAATAGCAGGATTTTACTGTATTTAAAAAAGGTAAACCAAGAAACAGTTGATATATCTATTTACTTAAAAGCATAAAAATGCCTGAATCTAAAGTTGGATCAAATTTATGCACAAACAGATGGAGCAATTCAAGAAATCCCAAAACTTTTCTCCTTTTCTCTAACGACTCTTTATAAGAAAAAGCTTAAAAAAATGTTTTGTCTAATATGAAAAGATTATCATTGAATTTCAGTTCCAATCAAGCCAAATTATATAAAAGCTATTTTTTGTAACCTTCCTGTGTCATAATCACATTACATTGGATCAAACCAGGTTTAGTGGTATTGTATGAGTATTCTACTAGCCAGTGCCTTCATAGTGGGTAAAACATTAGCAAAACTCATATGAACCATGCCGTGCAAAAATTAAAAGCCTTCATATCTATGTGAACAATGGAGGTCCATATCATCCTGTCCATCTGATCTGGGGCTTCACTGTTCACTTGGAGGAAACTTGGCTACCATAGATCCAGGTAAGGTAATTTTTTTTTTTATCCAAAATGTGTTGAAATTTTTCTTATTTCTCCATGAAAACGTATGTAGAGGGTATTCATTAGAATGTCTTGATGAGGTACTTTTAACCCATTTGTGATTAATGTCCCATAAAAGGGACACTGGCAAACAATGAAGACCCAGATCAGACGCCACAGAATGTGGTGTCTGATCTGGGTCTTCACTGTTTGCATTAAATATAGGAATTTCTATACATGGTAATAATAAAAACCAACCAGACACCCCTTATATATGAAATGGACCTGTCCAAAGAGTTATGGTAGAAGATTCCACTTGGCATAAATGGGTTAATGGGTACATATGTCTGTTTTTATGAAAAAATAAGAAAAATACTTGTCTGAATACTCCTCTTATCTGGAGCTACATGCTGCTATAGAACTGAAAGCTTTGCATGCTGGTTAATTGTGCATGCTTTTTTGTCGTCTGTGGATTTTTTTTAAATTAATTTTTAAAAAAATAAAATCTTTCAGGAATACCATCAGCGTATCAAACAGTTTGGACCCAGGTTTGGCCCTACATTTTGTCGAGCCTGATCTGGGTCCAAACTGTTTGCAAAATTTATCAGCAGACAACAAAAGTGGCCACTAGCAAGGAAAGAGTTAAAGACAAGAAGCCAAGACTTTTGATCAGACAGTATGATACAACTAAAATAAATCACCTGTCAACAGGAAGAGCTGTCCATGCAGCACTATGGGATGTCCCTGCAGAGATCTGATGAACTGCAACACCCTGGAGTCCTACCACTTTCCTAGGGCGTGTTACTGGACTCTGGGCATGTCCTAATCCACACTGGCCCATTGCATTGTTCCCCCAAGCATAAACCTCATTATCTAGGAGAAAAAAATAGTTGGTTTAAACATATTCTATCTTGTATAAATACAGATACAATACATATCAATATAAACATATTTCAGCTGGGATTCAGAAAAAAGTCAGTCAAAGACTTATATGAATCTGTCTCCCATAAAAAATAGTTAAGAATGAAAACAATAACCATTATCACCAAGTATGAGAATTTTTTAAGGTGACTGGACATACTTCATAGATTTTTCACCATGTTTTCAAGGGAGACAACTTTTGTGACTTCCTGTTAGCTCTCCTTCATGCAAATCCCAATCTGAAATAGGAACTACACTAAAAGAGATGAATATTCTCCCTGTGGGAACAAGTTGTTTTCTTCTAGAGTAGATCACTTTTCAAAAAAGAGGCAAACAATTCTAAATGGGTTACCTTCCCCTGTAAGTGTATCAGTTCCCCTTAAATAAAATATACATACCGTATTCGACCTAATTTACCGCACATACCTCTATAAGGGCACAGTCAAGCAATTCCATAGTCTTCAGATTACAGCCAGTCTACTTTTTGTCTACTTCTTTATAAATGCATATGTTGTGGGTACTCATTTGAATTGCATCAACTAAGGCATATGTTGTGGGTACCCATTTGAATAGCATCAACTTTCAATGCAATTCAAATAAGTACCCACAACATACGATTTTATAAAGAAAACCAGAAAACACAAACAAAAATGTTCCATAAGCATCATTTGATAAGTTCTTTGCTGATCTTTTTCTTTTTAAAGTGTACTCTTTGTACAGGTAGGTACATATTTTACCACGACTTTTCCCAGTATTTTTGAAAAACCTGAGTGCACAGTGCAGTATTAGGGCAAATATGGTAATGTCTTTATCATTTTTTTATTTCAAATCAATTTTTCTAATGCTGTCAAGTACAAAATACTGTATATACCCAAATAATCAGATATACATCAGCCTACTGTGCAGACCTTGAGCTAACTGCCCTAAAAAAAGAGTACTTTGATCAGGCTCTGCATTATTTACCTTTCAGCTAACACTTTTTGAACACATAAGGGCCCAGATGTTTAAAGCATTGTTCACTTAACAACTTGTTAATGACAAACTCATTAACTGTTGTAGCTATCTATTTTCAAACACACTGATATGTTCGCTGCTGCAAAAAGCTACTCAAATTGTTTCAGCAAAAAATATCAATGTATTTGCCATATTTCAAGATAGAAATTTTAATGTCACCTTAGCTAACAACTTTGTTAAGTTTTGAACAACTAGGTCCAGGTAGTTAAATGAACTTTTTCAAATTTTATGACTTGTGTGCAGTGCCTTGGATAAGCTGCTTTTTGAGGATTTAGGATTTACCCAAATAACAAATAAAATGTCATAAAAAGGAATTCAAATTTAAATTATGGGGTAAATACCCAAATCAGTAATACTTGCACCTATTAACAAAACAGGGTATTCAAAAGAAAAATCCTGATATCCAATTCAATGGGAAATGGTAGGGCAAAAATCATCAAACATAGCCAATTGCTTAAAACCATATCTTTGGCACTATTTGTGGTAATGTATTATGAGCAGGTACACAAAAGCCTGGACCAGTCTAGGCAAGACTGAAATCCTTATTCCTTGAACATTTCTGAATCTAAAAGTGCAAGACAAGGTACTTACCAGGTATACTGAAACCACTTTTATCAGATGATTCATTATAAGAATGTTTCGGCTATAAAATGATTTAAAGCTAGACCTCACAAGTGTTGTTTCCAAACAAAAATGTATCGATTTTATAGAAAAAAATGACCATAAATTTGTATATAGTTTATACATCTTTGTATGAATACTGTTCAGCTGTTTAACATGACTTTTGCTTTGGCTCCCAGTAATAGTGTTATAAAGAGGTGGTGGTGTATCATGGCACCTTCTGCTTGGTGTGACACATTTATGTTCATAAAAATGATAGGATCTGTTTTATCTACAATTTGATCTTATTACCTCTAACAAATGCTATTCTTCTGTCTTTTATCAATGTTAAAAAAAGAAAAATCTGCAGCTTATACGAATATCTGTCTTATAGAATAAGTTTGAGCTACTCTGTTTTCAAAGACCTCAATCTTAGAAATGCCAGAACAGGTCCTTTCTTATTGTTGTTAGTAAATCAGTTGATTAGTTTGGAGCTGAATGGCCCAGTCAATACTATTAAGATTATGTTGAGCCTGTCAGTTTACCTAACCACACTTTTTTTCTGGGCAGGCTTAGTCCTCTAAGCTGTTAACCAGTACTTGTGCACATTCTTTTGCCAGAAACTGACAACTGCCTTTCTTGAAACAGTGAAAGAGGGAAATGACCATAGAAAATTTGTACAAATTTTGCTAGGCACTAAATGGATTAAATGTGTTCACAATCTACGATAACATCAAAGCCCTTTTTGGCTTTGTTTGTTTTTTGCTCATGTTTCACTCATGAATGACACGAGGGCATTTACCAGTATTGTGGCTAGATCAAAGCTAATTGACAGCTATGGTATAAACTTTAAAGGCTCAATATTCCTCAAAAATAGACATTTTTTATGCAAGAAAGGTTTAATAAATTGAAATATAGTACTAATATGATAAAAAAAATGCGGCATCTGACAGTTTCTAAAATTTCAGTTAGTCTCTCATTTTTGAACGAGATCAAAAAATGAAACTGTCCACATAACCTCACAGATACATTTTTCCATGGTAACACTCAAAACAAATTCAGTAAGATGTTTTTCTATGATAGGGTTTACACATTTTATCTTACCATGAGTAAGAGCAAGACAGTGGCTATCCCCACAGGACATATCTACAATATGTGTAGACTGAAGGTCTTCTACAAGTCTTGGCTTGAAACTAACTGCTTCAGGTGATCCACAGCCTAAACAAGCTCCTCCACCCCAGGAATACAACTGAAAACAAGTAAGGTACACATATATCATTTAACCCTTACCTGCTATTCCTTAACCCTTGTCATGCTGAATAAATTAAAATGCCACGCCCATCTTTGTTAACCAAACAGACTGCTTTATCTGGTTGTTGATACAAGCACCCATACTAAATGACAAAAGACAAAATGTAGATCCAGAGCTGACCTGGATGTACACTATCTGCAAAGACAGGGATATCCAGGTTCAGCAGGAGCAGGGTTAATTAAAAGAAGTGTCAATAAGCAGTGCTTATTAGATCCCTGCCCCCACCCCCTCTCCCACTTTCACCCCACACACCCAACTCACTTGCTAATGACTCTTCAGGTTGTATGTGATTGGAGAAACCAATAGACAGATAGAAATATAGGTGGACATAAATGGCTAAGTTGAAAAGGCTGTCATTTTGTCAAAACTTATTTTTTCCAGTAGCAAACCTCTTCATGCATATGTTAAATATGTCTGTAATGAGTCTGCAAAGTATCAGACTGCTTCAACAAATACTTTGAGAAGAGATAACTCTGTCAAAAATCGATGAAATGTACCCAAAAGCAATCCAAAGCAAGATCACAATATCAATGCACACATCAAGTTGGATGAAAATCTGTTGAGATTTACTCAAGTTATTGCCCTGAAATGAAAATATGGATGTGACAGGAACAGATAACTGTAAAAAAGTTGACGAAATTTGCCCATTAGCAATCCCACACCAGGTCTCCACAACAGCAATGCACATACCAAGTTTAGTGAAAATCCATTGATATTTACTCATTTGATTGTGTAGGGGTTTAACGCTTGTGGGTCATTTTGTGTCGTCTCCTAGAGAGAGGGAGAAAAGAGATACAAGAGATAGTAGAGGAGATAAAAGAGAGGGACAGAGAAGTAAGAGGAACAGGAATGAAAGTGAAGAAATGGAAGAAATAAAAAAAAATCCCCCTCTACCCTTACCTGCTACAAGGACAGCAGGCCTTGCCCAACTGTAAGCCAGTATCAGTTGGATGCCCAAATCTTACGGTGACGTAAGATAAATGACACCTTCGCCACATCCAACGACCCCCAGATATTTATTCATTATCGTCCGTGAACAAAAATATTGACATCTGAGGGGACAATAAGTGTTAAAAATTGATGAAATTTGCCCATTAGCAATCCCAAACCAGACTTCTACAATATCAATGCACACACCAAATTTGGTGAAAATCCACTGACATTCACTCAAATTTTCATCTGGAATAATTTTCTTATTTCTCCATAAAAACATATATTGTGGTACTCATTAAGGCACTCTTAATGAGTAGCCACCATGTACGTTTTTATGGAGAACTGGAGAAAATTATCCCATAATTATCATCAAATACTCCTCCTCAACAAGTCCTCTGTCAGATTAGTTAGCATGGTTACCATATTTACCCTAAATATTAACATTTTCATTCCTTACAATATTTATCCTAAAATTTGAACCAGTCTGGGCCCAGTTGTTCAACACTAACGATGTCGTTAGTTAACATATTGTTAAAACTTTGTTCATTAAATATGGCATATACACTAATATTTTTGCTGAAAAAATGTGAGTACTCACATTTTTTTTTTTTTCAGCAAAAATACCTGTGAGTTAGATATTGTACTTACTAGAACAGTTAACATTTTGACCACTAATGAGCTTGTTAAGCTAACAACGCTTTGAACAACTGGGCCCTGTTTTACTACATTCATGAATCTGGAAGTGTGGTAAACAGTCGATCCCAATCTGCTGTATCTGATCTGGATCTACACTCTTCACTCAGGCTCGTCTGAATACTTAAAATAAATATGGTACACAAAAAAAGAAAAGTGGATTAGACTGTCTTACTAATCACTGTATACTGAGTTTCTACTTCCAAATTTCTTGAAATGTCAAAAAAATTATAACCCACATCTCAATTTGTGCAGAGGAATAACCTCATACAGAAAGACTGACAGTTATTTTTCTTTCTGCCTTCAAGAAGGTTTTTTTAACTGCAACCAATACATTTACTGTTTTACCTCCAAATATAATAACTTACTGAGTTGAGGTTTTATGGCCCAGTCAACCCATTGGGGTCATGTCAGGCTGGTCAGTTCACCTAACAACACTTTTCCTGGGCAGGCAATTAACCAGTACTTGTGCAAAACTGACAAATGCCCTTCTTGAAAGAACTTACTTAATCTAAAAGCCTCTATTACCTGTCCTGTGACTGCAAGTGCCATGGAGAAATGACAGCCACATGCCACTTTCCTAATCAATGTACCCTGCAGACTCTCTATCACTTTTGGTTTATACTGTCGACATGTGTCACCATGACCAAGTTTACCTGGGGAGAAAATCAAAATGCCAAGTACAGTAGATGTCCTAAAATTTCAAACACTTTATTCCATACTATTTTGGCCTAAATTTTGCTTTTTATGTTTGTTTGTGTTGAGGTTTTACAGCCCAGTCAACCCAGTGGGGTCATGTTGAGCGCGGTCAGTTTACCTAACCACACGTTTACTGGGCAGGATTAGTCCTCTAAGTGGTTAACCAGTATTGTGCACATTCTTTCGCCAGAAACTGACAACTGCCCTTCTTGAATCAGCGGAAGGGAGAGAATGACCATAGAAAATATTTCATGATCAATCTCCACGAAAGAATGTTGCTGACCTCAGCGGGGGTTGAACCCGTGACCTCCTGGTCTCCAGTCGGACAGCGCATCCAACTGAGCCACCGAGGCCGACAAAATGCACCTGTTCCTTAAAACACATAGTGGAATGGCAAACAGTGTAGACCCTGATCAGACTGCTCCTTCAGGAGCAGTCTGATCTAGGTCTGCACTGTTTGCATATGTCATTTTGTTAGACACGTTATTGTTCCAAATTTTAGGACATTTACCATAAGCCAAAAGCCTGTGATCATGTTTGTTGCTCTTACACAAATCATGTTATGTATATTCATTAGAATAACATCACTGAGGCAATTCTACTACTACAGTAAGTATGGGAAATTTTACTTTTACTTCAGTGTACTTTAGTCAACAATTTCATTTCAAAAGTGTCGCGCACTGAAATTCCGCTGTTAAGACCATTCGAAATTAAGGCAATCCTGCTATTTAGGCGGGCAGCTTTTGCCAGTTCATAATGGTCTCTCTCTTATTATTCTATATTCAACATTAAGACGCTCCCTCTAATAATACCACTATTAGGTAGTCCCAAAGGTGGTGTTAAGAACAGAATTTTACTGTACATTTTTTTTTTATTTGGAGTTTTACAGCCCACTCTACACTGTTAAAGTAATGCCGAGCCAGACAGTTAACCTATTCACACTTTTCCTAGGCAGGCTTAGTCCTGTAAGTGGTTAACCAGTACTTTGTGCACTCACTTTCGCTAGTAACTGATCTGCCTTATTGAATCAGCAGAAGGATAAATAAATTGTACAAACGATCATTGTACATTGATGTTTGCCATTTTTACAATGAAACAGATGCCTGCAGATGTATTGATATCATACTGAATTACTAAATCAAATAAAATCAGTAAAAGATTCAATGTTTATAGTCATGAACATCCAATATTACACAATCTTAAACTTCTCTCAGCCAAATTAACACTTACCATGCTATGGGCAAATTCAGCAGACAACAAACTGATCTTTTTTCTTATTTTTCCCAGAAAACAGGATTTGACATTTCATGCAAATTGTCTCCAAAGGAGACAATTTGCATGATATGTCAAATCCTGTTTTCTGGAAAATATAAGAAAAATATTTCAAAATGTTGTCTGCTGAAAATATTACCCAGAGTGCTAAGTGCTAACTACAACAGCAGAAACTGTAAACCTGAACTAGAAATACGTTTGTAAAACACTATGCCTTCAACTATATGCTTGTCCATACAAAATGACAAAGTTAACAACATTTTCCTATGCTAAAATACTTAAGTCTGAAAAGGGGTCATAATTTGATCAAATATTCATAAAAAGTTGTGACACCAGAATGTTTATATAATTTGATCAAATATTCATAAAAGTTCACCAAAATTTAATCAGGTCATCTACACACTGGTTCCAAACTGGTTGTAGAATTTCATGAGCCTTACTCAAGTGGTTCCTTAGATATTTTGCTTACCAGATTTTTATTTACTAAAATGCCTATTAAGTCTTACAAGAGGCCTAACTCCACCATGAAGAATCTGACAAAAAAAATAAATAAATAAAAATAAAATACATGTCAGCTAATTTTTCATAAGCAATGCATATAGAATTTCTGAAATTCTAGCATACATGGCTCCAAAAATATGAGGTCCTAAAAGCGTGACATACTGATGGACGAATGGACAGACAGGCAAATACAAAGCCTTCTTTGAAGTTGGAGTCATAAAGGATATTGTAAAAGAACCTACCATTATCGCCACTACCAAATGACCAGATTGTCTTGTTATCTCGAGATACAACCAGGGTATGTGCACTGCCACAAGAAACCTGTCCTACAGGAGGCAAGTCCTTAACTTTAGTTGGCAAGTTTTTGCTGTTGCTGTCTCCATGCCCTGAAATCACATTCTTGTGTAAAAATAGATATTTGTTTGTGTTGAGGTTTTACAGCCCAGTCAATCCAGTGGGGTCATGTTGAGGGCAGTAAAAATCGATATAAGAATCTTTCCAAATAGAAAATGAATTTATGACTATGAGAACAGCATAAGTTCAGATCAGCCTGTACATCTGCTCCATCTGATCAGAGTCTACACTGGTTGCTAACATAATGTATGGACTTTACACAGATTTTGTGAACTGCATAGCCTTTTTGCAGATGGCCAGCCTGGGCCCTGTTGTTCAAAGCATCGTTAGCTTAACGAGCTCGTTAAGGGTCATTTCGTTAACTGTTTCAGAGGAATTCAATACACAATATTCTGATTTTTTTTGCTGAAAAAATGTGAGTAGCTTTTGCATTGCAAAAGCTACTCACATTTTTTCAGCAAAAAATTTCAGCATATTTGTGTATCACTCGATGTAAATTTTAACGAATCGTTAACTAACGACATCGTTAGCTTTGAACAACTGGGCCCAGGATGGTCTGAGCCTACCAATGCTCTAACTGATAAGAGGGGGCATCAAGTATTTATTTTTCTTATTTCTCCAAGAAATCATTTGTATGGTCACTTATTTGAAGTGCCTAAGCCACAACATATGAGCCGGCGCACGACAAAACCTACAATATGACTTGTGTGACCAGCGAAAACTCAGATCAGCGCAGTCTGATCAGTCTTTGCTGATCACATGTGCCTTCTACAGTCTCCAGGCTATCCAAAGAGGGATAAATGAGAACCCTTGCCATACTGAGTGGATATACAGGCTGATCTGAGTCTTTGATGTTCACAGGTCTTATTGTAGGTTTTGTCATGCGTTGACTCATATGCATTTGGGAAGAAGTAAGAAAAATATCTATATTTTGTTGGAAAAAGTGCCTTATCTGTAGCTATGGTCTAAAATGGTTGCATATCATAAGACAGATTTTTATTCAGATGATGATGCTTTGGTGTATTTGGTGTTTCAAAATTGAGCCAGCGCATGACAAAATCAACAAAATGGCATATGTGCCCAGCGATGACAGATCAGCCTGGGCATCTGCCCAGTCTGACCAGAGTCTTCGCTATCAGCATGAAGAAAGCTTGGATCCTTAGCTACCCACTGAGTGCACAGTGAAGACTCTGATCAGACCGGACGGATGCCCAGGCTGATCTGAGTCTTCGCTGGGCACACATGCCATTTTGTTTGGTTTTGTCATGCTCTGGCTCAATTATTCAAGTCATATTGAGACAATGGAAGGGTGATAATGAAAAGCTCTGTGCAATGAAGCGCTGTATAGTCATGAGCTGAAATTCTCCTTCAGCAGGATTCAAACCCAGGACCCTATGATCCAAAATCGGGTGCCCTAACCACACGGCCACCCAGACACTTCCGATTACTATTTGGAGAGGCACATTAGTATACTGTTGCTGCAAATGGTTTTAGACCAATATGTAATGAAGGTATGCCGTTTACAGTTGACAGTTAACTCTTTGCATGCTGGGTAATTTTGCATGTTTTTTTGTCGTCTGTGGATCTTTTTTTTAAAATCAACTTTTTAAAAAAAAAAAATCTGTCAGGAATACCATCAGAGCGTCAAACAGCTTGGATCCAGATCAGGACTGACATTTTGTTGGGCCTGATCTGGGTCCAAACTGTTTGCAAAGGTTATCAGCAGACGACAGAAGTTGCCAATAGCGGGGAAAGAGTTAATATGTTGTAATGAATAGCCATGAAAGCAGACACTAATAAAAGATACTAACATAACTGCCCAAAAGGTTTGGACAGATAAGCTTAAGCAAACAGTAGAGAAGCTGCTCTTTTGGGGTATTTACACAATTACAATTTCTGAAAACGTAATTCGTCAACATATTACATTTGCATTAAGGAGTAACCTGAAGTTATCTTCATTCAGTGCACATGTGCTTTTCCAGAAAGAAACGATGGAAATAATGAAAACTTCAACTTACCGCTACGAATCAAGAAATTAATCCAGAACTTATACTCTGTTTCAATGTTTGTATCACATGACTATGACGTATGTTACCTGCCTTGTAACCCAATTTCTTAAAACCTTACCTTAGGCACTGCAGTATATACTATATACCAAGAACATGGTTTACATCATTTGCCCTCTTTATAACACTATCATTGGGATCTAAAGCAAAAAAAGTGATCTTAGCTAAGCAACCGTGTTGTATCCAAACAAAAATGTATAGATTAAATAGAAATATGACAATGTATTATAAGATTACTTTACCAGTGATCTGGCAAGCTGATGCAACAAAAACTATAAAGTACCTAGTCTTCCATAATCTCCCTCTCCCCAGGTAAATAATTCGCCTTCTTCTGTCACAGCTGCACTGTGTCTGTATCCAGCAGATATTTGTCGTACTATCTGTGTAAAACAACATAGACATCCTTATAATATCTCAACAAGAAATGTGTCTCATAAATCTCCATCATAGCCTAACCATTACCACTCTCAGGCCTAATTCAGCAGATGACATATTAATTATATATAAAAATTTTTAATCCAGAAAACAGGATTTGATATTTCATGCAAACTGTCTCCCAAGGAAAATAATATTTCAAAATGCTCTCTGTTGACAATCAGCAGTCTAATTTAGCAGCCAACAATTACATTTTTCTCAATTTTCTCTGGAAATGAGAATTGATATATCATGCAAATTGTCTACTACAGAGATGATTTGCACTTTGGATATAAAACAGAAGCTGTGATGAATGCTAGGGACGATGTAAGTACACAGACTAATGGAAACTTGCATGCCTAAGTCACCCACGCTAACGCAGTGCGACAAAAAGAAGCACCACACTTGTATATAGAAAATTGAGTGCACCCATGTTACCCAAACAACACTGAGCATAAAATCCATGCTGGATCTTGCAAAGGGAAGCAAAAACAATTTTGACAGAGTTGTTTCCCCTGAAAGTGTATCTATTTCCCTTAATTTTCTATCACCTGAATATTTTTTAACTTGCTCGCCTTTATCTGAAAACTGTAAAATATGATCACAATGACTGAAAGATGATATAATTCACTTACAATCCCTATGAGTCCATAGATCAACTTTGGATACTTCTGTGTAGAACTATTCCCATGTCCCAGTTTACCATAGTCTCCTGTTAAAACATTAATACATGAAAAATAAGGAAATTCATAGGTCTATATAGAGTGGGTATCAGGTAAATATTTTTCTTACTTCTCCATGAAAACATATGTTGTGGGTACTCATTAGAAGTGCTTCAGCAAGGCACTTCTAATGAGTACCACAATATATGTTTTCATGGAGAAATAAGAAAAATATCAATACTTTTGTTTAAAAACAGCATCTTGTTAAGAACTTTATGGGGACCTAATACACTTTCACTGGAGGCAACTCTTTTAGCATTGTTTGATTGTTTGTTTGTTTGAGGTTTTACAGTCCAGTCAACCCAATGGGATCATGTTGATTGCGGTCAGTTTACCTAACTACATTTTTACTGGACAGGCTTAGTTCTCTAAGCAGTTCAGTATTGTGCACATTTTTTCCCAAGAAACTGACATCTGCCCTTCTTGTATCAGCAGAAGGGAAAAAAATGACAGTAGAAAATATTTTATGATCTAACCATGTTGCTGACCTGGCAGGGGTTGATCCTGGAACCTCTGATGATTTTGTTTGTTTGTGTTTGTGTTGAGGTTTTACGGCCCAATCAAACCAATGGGGTCATATAGAGCACAGTCAGTTTACCTAACCATATGTTTACTGGGCAGGCCTAGTCCTCTAAACGGTAACCAGTAATGTGCACATTCTTTCGCCAGAAACTGACAACTGCCCTTCTTGGATCAGTGCTGTTAGCATTGTTTTACCTCCATTCTGAAAAGGGTCAGTTTTTAAAGGAATGAATTCACACCCCTTGGGGAGCAAATTCTTTCCTTTTAGAGTTGATCACTTGTTATAAGGGCTTGGTATGCAGGAAAGCAGACAGAAAGTCACAAAAGTTGTCTCCCTAGTACAAAATGGTGGAAAACTACCCAGCATAGCTAGTCCCCTTAAAAATATAATACAATACCTTTCTTAAAGTACAAGTCCTGTATGTTTGCTTGATTATTGTCGTCATCAGGAATCTTTCAGTTATATCAGGATAGTATCCAGTTCTAATAGACAAAAAGCTTACTTTTCGTTAACTTTTTTATAATAACGAAAGTACAAGAGATGCTGTTTTATCCTTGACATTGGTATTAAGGTACATATGTGAAAGATTCAAATTAAGAAAGAATAATGTTTTCTCCATTAAACTGTCAAGTTTAAATATCAGCAGACAATATAATTCATTTTTCAGAAAAATAACAGTAATATGTAGTTTTTTGTATTACAGTTAGTCCTACTGGGTGATTTTTTGACAATATTAGCACAAAGTATTCATAACAGAAATTTCTTAATCAACTGTAGTCTGGAGACCCTGAAAAGGGTAACTGGCAAAAAGTGCAGACCCAGATCAGACACAGTAGAATGCAGTGTCTGATCAAGGTCTCCACTGTTTGCAAAGAGTTTAGCCATTTTTCTCTTGGAATATCTAAATCTCATAGCCAGACATACCTAAAATTGAAATTAGAATCTTCCGATATATATTGTGGGGGAGTCTATTCAGTCTACTATGGGTTAATGACATTAATGACACAGAAAAGTGGTTGTGATGTATGAAGTGCTGCCTTGTGATTTTACACTTGAACAAATGGCATTATGTCATGTGCGCATTGGGTCACTGATGTTTGCTACATTTTTTTGTTGTTTGGTTTGCAAGAAAACTTCTGAATCTTCTGGGGCCTCGGTGGTTGACCGGTCTAACTGTTGAGATTCCCTTCACTGTATTCTCTGAGGCACTTCTAATGAGTACCCACAACACGTTTTATGGAGAAATAAGAAAAATATGGACCTGATACCCCCTCTTAGCTACAGCTATATTAAGAGCCAAATATTGAAAGTGCTTTCATACCATCTCCCCAACTGAACACCTCCCCTGTACATGCCAATGCCAATGAATGTCCATCAGATCCTTTTGATGATGAGATTTTATTTATACTTCGCTCCATGTGAAACATGAGTTTCTTTGGCACCAGCTGATTTGTAGAATCTCCTAGACCAAGTCTCCCATAACTTCCTTTCCCACAGGCACTCACATGCCCTTCCTTGTCAATTACAAAAGTACAGAACTGGCCTGCTTCCACCTTGAAAACATAGGAAGAAAAAAGAAAAAATATGGATTGCATCAAGCACTTTTGACCACATGTGGACTGCAAAGACCCATGCCCAGTCTGATCAGGTCCTTTTCTGTCCTCTAAGAGTCACAGAGTACCATAAAATATGTCAATGGAGGGTAAAATGGCCTGATGACAATGGGAATCTGTGAACTTTGCATATACTCAGACATCTTGCTTGACTTATATAAATCTCAGTATGCTGATGACAAAATTATCAGATGACAAGGGTAATATTATATTTTGTTTTTCTTGTATTTTTACATATATTGTAAATAATTGACTAGGACAGAGCTCCCACCAACTCTTTGTTTGCAGTCCTGGGCTTTTTATTTGGAATTCTGGAATTCCTACTGATCCGAATAATTTTATTACATTCTAAAACTCCTTTCCTTTGAGATTGTATCTTTGTGACAGCACTGGTGAAAAAAAAAAAAAAGGTTATACTAAAGAAACAAAAGCTATGTTATTCACACTTTATGTCTGATTACCATCAACCATTTGTACAGATCTATTTTGATTTGGAGTTTTATGTCCCAGTCAAAACTGTTAAGCCTAATAAGATCATGTCAAGCCAATTAGTTAACTTACTAGTACTTATATTTTAGTCCTCTAAGCAATTAACCAGGGCCCAGTTGTTCAAAACTGATATCGTTAGTTAATATATGCTTTGTTTGTGTTGATGTTTTACGGCCCAGTCAACCCAATGGAGTCATGTCGAGCGCGGTCAGTTTACCTAACTACACATTTACTGGGCAGGCTTAGTCCTCTAAGCGGTCAACCAGTATCGTGCACATTCTTTCGCCCAAAACTGACAACTGCCCTTCTTGAATCAGCGGAAGGGAGAGAATAACCGTAGAAAATATTTCATGATCAATCTCCACGAAAGAATGTTGACGACCTCGGCGGGGGCTGAACCCGCGACCTCCTGGTCTCCAGCCGGACGGCGCATCCAACTGAGCCACCGAGGCCGGCCGGTTAATATATGCTAAAACTTTTGCTGAAAAAAGGTGAGTATCTTTTACATTTGCAAAAGCTACTCACAGTTTTTCAGCACAAATACCTGCAAATAGATATTGTACTTACTAGAACAGTTAACATTTTGACCACTAATGAGCTTGTAAAGCTAACGATGCTTTGAACAATTGGACCCTGTATTTTGTGCTATTATGCTTTTTCCAGTAACAGCCCTTCTTGAATCAATGAAAGGGGGAGAATGATCATAGATATTATTTCATGATCATAGATATTATTTCATGATCAATCTCCATGAAAGTTATGTTGTCGAGCGGGGCTTTGAACTTGCTACCCCTGGATCTCCAGTCAGATGTACTACCAACTGTGCTATGGAGCCTAGCCTCAGTTTGTACAGATACCGTATTCACCCTAAGTACATGTATTGGGTCACCTTATCTACTTACCATACTAGTCCTATAATTTGAAATAGTCCATTCTACTACATGTTGATGTGTCTAAAATACTGCTGTATGTATGGAAAACAGTGTAGACCCTGATCAGATGCTGCATTCTGCAGCATCTGATCTGTGTCTACACTGTTTGCAAAGACCTGGGTCTACACTGTTTGCAAAGACATATCTGTTCCAATACTTAGGGTTATCACGGTAGTATCTTCACTTTGCAAAATCTACATATAATGAACCTTGAAGGTCACATCAGGCTTCATCTTTAACCTGAGGAATTTAAATGTCTGCTGACAATATGTGATGGACTATTTTTACATGCTTTGCCATAACATCAGATCATGTGGTTGTCTGAAGGTACATTTTCTCATGTTGTGATTCAAATGTTATCATAGCAACAGATAAAGCGCTTTTTTCATCCGAAAAATGCTGATATCTTTCTTATTTCTCAACAAAAACATATGCTGTGGGTACTCATTAGAAGCGCCTCGGCAAGGCGCTTCTAATGAGTACCCACAACATATGTTTTCATCGAGAAATAAGAAAAATATTATGTGGATACCCCCTCTTATTTGTAGCTATGGTTATAAAAAAAAGAAATCATCTTCATTCAAATAAATTGAGCCAATGGATGACAAAACCAACAAAATGGCATGTGCATCCATCGAAGACTCAGATCACCCAGGGCAACCTGCCCAGTCAGATCAGAGTCTTTGCTGTGCACTCAATGGGTAGCCAAGGACCCAACCTTTCTTCATAAGGACAGTGAAGACTGATCAGGCTGGGTGGATGTGCAGGCTGATCTGAGTCTTTACTGGTTGCACATGACATTTTGTAGGTTTTATCGTGCGCTGGCTCAACTGACAACTGATGTGATGATTTAGGACAAACTTTATAGTTTTTGCATCAAAATTTATCTTGTAGGTACAGTACTCATTGAAATCTTGACAAATGTTTTGGTACAAAAATAACAAAAAAATATCTTTTTATCTGGTTGGAGCTTTGATCATTCTCACCTCAGGGCAATCTCTAAATGCTACTGACAACTTTGGTGAGAGGATTTTCTCTTGGTTTCCCTCAGCCAGCTGATGGGTACTGTTACTACCCCAGACATAAACATCAATAGCATCACCAGGGGTAGAGGAAGAAATACTTCTCTTGGATGTGTCAAGGTTGTTTCTGTTCTCATCTGGAACTTGGAGGCTTGATGAACTGTAGTCAGAGGCAAGGTAATGCAGCTGGAAAAAAAGAATTAGGATTCATAGCCCTAGATAGGCATCTTTTATGGCCAAATAATATTAATATTTTTCCTTATTTATAGAGAAGAAAGTTTGTTGTAATTATTGATTAGCAGTGCCTCAAACAGACACTTCTATAAATGAATGACCAAAGCATATGTTTCCATGCGTAAGGTGCTCCTAATGAGAAACTTCTGCTGGGTACTCAAAATATGTTTCATGTGTGAGGCAAATTCTAATGAGTACCCACTAGTGTTGGGAATCAACCAGAACTTCATAGTCGATAATCTGTTTACTAAAACCGACTGATCATCGATCAATAATCGACTTGTAAAAAAAATATTCACTCTTAATTTAGCCCTCTTCAAGGTACTAATTTATTGCTCCAGATCAATAAGAGGGGTATCCAGATAATATTTTTCTTATTTCTCTGTGAAAACATGTTGTGGGTACTCATTAGAAGCGCCTCTGCTACATGTCCAGCAATATTTTAAACACATCAATAGGCAGTGGAACAGACTTCTACAAATTATAGGACAAGTATGCTAAGAAGTTAAGATGTCCCAATATTTAGAGTAAATACATGTACAGTGTATACCTGTTGTAACAAACAAATAGCAGCTTCAAACATGGGAACTAAACCATTGTCGTTCTGGGATGGTGGACTGTGTGGGAGCTTCATACCTTTATAACCCTGAAGGAAAAATATGTACAGCACAGGCTCAGATAACAACAAACAAAGACAAAATACAATGAACATTAAAACTTGTTTGGACCTTTCAAGTCTATGACTTAACTGTTACCACTCTCTGGGCTAATTCAGCAGACAAACTTTAAAATAGGCTTTGGCATTTCATGTAAATTGTCTCCAAGTCATTTAGGGTCATTTTTATATATATAATCTATAGTATACATTTTTGTTTGGATACAACACAGTAACAGGGTTATTTATACATCAAGGCCCAGTTGTTCAAAGCGTCGTTAGCTTAACGAGCTCGTTAAGGGTCATTTTGTTAACTGTTTTAGCAGATTCAATATACAATATTATGATATTTTTTGCTGAAAAAATGTGAGTAGCTTTTGCAATGCAAAAGCTATTCACATTTTTTCAGCAAAAAATTTCAGCAAATTTGCATATCACTCGATGTAAATTTTAACGAAACGTTAACTAACGACGTCGTTAGCTTTGAACAACTGGGCCTATATATATAGTAAAATTCCGCTATTAAGACCACTCCCCTATTAACCCTGGTTCTGCTGAGCCCGGACAGGCCCTGCCTTTGCAAACAGTGTAGATCCAGATCAGTTGGTTTCTAAAGAAGCCAACTTATCTAGATCTGCACTGTTTGTCATTAAGCATATGAATTTGTATCAACAAACTCAATCAAGTAATCTGATGGCTGAAAATTAGAAGTGGGCATGGCATCTTAATTTATTCAGCATGACAAGGGTTAAGAGCAGCTTTTGCAAGTCCTAAATGATTTCTTTCTTATTATTCTCTCGTCAATATTAAGACCACCCCACTAATAAGACCACTTTACGACAGTCTAAAAACCCTAAGGTGGTCTTAATAGAAGAATTTTACTGCATATAAAACTTTTTTCTTTTTGTTTAATTATACTAAGGAACTTACAGCAGCCACCATCATTTCTGTTACCACATGATGAAAGAACTTCCAGGAAATTTTAGAGCCAGTTGTTCTCATTTTCTCATCTGCATGGTGGATCACTGGTGTTAAGATGGCCAACTCAACCCATTCCAACAAGCTTTTTAATGACCCTCTCTGAGCTGCAAGGGCAAGAATCAATTCTGCTGCCAATTTCTGACTTGTTACATCAGCACCAGACTTTGGACTAGCTACACTTTTCAGAAAGTTTGTTGTCTGATTAAGAGATTCTATACCTAAATTTGTCAGTTTAGCCTCATTTGCAAGTGTCAGAGGAGGGAGGTTTTTAACCGTTTCAAGAGCAGTGCTAAGAACGTCACTGCAGAGGCCAAAAATCCCAAAACGTTCAGAAAGAGCCCAGTTTTGTCTGAAAAGTGTAAACAACAGACTTAGCCCGGTTTTGACCCCCATTTCAACAAGTGCCTCATTTCCAGTCTTTGGAGTTACTTCTTCGACCCTGCTGTCTTCATTCTGGTTCAATTTTTCGCCACAAAGAGCACTGTCACCTGCATTCAAATGGAAGGTCTCAGCTATGGCATGATAGATTCGTTCTAAAACAACCTGCCTCTTTTTCAAATGTTTAGCAAAGTCAGATCTGCCACAAACAACTTCAGCAAGGGCTAGCTGACTGCATAAGAGGGATTTAACCCATTCTTCTTGTTCCTCCAAACTCTGACTTTCATTCTCAAAATCTGGAAGACTTGGCCCTTTTAAGTGGATTGTCTGTGGATTATTTATGATAAGTTCTTTATGTTCAATGAGTCTGGCAAACAGTGTTTCACTGACATAGTTTGGCTTCGATGAAATGAGCTCACAGTCTTCTGTCACCCAACGTGTGTTCAAATGTTCTGAAAATTTAAGCCTGTATCTGGAACTTGAAGCCATTCTGTAATAAAAGACAGGAAAGTAATGAGCTGTTAAGAGTATCTGGTGATAATTCTGGGATAATTTTCTTACATCTCCATAAAAATGTATGTTGTGTGTATCATTAGAGTGCCTTGTCAAGGCACTTCTAATGAGTACCCTCAACACACAGGTTTTTATGGAGAAACAGAGAAATTTATACCAGAATTATAAAACTCATTAGAAGTGCCTCACTGAGGAGCTTCTAATGAAGTACCACAACCAATGTTCTGCCAAGAATTTTCTCTGGTGGGGCCACTGGCCCCATGGGTCCCAAAAAATGGGGCTATTTTAGTGTGTGTGTGTGTGTGTGTGTGTGTGGAGGGGGTGGGGGGATAACTTTGCCGCACATATTTTTGCATATTACAAACTGGTGAAAGGCACTTATAAGTTACCTTTCTTCTGGAGTCGCTGTAGCATTCACTCATTTAAGACAATTATTATGACTAATATTGTCATTACTGTATCTTGCAGTGAAAATAAACTTTAAACTCGAAATGTTAAACTGTTACTTTAACCCTTTTCCTGCTATGAAAGTCAGGACTACTTGGTGATTCTAGTGCTAGGTTTTTTAGGACAGTTTTGCCATACCCCACAGCAGATCATATAACATCATCATAATCGGATTTTTGATTAACGTGCAGGTATAGGGGCAACATCCACATCAGTGGGCCTCCTTCCACACCAGATCTCCAGGTACATCTATCATGAGGGTTGATAGCCAAGAGCTTCCACTCTCTGCAATTCCTCTCTGTCAGCTGCTTCCATGTCATTTTGGGCCTCCCAGGCCCACGCTTTCCATCAACCTGTATGTCAAAGGCTGTCTTGACTGCACCATTGGAGCGTTCCACATGTCCATACCATCGGAGTCTTCTCCCCTTCAGAATGAGGTCCAGATCCTCAATGCCAAGCCGCACAAGTAGCTCATTGGACCTGGTGGTGACAATGTCTTGCGGCCTGACATTGCAGATCTGTCTGTCATTTCACTGCAGACGCTGGAGGTTCGGCTTTGTCAATGGCCAAATCTCGCTGGCATGGAGCATTGCGTTCCGCGCACACACAAAAAAAAAAAAAAAATATGTAAAATTAGGTATTTGAAGACAGGCATTTGAAACCTATATTATTCTTTCTTTGTGTCTGCTGTTTCTGTAGAAAATATTTTTTTAAAGACAGGAATCTGAAACCTATATAATTCCTTCTTAGTGTCTGCTGTTTCTGTAGATATATATATACTTTTTTTTTTTTCTTTTAAACGTGGAGTTACTTCTAAAATAGTAAAAAAAAAAAAAAAAAAAGAGAGGGAAGCAAAACAACCCCTGCCTTTTGTGGCCTCATTTTTTACTTCATCATTATGCATCCTGAATAAAATAAATTTCACTTTAGAAATCATATTTCTACTATGTTCTACAGACTAATTTTTTAGTTATTCAGCATTCCAGTGCTTATCAAGTAATTTTTTATTAGACTGGTCATCACTGATCAATAAAAATGTTGCTATATCATACTTCGGCTCATTCTTGGCAGCCAAACAAAAAATATTTGCACTGAACACTGTTCGTCTGTGATGGGATTTCACTACAATTTTATGTGCCGATAGGCCCACCTGGATGAATTTTACTGTGCCATACATAATTTCTTAGCGCCAATGAAGCCAAGGAGCGTTCTCCTTAGCAGAAAACTGCACAACACATGTTTTGCGCAGAAATACTGGATACCCCTCTTATCTGGAGCTTCAGGTAATACAAAGCTCCATACAAAACTGGTTCTAACAAGAAAATATTTATCATTTTCACACTCAAACATCTGCCCTCTTATTATTACACAGGGTCAAATCTGGGTCAGTTACTTGACAAAGTAGTTGATTACAATACTTAACAAAGTAAGCCTCACCTCATTACTTTATGATTATTTATTTAAGTTCTTGTTTAACCCTTAAAGCGTCAATCACAACTGCAGCTTTTTTCTTTTATTTTTCAGAGAAAAAATGTCAAGACTTGTTATCTCTGAAAAAAAAAAAAAAAAAAAATTTGAATGTCGTCTGCTACAAATTTTGCTTGGTGCTTTAAGGGTTAATAGCCCTCATCAACATATGTATAAAACACTATAAAAAGATTAATAACATAAATAGTAGGATTAGCACACCTCTACATTACAGCATCACAAGGTTGCTTGTGAATGAACTACTCATATACATGTATAACAGAAAAAAAAAAGCATGGGGAAAAAAAAAAAAAAAAAAGAACCTATAATACTGTGCTTGCATTAAGGGAAGTCCGGGAGTCAGAGACTCCCAAAAATTGCCCTGGGACTTCCAAAAATCATTGCCAGGAAGTCTGGGACTCCCAGCTTTTTAAAGATATTTAGTCATTTATGACAAAAATTTAGAATGAATTTATATGTTATTTAGCTTAAGAATGGTGGTTTTACTCCATGAATGAGTTTTAAGAATATTGAGGTTGAATTTCTGAAAGTGAAAGAAAAAATTTGATCAGCAGGACTTCCAGAAATTGGAGCTAGGAAGTCCTGGGACTTCCTGATTTTGACAGTTAGTGCAAGCACTGTATAATAACCATATATGGAAATGGATTTGTTTGTCAAACTCTTATGTTAGTGCTGATTAGCCAGGGCTAAAAAATTTCTCTGGAACTCACTCGTCCTGTAGGGCAAGAGGTCTCAAATTGTTACTTGCCCTTAATCAAGTTTTACTCATCCTTACATTTGGTATGTACCCTAAATGAGACAAAAAGCTAGAAAAAAACAACAACAACAACAAAAAAACATTGTGTTACTGTAGTCATCTATAATGCCTTTTATGACTGACACTGACTAGTATTCTAATACCAGGAAAGCAAACTTATATGGCAATGTGCCATGTTTCAGATTTTAAACCTAAATTTACATGTAACAGCCTTTAACTGAAGACTACAAGACAAGCATGTTTAATCTGATTAGGCAAAGAAACATCTTATTAAGTTGACAAGTTAACTTGTTTGCTTCAAAAAAGGTAGCTCTGTTAGACATCTACACTAAAAAAATCTTTATCAAAGCCAAAACAAACAAATGATTGGAATCAATATTTGCTCAGTTTATCCACCAGTCCTCTGAATCATATTGTGCAGCAGCTCTGGGACCTCTAGGACCAGTACATTTATGCCTCCTAATGTGTCTACCTCTCTGACCACTGTGAAGCTAGTTCACAATACTGTCTGTCCACTGGTACTGTTTATGATCAGGACCATCTACCTTTATCCTATTCAGAATCAACAAAGTTTTCTGCTGAAATAAAAGCTGGGGCAGCTACAAAACACCAGAATGAAGGGTATTTGTAAATATGAACAATACAATGCAAGATCGGTCCATAAGTCACAGAATTTAATACAGGTACTGAACCAAGTTTTAGTTTTGCTGTGGAATAGTCAACTCTATTAGATAACTTCTGGTGTAAATATCTTAACATGTGAGCAGATTTTGACACAATAACCAACAATCTTTTCTTTTCATTAACATTTTGGTTTGACAGCACACCTGCCTAGAATGTCCTCACAGGCATGAGGTAGTATGAGAAGACAGAGAGATACATAATCTTTTCGTGGCATTTTAGAGTGATTTTTAAAACTTGGTAAATTATGCTAGCTGATTCTAAATTTTACCTAAAATATTTCCCTTTACTGCCAAAACAAATTACTTGTCCTGTTGGGAAACGGTTCGAATTTTTCACTTGCCCTTCACCCCGCCCTTAATGAACATCTCCTAGTAAATATGAGTGCTAATTTTGAGCCCTGTTAGTGCAGTTGTAATGGTTATTGATATATACCACTTCTACGGCCTTGCTGTGGAAGCCAGCTCTTTTAGCAACACGGTTAGAGTGGTTGGCTTGTTCAAGAAGTTAGGCAATTGAGGTCGCAGTTAGCAGCGAGCACAGCTCGCGACGCGGCGCGTCGCAAACCAAGTGATCTCTATGGTAGAGAATATGATCAAAGAAAAGTAACATACAACTATACATACTTTCAGCAGAAATTGCTCTGACCAATATTTTCTTCCTTTTTCTTCCCCGAAGTTGTCACTGGAAATTGGAAGGACAAAATTTGAACCTCACTAATTAGCGTCATGGTGACAAGAAACGAGTGTCAATAAGTGTCACAAACATATTTTGCTGATTATTTTTATTATTTATTATCGATTTACATATATTTTTATATACCGATATTCATTCTTTAATGATGCTGTGAAGGACTTTTGAAGAAACTACAGATAGGTCTGTGCTGTGCTCGCAATTAGGGTAAGCCTATTTTCATATTACCTGGATTGGTGACTTCATGGATGACCCATCAAATGCTACACTATAAAACATCAATCCTTGTGGGTAATTTTGTGCCATTTCCCAAAGAAAGGGAGAAAAGGGACAGAAGAACTTATATAGCAAAGAGGAAAGAGAGATAAATATAGAAGTTTAGGAAGGAAACAATGAATGACAGTGCAGAAATCCCAAGATGCTCCCTTCCCAGACCTGATGCAAGTACAGAAGGTCCTTTCCACAGCCTAAAATGCTCACTTTGCTTTTTTTAATTATTTTTAAAGCTTGAAAATGTGTTAAAATTTTCAAAGTCACTGAATGAAATGTTCAGTTCAGAAATTACCCCTCCCACATTATAATCACAGACTACTTTTAGAAATGTTAAAATCAGGACAGACCTTCCATTTGAATCAGGCAATACACATGTATGGCATCGATGCCTAACATACTATATATCATTAATGCCTTTTTTCCCCTCAAAGACACTGAAATATTGCACAAAATGCAATAATCAGCTGTTTATTTCGTCTGCAAATGAAACAGAAGTCACTCTTGACGCAAGTGCGTTCATAAACGACTATTGACATGGCCTCCGTTCCAAATCAAGATACTTGTGTGCGTGTTCGTGCGTGTCTGTCCCCGGTGACAGTGCGTGGTGTATGCTGTCGGTGTGTGTGTGTGTGTGTGTCGGGGGGGGGGGGGGGGTGGGGGGGGAAGGGGTGAGGATGCGGGGGTCTGCTTGGGTACTTGATGAAAGCATTTCGAAACATGCCCTAAACAGTGTGCTCAAAATATCAAAAATCGATACCCAAGTGTCCATTTCCAGTGTTCTCTTAAAAGGTAACATTTTCCACTGTGTAACAAAAGAAAAAAAAAAAAAAAAAAATTACTCCATTCCAGGACAGACATTTAAAACACTCACTCTGTTGCCACAGCAAACTTTTTATGTTGCAAAAAATGACGTACGTAGTGATTAAAGACTATAATGTCATTCTACATAGAAGTTGGGAGGAAAGTAAAACTACTTATCGAAGCCGTTTCGTGTAAATGCTCCTAACTATATGATCTCCAGATTTTATTTTACCGCCTAATCATAGCGTTTTTCGGTAGACTTAACCCTTTTCCCACTAAAATACCATTTTCCTTTTGTACGTACGACAACAGCTCTCTTGAAAAAAAAACAAAAAAAAAAAAAACAAAAAAAAAAAAAACAAACAAACAAACAAAAAACTACACTTTCTCATCGTTTTCATTTGTTCACCCATCGGTACCGTAAGCGGACCAGCAAGTGCCCCGCCTCCCCCCCCCCCCCCCCCCCCCGCACCCACCCCCTTCCCCCACCCCGGATGTCTGTGTGGTCAAGATACGGTGTGATCAAGATACTTTTATTTTCCTTTTTTTTTTACATCCGTGACAAATAAATAGATAAATGAAATTAATAAAACCACAAAATGTGAGTCTGAGGAAATGAACAGATTTTGACGCGCGCGTGCGTGTGTGTGATAAGGATAGTTCTCCCTTTTTCACACCCATAATATAAGGAAATGAAAGACAACTGAAGCTTTAAAAAGAGCCTGTACGAAAGAATAATGCGACCGAAAAAAAAATATCATTCTGACAAAAAAAAAAAAAAAAAAAAAAACGAATATGAACCACATACTCAGTCTGATCCACAAACCCACCCACATACATTAGTATGCAATGTTTATAATAATCGCAATAAGAGGAGTAACAAGGAAATGAAATAAAAATAACATGACTTTTTGCACCTTTCTTTCTTATTTTTATGTCTTTATAAGACTAACTTAGATTGCCTATAGATAATCATTTCCTTGCTTCGAAATCCTGCGGCTTTACAAACTTCTTATCCGAATATATCATTTCTTTTCGAAATACTTTTAAATTTATTTTACTTATTTATTTATTTGTTAAGTTACTCATAATAAATCAATTTCTAAGGGGACGTATCTACAATAAAGATTTGCGCAAAACATTCGAATAAAAATGGAAATCTATTCAGTTTCGTATCAATATACAGAAACTTCGACTAAAAACCTGCACCGCTGTGTCTCTCCCACCTGCCACCCACCTCAAAAGTTAACCGTGATTTCAGGATCAGAACTGCATGAGGATCGGAATGCGCGGATGCACATGATCTGAGTCCTTGCTGTTTACACTGGTAGAGAAAGGGCAACATTATAACAACTGTTGCAAAGAAAGACACATAATCATATTTTTATAATTATCATTTTCCCATATTATTTTTTCCCACATTCCGTTCACATTTATCGTCTAATTTGATGTCTGCAGCAGGGTAAAGTGCATAGTATGGCTCTCGATTTCGAGTTATTTCCGATCTTGTAGGATCTCAAGCCGGGGTAAATACGGCGAATCTATTTTTGTTTTCAAGAAACAATCTATTTTTAGATATCCAATCGCTATCGATATCTATTTTTGGCCATGACCAGTTTTTGATATAAATAAAACATCAACTTAAGAATAAGTCAAACAATTTCGAGATCGAAAATAGATGGTTTAAACTCACTTGCTTATTGCTTAAGATTATTTAACAACTTTATTTTTCTCACTTAAAAATAAATAAAACATGGCAACAAACGTAGTTGACGTTTACGTTAAACTTCAAAGCGGAAAGGCAATTACCTCAAATTTTTTACCTTCTGACACTGTTGCCAGGATTGCCGCTTTTGTGGCGCGACATGAGGGAGTTCCAGAGACGAGAGTAAGACTTAAGTACCAGGGAAAGACTCTTGATAAGAAACATTCCATCGGATATCTAGGGATACGGCCAGAGACGATCTTGAAAGGGGAGGTAAGTAGAGCGGTTGTACTTGCGATCTATTTACGGAATTGCATCCCTTGTCCTGTGTTTTCTTTCCTGCACTGCAAGCCCCATCATTTGCTCCGTTGGGAGCAATGTTTTTCCTTTTAGAGTTGATCCCTTTTCAGACGGGAGGCAAAATAATTTCACAAGAGTCGCCGTCGTTGAAAGTTGCATTTCCTCACGGCACGGTGCAGTGTAACGCGAAAATATCCATACGCCATCATCACTATTATTATTATTATTACTACCACTACTACTACTACTACTACTATTTCAGATCATAGTTCCAAAAGATTTAGACCTGTATGTGAATTTACCAGAAGGACGATGTGAGAAAATAAATGCTCTTAGTACAGACACAGTCGCCGACCTGAAAACGAAGATACAGAGTGCTGAGGGCCTTCCACCATACAAACAGAAACTAGTGGTAAGCATACATTATGCATTCCGTATCGCATACGTTTTCCCAGCGGGCACACGACATGTAGCCTATACCACGTTGCGTCAACGTCGATGCAACGTCATGACGTTGCATCGACGTTGATGCGACGTTGTATAAACGTCATTGCCCGTATATGCTAACTCATCAGCTGAAATTTAGTAAAGACTGACAATTCATTCAAAGTGTCTCCTCCTTCAGAGACAATTTGAGTGAAACGGGAAGTCTTATTTTCTGTAAAAAAAAATGTATTTTAAATGCCACCAGCTTAATGTGGAAGCTTCAACTTTGGAACTGTATATACATGTAACATGCTTGTGTAAAGTTGGACTCCGCCCTTTTTCAGTTGGCGATTTAATAAGCGATTTAATAAGCAAAACGAGTGACATTTCCTTATTTTTCACAGAGAATAAGTAAAAATGTCCCCTGGAGACACCTTGAATGAAATGCCAAGCTTATTTTCTGTGATAGAAACGAATAAAACGGGTGATATTTTCATATTTTTTTTCACACAGAATAAGTCGAAGTGTATCCTGGAGACACATTGAAATGCCAACGGTTATTTTCTGTGAAAGAAAAGAATAAAAACTGTCTTTGAATTAAATGTTTTGTGAAACACACACACACACACACACACACACACACACACACACACACACACGGAGGGAGAGAGAGAGTTTCTGCTGCTATTTAAAATCAGCAGGATAAAGGTAATTATTTGCAGATTAAATACTGCGTGTGTATTAATGCGCAGGTTGGTCAGTGTTTTTCCTGTTTGCATATATCATAAAACAAGACTTTCTCATCATGCAGATGCTACAAAAGAACTTATATTCTATTATTATTGTCATACCAGGTAAAAGGCGGAGGGAACATCAGTAATGAGGGAAGTCGTATGCTTTGCGACGTCGGCGTCGGTAAAGAAACCGTCATAGATCTTACCGAGGTAGTTGCGGAGTCTTCAACAGCAGCAAAAACAAAAGACAGTTCCAAATCAGCAGACGATTCCAGTGCAGCGACACAAGGACCAACACCTGACCTAGACGAGGACAAGAAACAGGTAATCGTCTGAGACCATCAAGGGTGAAAAGGAGTTTTAACCATATGCGAAAAGCGAAGGCCTTGATCAGACTGCGCATAAGCGCCTTCGCTTTTAGTCAGTAGATTCCACAGTACCATATTTAACCGAGGTATTTCGACACCGTAACTCCTTACCATATTGTCATAAAATTTGAACGTCCGTTTTACAATGCTGATTTGGCTAAAATTATTGGATGAGTGGCAAACAGTGTAGACCCTGATCAGACTCCGCATACTTCCTACACGGTTTGTCCCGAGCTGTATTTGTATTTGATGTGTTATAATACTATAATTTGGATAGACGATTATTTGTTTTATTTACTTCTACAAGTTTAAGCTACCAGCGTGTTAGCTTTTCTGCCTTTATTGCTTTTCTCCCTTTGTTTGTTTTGCCGGCCTCGGTGGCTCAGTCGGCTGTGCGTCCAACTGGTGACCAGGACGTTCGATCACCACCGTGTCCGGCAAAATTCTGTCAAAGAGAACGATCATGAAATACTTTCTACGGTCATTCTCTCCCTTCCGCTGATTCAAGAAGGACAATTGTCAGTTTCTGGCAAAAGAATATGCACGAATAATGGTTATATAACCGCTTAGAGAACTAAGCCTGTCCAGGAAAAGTGTGGTTTGGCAAACTGACTGGTTCAACATGATCCTAATGACTTGACTGGGCCGTAAAACTTCAACTCAATCAATCTTTATTTGTTTTAAGGGAGATTGGATACACCCAGTAGATTTTCCACCATCACGAGGGAGACAAGGTTTGTGCCTTCATGTTTGCTTGCCTGTATATTAAAGGCTCCATATTCCTCAAAAATAGGCATTTTTTTATGCAAGAAAGGTTTAATAAATTGATATATGGTATTAAAGCGAATATAAAATATGGCATCTGACAGTCTGTAAAGTTTCAGTTTGTCTCTCCTTTTTGAACTTGGTCAAAAATGATTTTTTTTTTATTTTTATCTTATCTCTGAATTAATATTGCCAACATCATATCAGAGATACGATAAAAAAGCATTTCATTTTTGATCCAGTTCAAGAACGAGAGACTAACTGAAATTTTACGGGCTATCAGATGCAACATTTTATGATCGTATTTATACCACATATCAATTTATTGAACCTTTGTTTTGCATAAAAAAGTCTATTTTTGAGGAATATGGAGCCTTTAAGGCCCTTCTGAACAATTCTTTCGTTTTGGAGAAGATATCTTTTCAAAAGCGGAAGGTGTCTACTGTAAAACGAAAGAATTGTTCCGTTTGGGAGTAGTCTTTCCTTTTAGAGTAGACTCTTCTGAGGAATTATTGCTTTTTAGAGCAGACTCCATTTCAAAAGGGGACGAAAACATTTTGACAGAGTTTTCTCCCCTTAAAGTAAAATATAGACGCCGGACTGATGTTATATGTACGTCTTATAAATCTACAAAATTTAGTTATATTTTCTTTCCTTCATTTTCACCACAGGAACTGATGTGCAGTTTCGACGCCGCTGGACGAAATGTGGAGGTAGCATTCTGTTTTGATACGACTGGCAGTATGTACAGTTGCTTAGATACCGTAAGTAGAATTAGAGAAATTTCTATTATGGCTGTTGTTCTGATTTGCTCTTTAACCCTTTCAGCCCTGCAGGCCGAAACAACGCTTTTTGCAAACAGTGTAGATCCTGATGAGATGGCTCATAATGAACCATCTCATCAAGATCTACACTGTTTGCCATTTTGTTTTGATTTTGACTGAGACCCCTATTTGGGTCCTATTTGGATTAATGGTTCTGCCATCATTCAAAGATGGAAAATCCACTTCAGAAACTCAGGATGAAAGGATTAAGCGTTATTTTTTTAATCCATTAACTGTCCACTGAAATGTTGTAAAGAATGATGGTGTAAGTTGCCCGAAAGAAAACAAAAAGTAAAGACATGTTCGTGCAACATTATAACACTATGCCACCAACTGGAGTCGCAAGTCACCTTTGGTTGCGCAGTGTTTTAGTCAATAACATAGCGCAGAATCAAAATTATCTACCTGCCGGAGGCGAGGACGCGGGAGGCAATAAAATCCACTACAACTAGAAAAAAACTATGATTCTAACATGGTGCAGAATCACACTGTTATACCTCCCGGAGGCGAGGACGCCGGAGGCAATAAGTCCATTACAACTAGAATAAAAACAAAAGAAAAAAAAAAAAAAAGACGTGTTTCTTTGAAGGTAGCTGGTTGGGTCACTGGATATAATGAGCCCAGCGGAACTCTTTCTTGACATATAAGACATTGTTTGTGTTGAGGTTTTACGGCCCAGTCAACCCAATGGGGTCATGTCGAGCGCGGTCAGTTTACCTAACCACACGTTTACTGGGCAGGCTTAGTCCTCTAAGCGGTTAACCAGTATTGTGCACATTCTTTCGCCAGAAACTGACAACTGCCCTTCTTGAATCAGCGGAAGGGAGAGAATGACCGTAGAAAATATTTCATGATCAATCCCCACGAAAGAACGTTGCCGACCTCGGCAGGGGTTGAACCCGCGACCTCCTGGTCTCCAGTCGGACGGCACATCCAACTGAGCCACCGAGGCCGGCATATAAGACATGAGACTAACATCAGTAGTATATATTGAAGTACGGGGCGACGTTTTCGAACCTTCACAAAAGAACTTTATTACTGCTTACGATCGAGGATCAGTTCATTTCGAAAACCATGCCTATTCAAATATATTGAAAATTTCACCACCAAAAAAAAAAAACTGAAAGTTTTCAGATAAAAATTCTGATATTTTTCTTATTTCTGCCCAAACATAGATGTTGGGTACTCGTTAGAACCGCTCGGCGAGGCGGTTCTAACAAGTACACACAATCTATGTTTTAAGCAGAAATTATAAAAATAATGTATACCCCTGCAAACCCCAGTTTTACTATATAATAGCTGGGTTTAAGGGGTCAAAATAATATAGGTATGTTTTCGTGATGTTGTGCATATTTCAATCGAGTTTATAGACTGAATGACAAACAGCGTAGTTCCAGATCCTAATGACATTGTATATATTAGCTGTCTTAGCTGTCTCTATTTGATTTTTAAGTTTATAAAAACCATACAAACATTTGATTTGCTATACAAAAAATATTTTTATTTAGTAACAACGTTGAAAATATTAAACGCCAGTAATATTTCATGTTTATGCTGCCTTTTGGTTTCACTGTTAACCGTATTAAACTTTACCACTCTGGACAGATTCAACCTACGATAAATTCATAATATTTTTTCTTATTTTTCCCAGAAAATAGGCTTAAGGTGTCAATTTGCAAGAAATGTCAAACCTATTTTCTGGGGAAAAAGAAAATGAAAATGTCGTCTGCTGATTTTCTCCTGGCACGTTTAACATTAAATTATGTACATAAGTGACGTATTTTTAGGTGCGGCGAAAACTCCGTGAGACATGCGAACGTCTTCTGCGAGATGTCCCTCAAATGCGTATTGCTATAATGGCCCATGGAGATTACTGTGACTATGACAATTACGTAGAACGTCATGTGGATCTGACGTCAGACGTCGATGTTCTGGTGGATTTTGCAGAAAATGTTCCCAAAACAGGTGGAGGAGATAGTCCAGAGGTACGTAAGCAATCATAACTGCAGCAGAAAGTATTCTGAAATCTATTTTTTTTCTGAGGAAATAAGACTTAATTTTTGCTTCCATTCTTAAATTCAAACTCAACAAGCTTGCACTTATTTTGCGAAATTTGATTTTATCGAGACTCATTTGAAAATGGCGTTTATACTTCGATAAATCCACTAACCTGGAACCTCGGAACTATTTTCTTCGCGCAAATTTCTAAAAGAAGCCAGTATATCCACATTTTAAAAGTAAATGTGACCTAGCTTGAATTAGATAAAACGCATTTATTTTTGTTGATTTTATCGATGTGTAAACGCCCGCGAATCACTCACAAACTGAATAAAGTCTTCTTTATCGATGAGTAAACAGCGGTGAATCACCCACAAACTGAATAAAGTCGTCTTTATCGATGAGTAATGCGGTGAATCACTCACAAACTGAATAAAGTCTTCTTTATCGATGTGTAAACAACGGTGAATCACTCACAAACTGAATAATGTCTTCTTTATCGATATGTAAACAGCGGTGAATCACTCACAAACTGAATGAAGCCGTTTTTATCGATGTGTAAACAGCGGTTAATCACTCACAAACTGAATAAAGTCTGAAGGCTTTATTCAGTTTGTGATTGATTCACCGGCGTTTACATATCGATAAAATCCACAAATCCACAAAAACCTATAATAAACTTATATTTATTAAATTTTTGCTTCTGAATAGAACGACGTTTAAAATTTTACACATTTTGTTCAGTAAGATTTTGTTTCTTCATTGCAGTGTTATGAATGGGCCTTACGAAAATGTCAGCAACTAGATTGGTCGGAAAATTCAGCTAAAGCATTTGTGATGATTGGGGACTGTTTACCCCACCCACCATCTTATACAGACCAGTCTATTTACTGGGGAACCGAATTAGATGTCTTAATAGGAATGGGAGTGAAGGTATTTTTTACATAACATTAACACATTTTACAGGCTTGCTGTCTGGGCTAATTCACCTGACGACACATTGATGATATTTTCTCTTATTTTTCCTAGAAAATAGACTTCGTCATTTCATGCAAATTGTTTCCCCAGGAGACAATTTGCATGAAATGTCGAAATCTGTTTTCTGGGAAAAATAAGAAAAGTATTTCAAAATGTCGTCTGCTGAAATTTTTATCCAGCATACCTTTCCAATGGTTAAAAATGAAAAGAAAATGGTTGAGAAAATATGGCTATTCTGTATAGTTTCTGCATACATCCTGTTTTTTTCCTAACTAAGATATCCCAGCTAGCATTCTTGATAAATCTATAGCGGGCCGTTATCGACCCGTAAGCTACCCTGACGGGCCGATAACGGCCCGCTATAGATTTATCTAGAATGCTACTGGGATAAGACAAAATTTATGTAAATTAGGAGAATACAAACAGTATAACATTAGCTATGCATTAGCTATTTACCTGTTCCAAGACAGTTTAATGGTTGAGTGACAGAACTTCTAGCACCTGTGATCAGATTGCGTGGATGTGCAGACAGATCCGGACATTTGCTGTTCGCATTTGGCATAAAAAAAAACCGCTCGTCTTGCGCGATGCCTAACGTGTAGTTTCATATCAATGTCCAAGACTCTGTCTTTCTGGAACTACTGAGTGGCGAGTAAAACAGAAACAAAAATTGAAAACGTACAAAAAAAGAAAAAAAATGTAAAAAAAAAAAAAAAAAAAAAAGGAAAAATACAACTGCACATTCCGAAAACATGCCTATTCAAATATACTGAAAGTTTAACCACCAAAAAATGAAAAATTTCAGATAAAAAATTCTGATATTTTCATATTTCATCTCAAAACACAGATTGTGGGTACTCGTTAGAACGCGGATCCTTAATCTATGTTTTGAGCAGAAATAAGAAAAAATAATGTATACCCCTGTGGGGTTTAAGGGGCTCAAAATTACAATAGAAGTTGTTTAAGAGGAGAATTTGGTGGCAATTCTGGGATTTTTTTCTTATTTCTCCGTAAAAAATATATGCTGTGGGTACTCATTAAGGCGCTGCTTATGGGAGCCCACAACATATGTTTATATGGAAATCTGAAGAAAATTAACCCGGAATTATCATTAATAACTCCTCCTTAACAAGTCCTCTGTGGAATGTTAAAGTAAGAAATTTTAGAATAAAAAAGAATATGACATCATATTGAAAGATTTGCAAATAATAAATAAAATATCAGATGCATAATGTACTAGTAAATGACATTTTCCAGGTGTATGGTGTTCAAGCGCTGAATAATCATGAATCAACGCCTTTTTACAAGGAATTATCAGACCGATCAGGGGGATTCTATTTACAACTGAAGCATTTCAGCTTGATAACTGACATGTTCTTAGCTGGTAAGAAAACTGTTTTATTTCTAATTGAAGTCTATTTATCAATTTGACCTACATAACAGAACACTTTTAAGTTTGGAGGTGAATAAACGTGCAGATCTAGGGTACACGAAAACCTACATTTTGCCCTGTGTGAGCGGTCAACACCACACAAACATGTACATGAACTAAGTCAGACTGAAACCGTCATTCCTGTTTCTGTAGTAGTTTATAATATCTTTGTAATGGATAGGAAAGGCAAGGCTCAGAATGCATGGATGCACAAGTGTCTCTGGTCTTTTAAAGGGAATGGATATATTTTCAGAAGAAACAACCCTCTGTTAAATTTTTTTGTACTCCATCTGAAAAATGGGTCTTTTCTCAAAGGTAAGCATTAGCTCCCAAAGGGAACAATGTTTTCCTTTAGAGTTTATCCTTATTCAGGAGGAGTTTGTTTGAATAATAATAATAAAAACAAAAAAAGATGTATCCTCACTGAAAACGTTGGAAATATTCTACCAACTGTATCCGGTCCTTTGGCATATTTTTTCTTCTACAAACATATGTTGTGAACAAGGCGATCCTAATTAGGAAAATATTTTGTAGATACCCCCGCAGATACCTAGACTGGCTCCAGTCTCCAGTGAATATTTTTTCTTATAATCCGGTTTGATAATCCATTAAATAAAAGCAAACTAATATCGCGACTATAAAGGCTGGTCACTAGTGACCAGCCTTTATAGTCATGATATTGTTTTGCATGGTTTATCAAACAAGCTTGCAAGAAAACATATTCAGTCACTGGAGACTGGAGCCAGTCTAGCGGATACCCTATGTTGTTCTCCTATAGCACGAGCTATATTTTACACTGATGCGGCATATTCATTTACTTATTAATTCATTTACAGTTTGCTATAGAGAAGCAGACCCAGGTCAGCTCGACGCTTTCATTGAGGAGGTAGAGCAGGAAGGTCGACTCACAGGAGAAACAAAAATCCTCCTTGAAAAACTTGACGAGGCTCCGAAAGCAAAAGAAGAAAGAAAACCATCGGTAATTATAAGACTTTCTTGTTCTTTATATGGCAACACATAAACAGACTTTCTCACATTTTTTGTATTTTGAGCAAAAAAAAAAAAAAAAAAAAGAATTGTTTGTTTTCAAAATTCAGTTCACCTAAACAACTCTTAAATAATCTGATGAAATCGATGTTCTTCGTCGTTGCATCCATTACGAGAACACGCCTATTCAAATATAAAGAAAATTTCACCTAAAAAAAACTGAAAATTTTCAGATAAAAAACTTTGATATTTTTCAGATTTCTGCTCAAAACATAGATTGTGGGTACTCGCCAGAACCGCCTGAATGATGTTTTGTAGCAAAATAAGAAAAAAATAATGTATACCCCTATAAACCCCAGTTTTTCTATATAGAAGTGGGGTTTAAGGGGGTCAAAATTATATAGGCATGTTTTCGTGATACGGTTCTTTTGACAATATGAAATACGGAGCAAAGTATTTTCGATCAAGTAAAATGGACTTATAATCTGATGCTGTCCTACAGATATACAATGTATAGTGTTTTAAATATTTTATCTTGAAAGTAACGCCCAGTTCCTGGCAGCTGACTCTTTTATATGTCCTCAGTATTTGCTGAGAATAAATGTCTTATACAGTATACAGTGTCATACACTTAACGACCCTTTTAATAGGTCATTTCCAAGGTTTTTGGAATAATTAACAACAACCTGATCTAATCGCAATCAACTTATAATATCATTTAGCGAATATTTTATTTCAGAAGTCACAGAGAATGTCTTCGAAAGTAAACAAAAAAGTAGTTGAATCACAACACTAAATCAGAGAATACTATCCTTTAAAGCTTGAAATAGATATATTGAAACGCTATTGCTAAATCGCATGATATAAGGTGACCGATCAGAAATTTTTGTGTATTATATTTGACATTTATCCTATGCACAGTAATTTCATTTACTCTTTCCAACTTTTGCAGAATTATGTGAAAGCAAGTTGGTGGGACTCCTCACTAGATTCAAACCGTCGTCCAAGTTACATGTATGTCCAAGAAACAGATTCCTGGAAACCCTACAGAGGTAATCATATAGATATCCCAATTGTCCCAACAAAGGAAATTTTTGTATTTTTTTTTTCTCATTTGTTTTATATTCTGAAGTAGGAGCCCACTTTTAGAATTCATTTAGACTGAAATGTGAATTTGACGCAGTTACTATGATGTCTTTAAATGTATCTACGCTTCATTACTCTCAAGGTTCATTCCTTTTAGAACCTGTTAATCTTCACTACACTGGTGGTGTTAGGGCAGTGCGACGGCCGTTAAACGTCTCATTATGAAAACACGCCTATTCAAATATATAGAAAATTTCACATCCAAAAACTGAAAATTTTCAGATGAAAAACTCGGCAAGGCGGTTCTAACGAGTACCCACAATCTATGTTTTGAGCAGAAATATGAAAAATATAAGAAAACTAATGTATACTCCTGTATACCCCAGTTTTACTATATAAAAGTGGGGTTAAAAGGGGTCAGAGTTATATAGGTATGTTTTCGTTATGTCCCCGTACTTCAGAGTACTGGAATTTATATTATCTGAACCTTTATGATCATTAAGCCATTCTGGATTTTGGAAAATTTATATGAGGGTCATTGATGAGAATTATTTGGCCAAACATAGCTAGTCTGGACCAGAAAACATGACACTTCAGCTATTTTCAGTTTTACATTGCGAAAATATGCCTATTCAAATATACTGAAAATTTTACCACCAAAAAATGAAAATTTTCAGATAAAAAATTCTGATATTTTTCATATTTCTGCTCAAAACATAGATTGTGGGTACTCGTTAGAACCGCCTCGTTGAGGCGGTTCTAACGAGTACCCACAATCTATGTTTTTAGCAGAAATAAGAAAAATAGTACATACCCCTGTAAACCCCAGTTTTACTATATAAAAGTGAGGTTTAAGGGGGGTAAAAATTACATAGGCGTGTTTTCGTGATGACAAGTGTGATCGATCATTGCTCTCGAGGGTCATTCATTTTAGAATCCATTCCTTTGGTTTGTTGATAATAAGTCTTTTTTTTATACAGATTCTTCGAACGATTCGTACAATTACAGTTCATCATCATCAGCAGTATCACCGTCATATAGTCCAACGTATAGAATCGACACTTCAGACAGAACTAGAAAACATAGTAAGATCCGAAAATTTCTCTGTTGGAGTTCGGATTGAAATCAGTCATCGGGCTATGTGTAGACACAAACATCAGATACAGCTTATATATACATGCTCATACTTTATGAAGTAGGAGCTGACCGTGCTTCCGTTTGAGAAAGACAGCTCCTCAGTTCTGCTTTAGTTGTTGTACCAGTTGACTTCAATTGGTCGTAGCTGGATGGAGCAGTACTATTGAAGAGGGCTGCTTTTTTAGTACCACTGAGACAATGCGTACCAAAGTCAGTGACTCCGTGCAATATAAAAACATGTGTATTACGAGAATTTGTAGGATTGTACTTTGATTGCAATTGTTTATACGTACTGTTGTGATTTTGGTTGCAAGAGTTGACACTAAGGTACTTTCAGAAAAAAGAAAAAAATCAAAGATGCAGGCGGACTCCTAATAAAATTGATAGTGGTTCACACAGATACAAAGTGACATTGTAACTAAGTCTGAAAATACTATCATGACTTTCATGATCGTCTAAAACATGGTTAATCCTTGTCCTGCTGAATAAATTAAGATGCCACACCCACTTCTAATCTTCAGCGAATCAGATTGCTTGATCTGGATTGTTGCTATAAATTCACATACTTAATGGCAAACAGTGTAGAGCCAGATCAATTGGCTTCTTCAGAAGCCAACTGATCTGGATCTACACTGTTTGCAAAGGCAGGATATATCCGGGTTCAGCATGACAATAGTTAAGGGTACCGTATTTACCCTAAATATTCGGGCAGGATCTACCAAGTGTATCCAGTATCTTTAACCTGATCAGGTGTTTATTTCCCAATGATATAAGCCTTCGCTATATGGATATGCCCCAGAGACAGAATTTCGCAATGCACAGGTCAAATAATGCGGTGAGAATGAAAGCTAGGCAAGATCGAATTCTTCAGAAAGTCGATTTAATACTAAGCATGCTGAATGAAAATTTCAGCACACGACATTTTGAAATATTTTCTTATTTTTCGCAGAAAATAGGGTTTGATATTCCATGCAAATTGTCTCCTAAGGAGACAATATGCATGGAATATTAAACCTATTTTCAGGGGAAAATAAAACAAATATTATCAATTTGCTGACTTCGCCTCGAGTGTGGTAAAACGTTATTTCGTGCTATTTTCAAACCACCTACTCAGTTCTTATCTCGTTTTGCTTAGTTCCGGAAAATAATTATTGATCTATTTGTATACGTATTTGATTTTTTTCCGTAAATATCCCATTTTCAACACTCAGAAATCGTACTGTTACGTGTCCAGCTGCATAACTACGTCAAAGTACCAGTAAATAAAACAGACAAAATGTGCAATAAATAGTAAGTTATGTAATGAACACATGCAAAGAAATGGGCGAAAAGCGAAAATCAAGTTGGCAGAGTTCTATCTGTACCTTCGGTGCTCACTTATAGAAAGACGATTGTAGAAAAAAATGAAGACCCTGATCAGACTGCGAGCATACGTAATATGTTCTGAGCTCTCGTTGTCCACATCATTTGGTCCAATTATGTGCGTTTTGAGCGTTTTCTCGCAGATTGCAGCGTTGTTAAATTATTTGTTGTTACTGGCAATATTTTGATTAGATGGTTTTCTCTCTCATTTTAATGATGCGAATGTAAGTTTTAATGTTATTTGAACATGTAACAAAGGCAACTGTGATAGTTATAATTCTCCTTGAAAAGTTATCCTTTCCCCAAAAAGCTGTATAAAGGATTGTTGAAGAATGATGGCAGAGCTGATCGGGTTGGCTGGACCTTTGCTGTTGGCCTGCTAGTGTTGGATAATATTTTTCTTTTCAAAGAATAGAATATTTCATGTATTATTGCAATATTGTTATTGTTTATAAATATATAATTATATGCAACTGAATAAACTTTGTTAAAATTTTCATATTATTGTCATAATAAAAACTAACTAGACACCCTGGTTTGTTAAAATTTATCAGAGTGAAAAAGATATTTCCCCCCCAACCACTGTCGTTGCGACCACCCTGTTTCGACCATAACAATGGAAGGCAAAGACATTGATGCATAGCTCCAGATAAGAGGGGTATCCAGGAAGAATTTTTTCTGATTTTTCCACGAAAATTATATGATGAAATCATACGATGTAGGTACTCATTTAGACTGGCTCCAGTCGTTTTTGTTTTATATCTATTTCTCTCTTCCTCTAGATTACTTTTTATCATTATCCTCTTTAATCCAGCTTCAAGTTACCTATCGCTGAACAAAAACTTCTTTCTAGCCAAGGGACTGAAGTAAACAAAAAATTCTATAAGCTATAAAAGTGTTGTGTCCCCTCAAAAAAAAAAAAAAAAAAAAAGAGAATAAAAAGAAAGAAAAAAAAATAAAGAAAGGGTCTGGGGCCAGACTAGTACTCATTAGAAGCGCCTTGGTGAGGCGCTTCTAATTAGTACCCATCCTATGTTTTCGTGGAGAAATATGAAAAAACATATCAACACTAATCGGTTTGAACAAGCTTCTTATCAGCAGCTATGAGGAGCAAACCCTAATATCATCTACGTATCATTACAAAAACACACCTATTCAAAAATATAGACAATTTCACCTCCAAAAACTGAAAAAAATTCAGATAAAAATCTCTGATATTTTTCACATTTCTGCTCAAAAGATAAATTGTGGGTACTCGTTAGAACCGCCTCGTGGTTCTAACGAATACCCACAATCTATGTTTTGAGCAGAAATAAGAAAAACAATGTACACCCCTGTAACCCCCAGTTTTACTATATAAAAGTGGGGTTTAAGAGGGTTAGAATTATGTAGGCATGTTTTCGTGATGTGATTACAAGCTGCGCGTTAACCAATCCGTCCCCGAGGCTTTGAAGTGGACTCTTTCCGTCGCAAAATTTGGGCATGTCCATTCGCTGTTGCAAACCAGGCTCACAAAACATTGACAAACATTGTGGATCCTGATTCCCGATAAGAAGACTTGTAACGTACCAGGAAGCAGACACTTGTTTACTTGTTCAAATGTACTAAACTTTTCGCAGAATTATTATGAAACATATGTAAGTAAAAGTAAGTGGAGAAAATTAAAATATTTTTAGATTCTCCAAAAAAAGGAAATAAAATAAAATAAAATAAAATCGATTTACACTAAATATTTCAGAACAAGGCATAGAAACCGAAAAGACGAAATAGTTTTTAGATTAAATATTGCAATCATATTTCTTATATAAAATGAAAAGCATCACGAAAACATACCTATATAATTTTGACCCCCTTAAACTCCACTTTTATATAGAAAAACTGGGGTTTACAGAGGTATACATTATTTTTCGTATTTCTGCTCAAAAACATAGATTATGGGTACTCGTTAGAACCGCCTCGCCTCGCCGAGGCGGTTCTAACGAGTACCCACAATCTATGTTTTGAGCAGAAAGATAAAAAAATATCAGGGTTTTTTATATGAAAAAAATTCAGTTTTTGGAGGTGAATTTTTCTATATATTTGAATAGGCGTGTTTTCGTAATGTTTCTATTTAGAATAAAACGCAAAGCAAAACATATTTCCAAGTGATTTTGAAGGACAGCAATTGAATGGGCAACAGCCGTACGAATAAATAACTATAAACAGTCAATTGCTGGATTACGCAATGAAGTTTGTGAAGAAGTTTCAACCAAATCAGTTCATTTCATGATGAACCTTTGGTTGAAATGATGTTCAAGAAACAAGTTATTCTGTTTAGAGTAAGCTGAGCACGGCTATTAATAGATATGAAATAAATTAAGTTTGAACAGATTGCATTACCATAGGCGGTAAAGAAATTAAGTTTGACCAGATTGCATTACCAAACGCGATAAATAAATTAAGTTTGCCCAGATTGCATATTACCAAAATATAAATTACCTCCTTGACCATAGGGGCTGCTCTTAAAGGAACGACTTTGCTCCCAGATTTGCTCCCTGTGAGAGCCGCGGGTTGCAATCAAAGGTTGTACATTGATTGATTATTGAAATTCGCAAAACGTATTCTTTCAAAGCGCCTAGAGTAGCTGACTTTCTTCGAGAAATTAAAAAAAAGCAGTGAACCTTTTTCTTCACAAATCAGATAAACCTTGGTGAAATTCCAACTTCTGCAAATATATCTGTAACTAAGTACTTTTTCTGGCTCAGAGCTGCTCTTTGATCAAAAACAGAAGTTCATTAAGTGGGTCTCTAGGTCAAAAGTGTTTGTAAAAGCTACTATTTACCTGCTACTGGGCCAGTAGGCCATGATAAAATACCGAGAGAGCATCGAAAATAATACTTCGTTTTTCAAAAAAAAAAAATATTGGGGCAACATTTAAAAAAGCGCAATACACAGCAATGACCTCAATGTCATAAAACATACCGTCGGACATGCGCGCTCAACGAAGATTCAGATCAGCCTGCGCATTTACGTAGTTTGATCAGAATCTTCTATAGGGCGCATTTTGTGAATAGCCAAGGATTTAAAGTTTCTTCATGCGGACAACGAAAATTGATAGGCTGATTCGAGTCTTCGTTGGACGCACATATCAGAAGGTACGTTTTCTCACAATGAGGCTCATGAATGAATACACCCCGCCCTGGGAGTACACCAGCACTGATTGTTGGTTACATATGATTGGATAATACAGACACACCTTACAGACATACCATAACTGTAAAATGTTAATTCCATTAACACCTGGTTAGAAGATTTTCGCATCTACAGATTTCACCGAAAGTTAAGCACATGAGAAAGATTCCTAACGTAAATGGGACCTTAGTGTGTACCCTGTAAACATAAAACGTCGCAACAACGTCGTTTCGACGTCATGGCGACGTTGAAACGGCGTCGATATGATGTTGTGTTTGTAGAGTATTCGAACAAAAGACAGCAGAGAAACATCACGAAAACATGCCTATATAATTTTGACCCCACCCCCAACCCCACTTTTATATAGTAAAACCGGGGTTTACAGGGGTATACATTATTTTTCTTATTTCTGATTAAAAACATAGATTGTGGGTACTCGTTAGAACCGCCTCGGCGAGGCGGCTCTAACGAGTACCCACAATCTATGTTTTGAGCAGAATAATGAAAAAATATCAGAATTTTTATCTGAAAATTTTCATTTTTTTTGGTGGTAAAATTTTCAGTATGTTTGAATAGGCTTGTTTTCGTAATGGGCACTTTTTTGCTCCTTTTATACCAACTGTAAGCTGATTATGAAGCACATTTCTAGGAATGTATTGCAGCAAATGTTAAAGAAGTTTTTTTGCTTTTCCGATGACGACTGCAAAGCTTATATTATCTTGTAGATACTTTTTGACTTTTATTTCAATACACTGAGCAAACTTGTAAAAGGCTTGAAACCCTGCTCCCCCACCCCCCACCCCCACCCCCACACCACAAAAAAAAAAAAAAAAAAAAAAAAAAAAAATAAACAAACAAACAAACAAAAAACAAAACAAAAAAAGAAACCCACCCCACCCCCCCCCCCCCCCCCCCCCCCAAAAAAAAAAAAAGAAACAAACAAAAAAACAAAAAAAAAAAAAAAAAACCAATAAACAATACTCATCAAGATATAAGGCAAATCACTGGTCCATGAAATAAAGGTCACGGTGACCTACATATATTTTGAGGTCAAACTTCAGGTCCTACTGACTTTAATCATAAAGCATGTTGTTTATACATGAAACACTCTTCAAGATATACGGCAATATCACTGGAGTGTGAAAACTCTTCAGGATTTAAGACAATATTACATTACCGGAGCGGGAAATGTAGGTCATGCTGAACACCACTTCATGATCTACAAGTCAATGTCACAAGGTTGACTGATGTCTGACCAAGTATCTAAGTTGTGTTCACTTTAGAAAAGTAGAAAAACGAGTCCAAAGTACACAAATAAGCCTGCTCTTGGGACCCCTATATAAACCCCTGGACATGACTCACCCCTGGGCATGACCCAGGGGCAACGCTAGCACAGAGGGGAAGGTTTAGGTCTGGGTAAGTAGCGTACCAAATTTCAACTTCCTAGCGTACAAAGTACTCAAGTTATGACCTCCAAGTGAAATACAGATATAAATGCGTTTGGGCATGACCACACATGGCCATGATGTAGGGGCAACTAGCACAGACTTGAAGGCTTAGGTCTGGGTAGGTAGCATACCAAATTTCAACTGACATTAAAGATACCCAAGTTATGACCCCTAGCCCCACCCTAGAGCATGACCCAGGGGCAACTCTAGCACAGGGTTGGTCTTAGGTCTGGGTAAGTAGTATACCAAATTTCAACTTCCTGGCATAAAAGATGCGGAAGTTATGACTCTCATTATAAATGTAGAAACGCGGACGTAAATGTCAATGCAAATTTAAACATTGACCCCTAGCCCCACCCCAGGGCATGGCCCAGGGACAATTTTAGCACAGAGTTGAAGGCTTACCACATTTAAACTTCCTGGCAATAAAGTTACCCAAGTTATGACCTCCAAGAGAAACGTGGACGTAGAATCACGGACGTAAATGTCAAAGTAAACTTAAACATTGACCTCTAACCCCATCCCAGGGCATGACCTAGGGGCAACTCTAGCATAGAGTTAAAGATTTAGGACAGGGTAAGTAGCATACTATTTCAACTTCCTAGCATAAAAGATGCCCAAGATGACTCACATTATAAATCTAGAAACGCGGACGTAAATATCAATGTAAATTTAAACATTGTCCCCTAGCCCCATCCCAGGGCATGACCTAGTGGCAACTCTAGCACAGAATTGAAGGTGTAGGTCTGGGTAAGTAGGATACCAAATTTCAACTTCCTAGCATAAAAGGTACTTAAGTTATGACCCTGGTTATGATTGTGACATACGCACGTACGCAGGTATTTCAGGAATTTCTATAAAACATAGTCATAATAAAAACTAACTAGACAGCCTGTTACAGAAAAAGACCGCTTCAAAGTGTTATTGTAGAAGAGTCCACTAGACATAAATGGGTTAATAGCCTATTAAGTTCCAAATGGACTGCTCTTGAGAGTAATGAACATATAAAATATAAAATGAAAATAGCTGAAATTTTTAAGTGTTTTTGGCCACACTTACCAGTTTCGACGAATCAGGTCTTATTCGTGACTCATATAAACACCAGAATGGAGCTCAATGATCACAAAGAACCGGAAAATATAAACTGTATAGTAAAATACGAGAAAATCCCGGAATAGGCCAAATTGTATTTCAAAGTTACAATGATTATACAAATAGACATGACATATACACAAAAGATAGGATTAGAACGGAAGCATCAGCTTATTTAGTTCTTCTCGTAATACACATATATGAATTGTATTACATCATGGCAGTTTATCATTATTACAAGGATTACTTACTTAACGTGGACAATACGATATATGAATAGAGACTCAACCAATCATTATAGCAGAATAAAATTAAAACAACTTTGCAGTAACAGGAGATAACATAATACCACAATGATGGTTTGAGCGACAATGAAAAACGAAACAAAGAAAAAGAAAAATAAGACAATAGAAAAAAGTATAAAAAGGTAATCCGGAGCGAGAAAGGGCGGAGGGGGGGGGGGGGGGTGGGGGGAGGGGGGTAGTTTTCACTTGATAATTTCCGATAATAACGTAGGCAGAAATATACTGACCTCATATATCACCAGCTCTGATTTAATCTGATTAGATGATACTAGTATCACATACAGGTAAGCGCTTAAAATCTTTTGCTGTCCTGTATGTACTTGTAAACAACTTCAAAAATGACTTGATTTGTTTCATAAGGACGTGACCCATCACCATGTAGAAATACATGTAGAGACACATTACAATATTGAGACACTATCCGAAAAAGTTCGATTCGATGATCTCGATAGAAGTTACAAGATAAGAAAAAATGCTCCGCGTTTTCAACATCACCACTTCTACAAGAACAGAGTGGGGTGTCTGAAATTGATTTTACAAATAAGTCATGATCTAAAGAGCTACAACCCGTGCGTAGCCTAGTATGCAAAATTTGTAACTTTCTGCTTCCAGTATAAAAATATTTTGGAACTGCAGTTTTATTTCGGCTTATCTGTCGTTTAAAAGAATCAATTGACTCTACATATTTATCATTTTCTGGTAAAGTGTTTCATTCTCGTATGACAGACGGTAGGAATGAAGTACAAAGCAGTTCTCGCGTTAATAGTTTGGACATCATTTGCGTTTCTCAAATTGTAACGTGATCCTTCGTTAACTGAAGAAGGAACAAGTGATGAAAGATAATCAGGAGTTAAGTTATTATACATCTAGTAGACCAGAATCAGCTTATGATTAATTCTTCTTTTTTTTCGAGTTTCCCAACCAACCTCTTCGTAAAGATTTTGAATTGATATGAGTTTAGTAGTACCAGAAGCTATTCTAGCTGCTTCTATCTGTATTTTTTCAAGTTCCTGTTTTTTCATAATCGCAGCAGTTATCCCAAATAACGTCCGCATATTCTAAAATAGGTCGTATAAATGTATAAATTATTTCTAAAGATTTCCTGTCTAGTTCATATTTTAATCCACGCATAATATTAATTCTTGTCCAAGCTTTTTCTTTAATATAGTCAATATGTTTATACCAAGAGCCATCATCTGAAAAATATATTCCTAAGTGTTTGTGAAATTCAACTTCTTTGATTTGCTGCCCTAACATGATTAAGGAGGGATGTACAGGTTTGTTGATTTTCCTGGATATCAGAAGTGTTTCCGTTTTTAAGGGATTGAATTTTACCAACCAAGCTTCAGCCCATTTAACTATTTTTCAACATCTGCATTAAGAATTTCTGCCGCAACATCTGGATTATCGACAATTATGAAAAGACTGGTATCGTCAGCAAAAAGACGTATGCTAGATCCAATTACAGTCACTATATCATTTATGAAAATTAAGAAAAGAAGTAGGATTGATCCTTGAGGAACGCCTGCCTTGATATAGTTCCATTTTGATTCTACTCCCTGTAAGACAAGACGTTGTTTTCTACCGTCAAGACAACTAGAAAACCATTTTAATAGATCACCAGAGATTCCTATTGATTTAAGTTTATGAAGAAGACCGGCATGCCAAACACGGTCAAAAGCTTTACTTATGTCACAAAAAACAACAACAACAAAAAAAAAAAACAAAAAAAAAAACAACAAAAAAAAAAAAACAACAAAAAAAACAAAAAAAAAAAACAAAAAAAAAAACAAACAAACAAAAAAACAACAAAACAACAAACAGCCCGGACTTCTTTGCCAGCATCAAGTGCCTGGCAAAATGTATTATACAAGAAAGTGAGTTGGTTAGTAGTAGAGTTAGTAGTAGAGTCTCCAGGTATGAAGCCAGATTGAAAAGATGTAAGAATGTTATTATCACGGAGATGATTAAACAGATGTTTAAATACGTCTTTCGAAGACTTTGTCTAGATTACTCAATAAAGATATAGGTCGATAATTACAGACGTTAGAAGCATCACCTCCGCTTCAGGTATGGGACAGACGTGAGCTATTTTAAAACTTATTGGAACTTCTCCTTGATGTACGGACTGATTAAATAAAGTAGCTAGTGGTGTTGACAGTTCACTAGCTAGTTCACGAAGAATGCGGTTACTTATTCCATCAGGACCAACAGCTTTACCCACCGGAAGCGTTCTTAGTATTGCTTTGACCTCATCAGTAGTAAACACAAGAGAACTCGATGGCTCATTCACAATGTAATTGTCGATAGCAGGAAGTGTGACATTATCTTCATCTAATAAAGTTTGATCTCTAAAATAATCATTAAAATATTTGCTTTTTCAACTTCGTCAGAATATACCAAACCATTTCTTTCCAAATTGTATTGATAAACGCATGTACATGAGGAATGTTGAAAAATATGCAACATCCCTCATCCCCCTCCCTTCCCCTCCAGCAGCAGCTTTGAGCGGAATACTTTCACATAAAATGTATGAGCCTAATAGTATCAAAGATAAAAAAATAATAATATAAGCACTGTATCTAAGTACGAAGCGACATTTTATGGCCTCCGCACAAGCACTCACGACAGCTATAAACTATTTCGAAGGAGGGTTCCTTTGGATATATAGAACAAATTTAAATACAAAAATAGCAGACTAGGTTGGATTAAGTTTGTTCTTGAGGTAAAATAAAATAAAATAAACACAGCAACATCCCTCACGCGCCTAGCAGATTTGTGCGCAGCTGTATTTTCTCATGGAGAAGTCCAACTAGTCCCAAAACAACAAAACAAAAGAAATAATAATACCAGCACTCTATCGAAGTACGGACGCCGTTTTACTGTCTCCACACAAGCACGTAACGGTAGCTGCTACGATGACAAAATATTTTGAAGTAGTTTAACTTTCAAAATGCAGGATAACTAAATAAATAAATGAATAAAACTAATCAGACTCAATTTGACTGCGCCTGTTCATGAG